>SJYW01041459.1:910226-933595 GCA_006410735.1 Raphicerus campestris
TTCCTTCCCCCACCCCAGGATGCCGTGTGTTCAACTCAGTGAGGAGAAGAGCAGATAATTCATTTCATGGAGGAATAATTGAACAAAATGTACATAAAGCTTGTTAGAGTTTCTGGCATGCTGGAACTTTTCAGTAAATGCTGGTTACAAATTACTCTTCACCCGCTCTGATCAGAATTGCTCTTCCGCACATCTAACACAACATCTTCACAGCCAGTAGTCACACAAGTGTACATTTCAGGAATGAATTATTAAAACTGCTTATCCCTAGAATCAAGGCCTGGTTGAAATTTCAGGCCCTCCTCCCTGATGAATGAGGCATTTGGCTCTCACACAGGCTATTGGCCAAGGGGACAATGTATGAATGTAGCTGGACCCCAGTTTTCTAGTCTGAATATGGATATGGAGCTTTCCTCCATAGCTTGTGAATTTGAGGCCTCAAAGAACAATGCTGCACAAACAAACAAACAAACAAAACCCAAATAGCAAGCAAAACACAAAACTCTTGTATAAATCCAGACCAAAGTTGGCCAGGAATTAAGTCTCTAAACTGTTGACTTTTTGTCAGTCTCTGTCCTGAGCAACGCAATGTGTTTCTCAGGTGCTTTACGTCTAATAGTAGTAGCAACCTTACATTTGTACTGCAATTTAGATTTGCCTTTAATTGGACATGTCCATAATCAGAGCAATAAAATAGAGGGGGTAGCACAATAGAGAAATTAGTAGAAATATTTGTAATGTCTGCCACTCATGGAGCCTTTTCTATAAGTGCCCAACACTACATCATCATATTTAATTCTCACAGTAGCCCTGGGAGGTAAGCAGTTACCTGTATTTTACAAATATACAAATGGACCTTTCACTCATCCGAAGACGCTGAGGCCCAGAGATGGATCCGTTGAGTCACTTGCCTAAAATCACACAGTGAGTCAGTAGCAGAGATGCCAACACAGCTTTGGCTTCCAGACTCCCTTGGTCACTGCTGCAGTTCTGGATGGCTCTGAGAACTGCGATTAGGGCTGGTTTCCATCCAGACGGCAGCCGTTCCATTTTCCTCTCCCCTAATCCCAGCTGAGGATGTACCATGCTTTTTTCTTGTGCCCAGATTTGGCACATCCTATTTTCTGATGAGGCATGCTTCTCCTCACTTTAGATTTACTCTGCCCTGCCCCTCTCCCTCCTCTCCCTAACCTTTTGACCCAGTGAGCCTCCCTAATCCCCAGTACCCTCCTCCCTCTGCTCTGCTGCCCAGTATCTGGGACATCCCTGTGACTCTGCTTCGTGAGCTGCCCTTACTTCTGACAAACCAACCCATGGTGACCCATGTAGCTCCTTGTTTCAAGAGCAGGGATGGTGGTCCTGCAGTTATATTACGTCATTTTAGGTGATTCTGAAAGAGGGCATTCAGTAACATTGAACCACATAGACAGAAACTTTGTCTCCTTTCTAATTCTTTTCCCAATCTTCTGAGCAGATGAAGGGAAAAGTGTTCAGGTAGTGCTGATTTGTCTTGAACACCCTCCCTGCCACCCCAAGTCTGGGTAATCTACCTTTTAACAGAGGTAGCAGATCTGAAGCTCATGCTTCAGAATTCTTTTGAGGATGGCAGAATGTAGGCAAAATTTCATGAGGTTTTTATTGTGTTCATTCCTAGGTTTACTGTCTATTTTTGGTGAGTGATACTAGCTTAGAATTTATGGGAGTGAGACAGTGTTTACTTTTAAAATACATTTATTTCAGGATAATATTAAGTAAATAACAGTACAGTTTGTACCAGGATCTGTCCAGTGTCTTGAAAATACACAGTGGGAACTGAGGTTTGGGCTTCACAAGCCCAGCTGACCTTCCTGCTTGAGGGTAGGATGACTTTGTGGCTCCTTCTGTTCATCGCTGGGTCATCCGTCCGCTTGTCTTCCTCTGGTTCCTGGCCAGGTTTTCCACTCGTGCTTATCTGTGTCTGGGACCCTGTTCAAGATTGGGACAGTGTTATCGGGGGCTGGGATTAAGATGCCATCCACAGTTCATTCCGCCACTCCAGTCTGACCCAGGCAGCCACATCACTTGTCTGGCCCTTTGATAACCATGTCTTCAAAATGGTGAATGTGGAGTTGTAGGGGAGTAATGCACAGAGCTGGCTTTGATGTTCTGGTTCAGAAGACGGGGCCGCCACCCTGCCCTGGTTAATCCTGCCCTTGGCCACTGCTTCCTCCACCTTATGGTTGGCACTCCAGGGCCAAATCGAACCCTTTAAAGAAAGTGAAAACACTGTTTGCTGTTCGTTATGCATTATGTGTAGTGGGCTGTGTTAGCTTCCATGGTGCACACTTGGTCCTAAGTATACTTGGGTGATGAGAGAAAGGAGTTATTTCTTTTTCTTTTTGGCAGTGCCACGTGGCATGTGGGATCTTGGTTTCCTGACCTGGGATTGAATCCATGTCCCCTGCACTGGAATTGCAGAGTCTTAACGACTGGACCACCAGTGATGTCCTGGAGGAATGTTCTTGAGATTCACCTGTAGCAGTTCAGAGTTTTGGAATAACCAGCCCTGTATAACTGCCCCCGGCTTCAATAAAGACTCAGAGCCAAGAGGCTGCCTTGCCCTCTAGGAAGTCTTCTTTTCTCCCTGGCCTCACTCTCTCTCTGTCTCTATGGCATGTTTGTCACTGAGGGGCCTGGAAACTGATCCATGCATTGGGCAGGGAGAGTGAGTTTGGGGGCAGGTTTCAGACCTCTCCACCCACTCCACATTCTTGAAGGAGGAGGGCGTGTAGATTGTTATCTGCTCACGGAGCCTTATTTCCAAAGGAAGAATGACCTGGAGGGGCCGTGGGAACCTGCCCTTTTCGGGTGGGTGTAAACAGAGAAGTTTTGGCTGACCTTGGCTGCTGGTGGCAGGAGCTGAGAACAGTTGCTGGGGGTTGGCTGGGGAACTGGTGTCTCTGGAATTCCCTTTATGGAAAGTCCTGTTAGATTTTGTTGGTTCAGTTCTTCTAGAGTATTTGTGAGCGAGCGGGGCACTGTACGGCAGTCATTATGATCGGAAGAAAGAATAACCGTGATAGTAACTTCCATGTACTAAGATCCATACATTGCCAGGCAGAGACTCACCATCATCCTAACCGGCACCCTCAGAGAAAGTGATCATTGTCCTCCATTTCACAGATGAGGTAACTGAAGCCTAGAGAGGTGAAGTCACTCATCCAAACACAGGTAGTGTTTCTGTGAGAAGTCAAACTCCTCACCCAAGGCTGCATATTCAACAGCGGAGGTGGGTTGAGAAGGCTGCTCTCCTGGGAGCCTTGTCAGTACCTTTTTCTGAATCCCACAGTGAGTCCACCAGAACTGTCTTAGAAAGCCTTCACTCTGTCTTCTTTAAATGATGTGGCTTTAGGAAAAGAAAAGCAACAGGATTTCATCTGTGTAGTCTATCCATCCTGTTTATTCTTAAGAGTGGGAGTGTTTTTAGGGAGTCAAATCTAATTATCCAGATGGGATTTTATTTTAAATAACCACCTGTGCCTTCATCTGGACTTAAAAGGATCTTGAGTCCCCACTGAGGGTCAGAGTCTATGCTTTGTGATTTGAACACAGGTAATAAAAGATTTGACTATAGAAGATTCCATCTCCAGTTTATATCCTCTTTTTTTTTTTCCTTCCTTGGATTAGAGTTTTTGTTCTGAGCTGCTGGAATGTCTGCAGAGTAGAGAACAGATGTGTCCTAAGTACTGTTCTGGGGCTGACTTTATTGCCTGGGAAGAAATCCATGGAGGGCTCTGGTTTCTCTGGGAAACATATTCGTATTAGCTCAGATGGAGGTGGTAATTAAAGTCCTTCAAGTTGAATACTAGGTGAGGAATACTGAAATGGGAGCCAGCATCCCCAGCCAGCTTGATTTCAAGATTCTGTCCTTGCATTCTCTAGTCTAGTTGGAATCATGGCCATTGTTAACAGCATTTGCTTGTGGGTTTTCTTTCTCCTCCCTTCCCTCTCTGTCTCCCCCTTCCTCCCTCTGCACCTCTGTCTTTCTCTCTCCCTTTCTTCATTTTTCTGTCTCTCTTCTCTCCCATTTTCTCACAAACTCTTAATTTTTTATAGTTGATTTTTCTAATCATTATCATACTCTAGTGAAGGAAAAAAAAAAAGTTGGACTTTATCAAATGTCAAGGGCCTCTGCTATCCCGGATAGTAAATCAGTTCTCTCTGTAAAATGCATTAATTGGGAGATTGGGATTGACATATACACACTATTGATCTGTGTATAATATAGATAATGGCTTCCCTGGTAGCTCAGCTGGTAAAGAATCTGCCTGCAATGCAGGAGCCCACAGTTCGATTCCTGGGTTGAAAAGTTCCCCTGGAGACGGGATAGGCTACCCATTCCAGTATTCTTGGGCTTCCCTGGTGGCTTAGACAGTAAAGAATCCGCCTGCAGTGCTGGAGACCTGGGTTCAATCCCTGGGTTGAGAAGATCCCCCGGAGAAGGGTGTGGCAACTCACTCCAATATTCTTGCCTGGAGAATCCCATGGACAGAGGAGCCTGGCGGGCTACAGTCCATGGGGCTGCAAAGAGTCGGAGATGACTGAGCGACTAAGCACAGTACATAATATAGGTAACTAATGAGAACCTACTATATAGCACAGGGAACTCTACTCAGTGCTCTGTGGTGACCTGAATGGAATAAAATCCAAAAAAGAGAAGATACATGCGTATGTATGGCTGATTTACTTTGCTGTATAACAGAAACTAATACAACATTGTAAAGCAACTGTACACCAAAATTAAACACACACACACACAAGCACCTTTAGGCCCTAAGGAACAGGTCTGATGCACTGATTTCATAAGGAGTGGCTTACAAGTGATTTGATTCCTGAAGTTTCCTATTACAAAGAAAGCGTTCCTGCACGGGACCTGTCACATTCAGTATCAGAGAGGGCAGCCCTGTCAGAAAGAGCCAGTTGGCATAAGGTTTACGGATTATTGGTGCAGTAGCCTCAGATGAAAAGCAGTCAGAAGCCAAGAGATGGAAGACCTGGATTTGCTTCCAACTGCAACTAATCAACTCTGTCACTTGGAGAAGGTCATCTATCTCTCTGTGTAGATCTTCCGTTTGGAAAATGGGAACAATAGTCCCTCCGCCGTAAGTTTCTTAATTCAAAGCATTTTTATTAAAGTACTGTAAATAATGAGTAGAATAAATGGAACTGGTATTTATAGGCATTTACTTCATGTTCGCATGTTAGATATTCTATATATCCATGTACACACACACTTTTCCCCTTTCATTCCCCTTATTATGTTCTGGCAGCCCCCCTGTGAGGTGAGCCTGGTGTTACTGATATTACCACTCTGAACTAATAAAACTGGGGTGCTGAGAGGTTAAGTCCTAACTCAAGATCACAAACCTGATTAGGTAATCAGCCTGATTCTCCCAGTATTGGGAGAACCTCACGGAGCCCAAGCTTGGCAGCCTTCACACCTGGAACCTGGCTGGGCTCTAAGAGTGGGCTGCATTGAGTCCTGGTGGCCGTGCAGCACCTGAGGCAGCCACAGTCCTTGGTGCCTCAGTCTCCAATTAGCTTCATCTTGGGTTCCAAAATGCTCCAGGTTTTCCCATGTGCTCAAAAAGTGCCATCGTTCCTTACAGGTGTTAATGCATGAGAAACATTGGTTTGCTCCCGCCTGCCAATGCAGGAGACATAAGAGATGCAGGTTCGATCCCTAGGGCAGGAAGATCCCCTGGAGGAGGGTATGGCAACCCACTCCAGTATTTTTGCCTGGAGAATCCCATGGACAGAGGAGCCTGGTGGACTACAGTCCATAGGGTCACATAGAGTCAGACACAACTGAAGTGACTTAGCACACATGCACGCATGCGTTAACCACTTTAATAAAAGTTTGGGGGACAAGCTGAGGACCCCAGGAACAGCATTTGCTTGAGCTCTGCAAGTTGTGGACTTGATACTTCTGCTCTCCATGATAAAAAACAAATAATAATACTGTACCAAATAGAGCAAGGGTTTTATTATTCCCATATCTGAAACCTGTGCAAGGCCCCCACTTCATTTTGTGCTCATTTAGATTTTTTATGATTGGGTCAAAATTATTTCAATAGCATTTGAACAGTTTTGAACGATGCCATCTCAGTGATGTTACTTCCACGTAGGTCACCTCTCCCTATCCCTCTGACGTGCAAGGGGACTGGGGTAGCTTTTGCCCCCTTGTTGAGATGTGATGCAACTGAAAGAAGTGATGATCCCCAGAGGCTCAGGACTGGATCCCCAGGCAGGAGAGGATGGCCATATTTCATGACAGGGCTTAGTTCAAGCAGTAACTGGCTCCTTTCCCCCACCCAGCTTATTTCAGCTCTTTGCTAGAAAGATAAAGAATATCAGAAAAGCACTGAGCTGTGAGAGGGAACTCTTAAAGTTACCAAGATTATTGTTAGTGTGAAACTCCTGCTGGAGAAGCTTCTGTCACCTTCACAGACACATAAACTGTGTCTGGGGTGTGACTTAGTACTGGGCTGGCTGATGGCTGCCTAAGAGCCATTTATAGAGCTTATCAAATACAGATTTGTTGGCCCAGAGCAGGACCTGGAAATCTATATTTTTCTAATGTGCACCCTCGTTTGGGAAGCACAGTCGTAGGAGTGCCTCATATAATTTTGCAATTACTGTTAAAACAGATTACAATAGCCTTCAATTAAAATGTTTTTCCTTAAAAGCCCAATTTTCTGACCATTTCACATCATTTTCTGGCTCAGATGGCCTTTCTATTCTTCTGATATAATGCACCCTCCTATGTCCCACCCTTCATCCATTTATTTGACCAGCGTTTAACAGCTGTCTAAGATGGGTCCCAGCTGTCTAAGACAGGGTCACAAAGAGTCAGACACGACTTAGTGATTGAACAACAAGAGATGGGCCCCAGGAAATGAGCTAAAAAGATCAAAAGACACATAGTTCTAAGCCCACAGGAACCTGTGGGGTAGCCAGGAGACCATTAAACAGTAAACCAATTCTTGTGGAATAATATTATTGTTTCAGCTGCAGTGGGAACACCTAAATTTTCTGGAAAGTCAGGTAATACATCCTGGGATAAAAACCCTTTGAGGCTTAACAGAAGAGAGGATGGTTGCCAATGGCAGGTGAGCATGGGAGACGGCAGCGAGAACCGTTTTGCAAAGGCTTAGTGGCCAGAGAGCCGTCGGTGGCAGGAGCTGCACATGCTTTGATTTGCCGCCATATATGTAGGGCTAGTGGTAAAGAATCCACCTGCCAATTCAGGGGACACCACAGATGAGGGTTTGATCCCTGGGTCAGGAAGATCCCCTGGAGGAGGGCATGGCAACCCACTCCAGTATTCTTGCCTGGTGAATCCCAGAGACTGGCGGGCTACAATCCATGGGGTCACAAAGAGTTGGACATGACTGAGCGACTTACACACACAGCCACACATTGATAAAACACGTGATAGAAACGAGGGTGGACGTACTGACAGAAGGCAGCCCATGAGGGGCTTGGAGACTGTGTGTGGTGGGAGTTTGTATTTGACCNCTTCTTCTTCTTCTTCTGCCTCTACTTCTTCTGCTTCTTCTCAGCATCTTCTACTTCTCACCTTCTTGTTTCTCCTCTTCTTCTCACTTTCTTCTTCTTCTTCTTCCTCTTATTCTTCTTCTTCTTGTCAACTTATTCTTCTTCTTCTCACCTTTGTCTTTTTTTTCATCTTCATACCTTCTTCTTCTTCTTCTCACCTTCTTCATCTTCTTCTTCTTATTATTTTGACCTTCTTCTTCTTCTGACTTTCTTCTTCGGCTCACCTTCTTGTTCTTCTTCTTACTTTCTTCTTCTTTTTCTGAACTTCTTTTTCTTCTTCTCACCTTCTTCTTTTTCTTCTGAACTTCTTCTACTTCTTCTCACCTTCTTCTTATTATTCTTCTTCTTCGTCTTCTTCTCAACTTTTTCTTCTTCTTCTCAACTTCTTCTTCTTCTCACCTTCTTCTTGTTCTTCCTCTTCTACTTCTTCTCACCTTATTCTTGTTCTTCTTCTTCATCTCACCTTCTTCTGCTTCTTCTCAACTTCTTCTTCTTCTCACATTCTGCTTGTTCTTCCTCTTCTTTTCCCTTTCTCCTTTTTCTTCCTCTTCTTCTTCTTCTTACCTTCTTCATCTTCTTCTCACCTTCTTCTTCTTCTTCTTCTCACCTTCTTCTTATTTTCTTCTTCTTCTCACCCTCTTCTTTTTTTTCTTCTTCTTTTCTCACCTTCTTCTTGTTCTCAACTTTTTCTTCTTCTTCTACTTTCTTCTTGTTCTTCCTCTTCTTCTTCTTCTTCCTCTTCTCACCTTCTTCTTCTTCTCACCTTCTTCTTACTTTTCTTCTTCTTCATACATTCTTCTTCTTCTTCTCACCTTCTTCATCCTCTACTTCTTCTTCTTCTTTTGACCTTCTTCTTCTTGCTTGCTTTCTTCTTCTTCGTCTGACCTTCTTGTTTTTCTTCTCCCCTTCTTCTTCTTCTTCCTAACTTCTTCTTCATCTTCAAACCTTTTCTTCTTCTTCATCTTCTATTTTTTCTTCTTCTTCTTCTCCCCCTCTTCTTCTTCTTCTCACCTTCTTCTTCTTCTCACGCTCTTCTTCTTCTTCTTCTTTCTCTTCTTCTTCTTCTTCCTCTTCTTCTTCTTCTTCCTCGTTTTCTTCCTCTTCTTGTTCTTCTTCTTCTTCTTCTTCTATTCAACTTCTTCTTTTTCTTCTCACCTTCTTCTTTTTCCTCCTCTTCTTCTCAACTTCTTCTTCTTCTTCTTCTTACCTTTTTCTTCTTCTTCTTCTTCTCACCTTCTTCTTTTTCTTCTTCTTCTTCTCCCCTTCTTCTCAACATCTTCTTATTTTTCTCATCTTCTTCTTCTTCTTCTCACGTTTTTCCTGTTTTTCCACTTCTTCTTCTTCTTCTTCTTCTTTTCACCTTCTTCTTTTTCTTCATCTTCTTCTTCTTTTCAGATTCTTCTTATTTTCGCATATTGCTTCTACTTCCTTCCTTGTTCTTCTTCTTCTTTTTCTTCTTCTCAGCTTCTTCTGGTTCTTCTTTTTCTCACTTTCGTTTTTTCTTCTTTTTCTCACCTTTTTCTTCATCTTCTCAACTTCTTCTTCATCTTCTCATCTTCTTGTTGTTCTTTCTCTTCTTCTCAACTTCTTCTTCTAGTTCTTCCTCTTCTTCTTCTTCTTCTCAACTTCTGCTTGTTCTTCCTCTTCTTCTCACCTTCTCTTCTTCTTCTATTCTTCTACCTCTTCCTCTTCTTCTTCTTCTTCTTCTTATCACCTTCTTCTTCTCAACCTCTTCTTCTTCTCACCTTCTTTTTGTTCTTCTTCTTCTGCTCACCTTCTTCTTCTTCTCCTTCTTCTCACCATCTTCTTCTTCTTCTTCTTCTTCTTCTCACCTTCTTCTTCTTCTCAACATCTTCTTATTCTTCTCATCTTCTTATTCTTCTTCTCACGTTCTTCTTGTTCTTCCGCTTCTTATTCTTCTTCTTCTCACCGTCTTCTTTTCAGATTCTTCTTATTTTCACATATTTCTTCTACTTCCTCCCTTCTTCGTCNTCAGGACAGGTTTCCCAGTAGACACTTCAGGGATATATAATTACTTTACAGAATGGTTTGCTATTGGATGCCTGAAAGCAGCATAGCCAGATAACCTTTATGCGCAACTTCCTTACATAGTGATCTTTTAAAAAGGATTTGACCTATACATAGCCTTTCATCACATAAAGCAGGCTGCTTCCCCACACTGATAAGAAAGTTTAGAACTAGTGTATCCAGCCCACCAAATGAGCCATCCCTGGCCTCATACAGTTTTATTTTTATATTATTCAGCTTCATTGGCTAGCTTTAAGATTCTGGTTATAGATCACTTACTTATCTTTGAAAACTTGGCTTAGATATAACTTTCTGTGGGCGGACATTCCTTACCAG
Organism: Raphicerus campestris; assembly: GCA_006410735.1. Taxonomy (NCBI): domain Eukaryota; kingdom Metazoa; phylum Chordata; class Mammalia; order Artiodactyla; family Bovidae; genus Raphicerus; species Raphicerus campestris. The sequence goes on from SJYW01041459.1 coordinate 920,190, forward strand.
CCCCTAAATCTAGGAGCTTTGATGAGTTTTTTTAAGATTTTTTTTTTTTTAATGTGGACCATTTTTAAAAGTCTGTGTTGAATTTGTTATGGTATTGCTTCTGTTTTATGTTTTGGTTTTTTGGCTCTGAGGCATGTGGATCTTAGCTTCCCAATGAGGGATTAAACCCACACCACCTGCATTGGAAGGCAAAATCTTAACCACTGGATCACCNCAGGCTGCTTCCCCACACTGATAAGAAAGTTTAGAACTAGTGTATCCAGCCCACCAAATGAGCCATCCCTGGCCTCATACAGTTTTATTTTTATATTATTCAGCTTCATTGGCTAGCTTTAAGATTCTGGTTATAGATCACTTACTTATCTTTGAAAACTTGGCTTAGATAAAACTTTCTGTGGGCGGACATTCCTTACCAGCCCCTAAATCTAGGAGCTTTGATGAGTTTTTTTAAGATTTTTTTTTTTTTAATGTGGACCATTTTTAAAAGTCTGTGTTGAATTTGTTATGGTATTGCTTCTGTTTTATGTTTTGGTTTTTTGGCTCTGAGGCATGTGGATCTTAGCTTCCCAATGAGGGATTAAACCCACACCACCTGCATTGGAAGGCAAAATCTTAACCACTGGATCACCAGGGAAGTCCCTTGATAAGTTTTTAAAATACCCCATGCTTTTATCAATCATAGGAATTCTGACACTGTTAGGTCCCCTCGAGAGTAAGCACCATATTGGGTTCTTCAGCGTATCTACAGCACCTAGCCCAGTATTTGATATATAGAGACTTTTGTAAGAGCTGCCTTTTATTGAGTATATATCATACTGTGTGCCAGGCATTAGAGTAAATGTTTTACAGGTCTCATCTCATTTAATCTGCCAGCAGTTCTATGAAGTAAGTACTCTTATTACCCTCTTTTTCAGAGGAGGATAGAGAAGAAAGAGGAACGAATTTGCTAAAGATCAACATATTAATTCATTGAATGAATGAACAAATGCAGGAATGAAGATGTTCATACTTAGGAGCTTTGCTGATTTGCATACATTTTCATAATAGAAGTGGGGAAAATGGTGTTATTAGACAAGTCAACTGATGTAAAAAATACTTTCTTCAAAATATAAGCCACAATTAATTTTATATTTTTCTCTCACTGAAACATTATTATGTGTAGTCTGCTCTCTTAGGAGCAAATGTGTTCCCTCATTTAGACATTTTCAGGGTTAGAAAAAAAAATTCAGTGCCTCAAGCTTCTTCTTCATTCCAGAGCTCATTAATTGATCATGGAACTTTTCGTGGTTGACCCTTAAACACAGGCCCTGAATCCTTCTTCATGCAGTGATTCAGGCATCTACTACCATAGTTGAATATATAAACTGAATCTTCTTTGCCTTCACTATTAAAATAGACCAGAAGGCCACTTGCCAAGGACATTATAGAAGGAATTTAACCATCGAACGTGTGTGTTGGTGGTGGAAAGAAGCGTGTATAAACATGATTTTCATCTTATCCTATAATTTGATGTATCTTCAGCAACTTTCTTAACACACAGAACTTTGAAACAGAAATAATTCCTTTCAGTTTTTACAGAGTTGTATGCTTGTGAGGGTTGGTGGAGTGCCTGCTGTGTGCAAAGCAGCTGTCTCAGGCCATGGACCTGTACTGTGTCACACGCCATGGAGGATGTCATTGGAAGCCAAATCAACTCTCTTCCCCCAGGGACCTGACAATCTTTTAGGGGAAATGATATGTCTGTCCATACAAAGCACATGACGTTACCCAATAATATCAATGTGTGTATGTGTGTGTCCCCCGTCACTCAGTCATATCCAACTCTTTATGACCCCATGGACTGTAGCCTGCCAGGCTCCTCTGTCCGTGGGATTTCCCAGGCAAGTATACTGGAGTGGTTTGCCATTTCCTCCTCCAGGGAATCTTTCTAATTCAGGGATGGAACCCACATCTCTTGCATTGGCAGGTGGATTCTTTACCACTGAGCTACCAGAGAAGCCCAATAATATCAATATGATGCGTTAAATTAGTAGAATAGGTAAGATCCAGAGGAACAAGAGGACTGTGAGATTAGAACATTGTAATTATAATCTTATAACTTTATAACAGCTGATATTTATTGAATTTTTATGTGCTTTACAGGGTTCTATGGGCTTAACACAGATTAACATTTAATCTATACAATAGACCTATGAAGAAGGCTTTTTTAAAAAAATTGCATCTTACAGATGAAGGAATTGAGACACAGTGAAATTAAGTTACTTGGCCTAAATCATAAAGTGAGCATTAGCAGAGCCACGATGGTGAATCCAGGGGAACCCACATGCAGGGCAGAACCACACTCTTCAGTACTAGACCTGGCTGTCAGTAGAAACTTTACCAAGGAGGGGAGATGGAAGCTAAGCCTTCAAGGATTAATATGACCTTGATTGGCTCAGTGGAGAAAAGCAGGGGAAAGTATTTCTCTTTGAGACTAGGTATTATATCAGTTGTCAAAAATGGGTGGAAATGTGCCTACATAGACACACCCAAAAGAGGTAACTCTTCCTGCTCTTGGTTCTCAGTTCCCTCAGAGGTGAATCAGTGAGGGAGGGAAATGGGAACACACTGGCCAGCATCTGGACTAGAATGGAATTACCATCAAGGCTGCATTTTTTCCACAGTGTGTTTTGAATTGTGGTGACTCTGGAATGGCCTAGTGGTGATGTGGTAAGGGTGAAATCTTAGGGATTTCGGAAAGCTTAATTTTAGTTGTAGAACTTACATTTTGTCAAACTAGTGAAAGACTTCTTACTACCTCAAGAGAATGTCTTTCTTGGCTGGGTGAAAACAAAAGCAGAAAGTGTTCATGCCACTGGCAGCGGGTACATGTGTTGCAAGGTAGGAGATGGTTCATAATAATGTAGATCCTCATGAGTCTTAAGTTTGCCTGCACTCAACTGGATGTTTATATCATGGATGTGAACTGCACATCGTTGGTCTATGAGGTTACACTGTGCTAAGGGTGGTTGTATTTGTCACGTGTCTCGTATAGTGTGCACTTGGCCTGCTCATTGGCTTCCTCCCTACCCCAGTTTCCCCTTCTCTGCCTCCCTGAGATGCTCGGAAGCTTCTTGGGCAAAGCTGTGTCTAGTGGAGGTTATCATAGTCCACTTGCTTGGCTTGAAGCTTCTCCTGAGTTGCTGACCACACAGAAGCAGCTGGTGTAGGCATTTGCATCTTTGGCTTCCTCTTTGAGAATCTGCCATTGGTTGTGATTGATAGATGAGCTATCAGGGAAGAATGGACTTGGGAGTGGGAAGGGACTTGGGAATGCCCTAGACATATATTCCATTTGTCGTTAGGAGCACAGACGAATCCATTTAGATAGCACAGTTCATGCACTTGTTCTTTAAAATGATTCTTTACCACCTCCTTCAATCTCTTCTAACAGTTCATTATTTTAGAGCTGTTCAATCCTTCTGCCAATGTTCTTCCTGACCCTTAAATAAAGAGCTAAATGAAAATAAAAACACTGGGCTTCCCTGGTAGCTGAGCTAGTAAAGAATCTACCTGCAATACAGGAGGCCCTGGTTTGATTTCTGGTTCTGAAAGATCTCCTAGAGAAGGGATAGGCTACCCACTCCAGTATTCTTGGGCTTTCTTGTGGCTCAGATGGTACAGAATCTGCCTGCAATGTGGGAGACCTGAGTTTGATCCCTGGATTGAGAAGATCCCCTGGAGGAGGGCATGGCAATCCACTCCAGTATTCTTGCCTGGAGAATCCCCATAGATAGAGGAGCCTGGTGTGCTGCAGTACATGGTACTGGAAAGAGTTAGACATGACTGAGTGACTAAGCACACAATAAAAACATTTATTAAAATATTTATTACACACCCAATATTCCAGCCACAGTCAAACCCTTGGGGTGACAGTACTAAGTCAGGACACATGGTCTCGCCAAACACCATGCTGGATTATTTTATGTCTATAAAAATTGTTTTCTGGATGGAGCTAGAGATTATCATACTAAGCGAAGTAAGTCAGACAGAGAAAGACAAATACCATATGATATCACTTGTCTGTGGAATCTAAAAAATGATTCATATGAACTTATTTACAGAACAGAATCTGACTCATAGACAGATAACAAACTTATGGTTACCAAAGGGGAAAAAGAGAAAGGGATAAATTACGAATTGGAGTTAACAGTACACACTACTATGTATAAAATAGAAAAACAACAAGGTTCTGCTGGTTAACACATATTCATTGTCTTATAATAAAAAATGTTTTATTGTTTGTTTCTAGATTGCTAAGCTGGTGAATCACTTGGAAAGACTACTTTGATAAACATAGGTTGCAACTTTAAAATCCTTACAATACCATGTTTGTCTTGGAAGTCCTTCTTTTAAATTGCTGGTTGTTTCCCTGTCTCACCAGGCAAATTGGAGACAATCTGATAGTCCCTGGAGGAGTGAAGACTATCGAGGCCAATGGGAAGATGGTGATCCCTGGAGGCATCGATGTCCACACTCACTTCCAGATGCCATACAAAGGCATGACCACAGTGGATGACTTCTTCCAAGGGACCAAGGCTGCCTTAGCGGGGGGCACCACCATGATCAGTAAGTCCCACAGATTTACACATTCTTGGAAAGCATGCTAGGGGTCCTAAGAAGTGAGTTTAACTAATGTGTTAACCGCAGTGCTCTCTGGTGGTAACTCATATACTTCCTCTCAATTCAGCGAATAGACTTTCTGCCTGATAAGACCTGAGAAAAGCTGGTTATAGAGAGGACACTGGCAGCTTCTGTGGCCGCATGAAGAGACGCAGGAGGCTCATCACCTTGAACGCAGTGTACCCTCTGTCTGCCTTAGAGCAGGGCTGAGTATGCCATGGCCGGGGAGTCAGCACTTAGCATCTCTGGGCCAGACCCTGGGGAAAGTGGACTTGAAAAGCTGTGGACCTTGGGCAAGAGGTGATCTCAGAACGTCCCTCTTGGGTGTGAGGCAGGAGGGGCAGAGGGCACGAGCAGAGCAGTGCAAACACGGCTGAGAAGTATCCCAGAGAGAATGACAGTGAGACGGGCAGTTCTTGAGAACTTAGGAGGCTCCAGTGGTGGTTAGTGTTACTTGGTCTGTGCTGTATTGTGACCAGTTCATAGCTTTAAGATTGGGCAGGCTGGGGAGTTGTTTCACTTACTTTGTTTTTCTGGTGACTTTTGCAATTCCAAAGAAACCTAGGAAGTTGCATGCCGTTGGATTACTGAAGAGATAGCATTCCAGGGCACTCCTTCCTGTCCCAAAGAAGTTCCAGTGAACTGGCCCCAGCCCAGCCCTGGCCCCCAACTTGCTCAGAAAGAGCACTGTTACCACCCAAGACATGCATCCACCCAAGAAATCAGAATAGCCTGAGTTGTAGATTTAATCACTGTCTTTTGCTTCCTTTCTGCTGGAGCAGTAGTAGGGTTCAGCTTCAGCTAGAGGTGTGGAAACCCAGGAAAATGGCATCAGGGCCATAAAAGGTGCATTTCTGGGAGCCTGAAGCCTTTGTCCAGCTAGAGGAAAGAAGCCAGCCGAGTTCTCAGCAGCTGCCTGCCTACAAAAGCTCTGGTGCGGGTCCAGACACAATAACACAGCTCCAGGCCTCTGCTTTCAGATAAGTGCACTTGGGCTGCCTGTGCTAGAAGGCTGAGGAAATGAGTGATCCTGGCCTGGCTTTCTGCCATCTGGCCGAGGAGCTGGACCTGTTCAGAGTCCTAGACATATGCATTAGGCTTGGGCTTCTGTGTTAGGCAGGCAGCAGGAGGAGAGTCAGCGCTCCACATGAAAAGAGAGGAAAGCATGTGAGAATCACAGAAGTGTCTGTGTCCTTTCTAGATAATTAAACACCCTAGGTATGCAAACACACACACACACACACATAAATCTCACCTCACTGTCACAATTTGGCTGTATTAGTTTTTCTGTTTAACAAAAATAGTGTTGCCTTCTGTTCACTAGTTAATATGTCAGGGATGTCTTTCCATTCATTTATTTTTATTCTACTGAATTTTAAATGGACTTATGACATCCATTTTATGAAGGTATTATGATTTATGTATTTAACTAAGCTTCCTTATTGTAAAACTTTGTTTCCAGCTTTTCACTTGCATAAATATGTGAATAGTGGCAAATATCCTGAGGACCCAGATTTTGTGTTCAGGCATATTTATCTCCTGAAGGATAAGTTTTAGACACAGGAATAATTGTTGAGTTTAAGGTATGAAAAACGTCAAGGATTTTGAAACACATTTCGAAACTGTTCTTAGGAAAGTTGTTCCAGGCCACACTTTCTCTCAACTGACATGGGGAGCAATTAAAGAGTAACATTTGTCTCACCCTTACCAGCGATACGGTGTAAATGTTATTCTTTTAAAAAATATTGCCCACTATGGCAGGTACTGCAAGAGTAGGTTTGGGCCTCAGAGGAACCGCATTCGTTTTATTTATTTGTTTTTTGGGTTAGCCAGGCATTTGGTGCCTTCCTTGCGGCACGCAGACTCTACTGGCGGCTTGCGGGCTCACTAGTTGCGGCGTGTGCGCGTAGTTGCTCTATGGCATGCTGCTCTTAGTTCCCCAGCCAAGGATCAAACCCGTGTCCCCTGCATTGAGAGATGGATTCTTAACCCACTAGACCACCAGGGAAGTCCCAGAAACCGTATCTTTGGTGAGAAGTTTGCATGAAAATAAGATCTGTGGACCAAGCATCAGGTTCACTTACCTGACACCAGCTCTTTCCTACGGCAGTGGGCATGAAAATGTCCCTGTCTTGTGACCTGACATAACTTTAAAGACCGTCCTTCTGCCCTTAGAAAGAAGGAGTCCAACTTTGGTCACCAGCAGTAACTCCCACAGTTACTGGTAATAATGGCACATAGTAGGAGCTCATCAGTTGATAGCTAGCATTTATTGAGCACTTATGTGTGCCAGGCATCATGTGAAGCCCTTTCCATGCTTTTTCGCATTTAATCTNACACAGAAGCAGCTGGTGTAGGCATTTGCATCTTTGGCTTCCTCTTTGAGAATCTGCCATTGGTTGTGATTGATAGATGAGCTATCAGGGAAGAATGGACTTGGGAGTGGGAAGGGACTTGGGAATGCCCTAGACATATATTCCATTTGTCGTTAGGAGCACAGACGAATCCATTTAGATAGCACAGTTCATGCACTTGTTCTTTAAAATGATTCTTTACCACCTCCTTCAATCTCTTCTAACAGTTCATTATTTTAGAGCTGTTCAATCCTTCTGCCAATGTTCTTCCTGACCCTTAAATAAAGAGCTAAATGAAAATAAAAACACTGGGCTTCCCTGGTAGCTGAGCTAGTAAAGAATCTACCTGCAATACAGGAGGCCCTGGTTTGATTTCTGGTTCCGAAAGATCTCCTAGAGAAGGGATAGGCTACCCACTCCAGTATTCTTGGGCTTTCTTGTGGCTCAGATGGTAAAGAATCTGCCTGCAATGTGGGAGACCTGGGTTTGATCCCTGGATTGAGAAGATCCCCTGGAGGAGGGCATGGCAATCCACTCCAGTATTCTTGCCTGGAGAATCCCCATAGATAGAGGAGCCTGGTGTGCTGCAGTACATGGTACTGGAAAGAGTTAGACATGACTGAGTGACTAAGCACACAATAAAAACATTTATTAAAATATTTATTACACACCCAATATTCCAGCCACAGTCAAACCCTTGGGGTGACAGTACTAAGTCAGGACACATGGTCTCGCCAAACACCATACTGGATTATTTTATGTCTATAAAAATTGTTTTCTGGATGGAGCTAGAGATTATCATACTAAGCGAAGTAAGTCAGACAGAGAAAGACAAATACCATATGATATCACTTGTCTGTGGAATCTAAAAAATGATTCATATGAACTTATTTACAGAACAGAATCTGACTCATAGATAGATAACAAACTTATGGTTACCAAAGGGGAAAGAGAGAAAGGGATAAATTACGAATTGGAGTTAACAGTACACACTACTATGTATAAAATAGAAAAACAACAAGGTTCTGCTGGTTAACACATATTCATTGTCTTATAATAAAAAATGTTTTATTGTTTGTTTCTAGATTGCTAAGCTGGTGAATCACTTGGAAAGACTACTTTGATAAACATAGGTTGCAACTTTAAAATCCTTACAATACCATGTTTGTCTTGGAAGTCCTTCTTTTAAATTGCTGGTTGTTTCCCTGTCTCACCAGGCAAATTGGAGACAATCTGATAGTCCCTGGAGGAGTGAAGACTATCGAGGCCAATGGGAAGATGGTGATCCCTGGAGGCATCGATGTCCACACTCACTTCCAGATGCCATACAAAGGCATGACCACAGTGGATGACTTCTTCCAAGGGACCAAGGCTGCCTTAGCGGGGGGCACCACCATGATCAGTAAGTCCCACAGATTTACACATTCTTGGAAAGCATGCTAGGGGTCCTAAGAAGTGAGTTTAACTAATGTGTTAACCGCAGTGCTCTCTGGTGGTAACTCATATACTTCCTCTCAATTCAGCGAATAGACTTTCTGCCTGATAAGACCTGAGAAAAGCTGGTTATAGAGAGGACACTGGCAGCTTCTGTGGCCGCATGAAGAGACGCAGGAGGCTCATCACCTTGAACGCAGTGTACCCTCTGTCTGCCTTAGAGCAGGGCTGAGTATGCCATGGCCGGGGAGTCAGCACTTAGCATCTCTGGGCCAGACCCTGGGGAAAGTGGACTTGAAAAGCTGTGGACCTTGGGCAAGAGGTGATCTCAGAACGTCCCTCTTGGGTGTGAGGCAGGAGGGGCAGAGGGCACGAGCAGAGCAGTGCAAACACGGCTGAGAAGTATCCCAGAGAGAATGACAGTGAGACGGGCAGTTCTTGAGAACTTAGGAGGCTCCAGTGGTGGTTAGTGTTACTTGGTCTGCGCTGTATTGTGACCAGTTCATAGCTTTAAGATTGGGCAGGCTGGGGAGTTGTTTCACTTACTTTGTTTTTCTGGTGACTTTTGCAATTCCAAAGAAACCTAGGAAGTTGCATGCCGTTGGATTACTGAAGAGATAGCATTCCAGGGCACTCCTTCCTGTCCCAAAGAAGTTCCAGTGAACTGGCCCCAGCCCAGCCCTGGCCCCCAACTTGCTCAGAAAGAGCACTGTTACCACCCAAGACATGCATCCACCCAAGAAATCAGAATAGCCTGAGTTGTAGATTTAATCACTGTCTTTTGCTTCCTTTCTGCTGGAGCAGTAGTAGGGTTCAGCTTCAGCTAGAGGTGTGGAAACCCAGGAAAATGGCATCAGGGCCATAAAAGGTGCATTTCTGGGAGCCTGAAGCCTTTGTCCAGCTAGAGGAAAGAAGCCAGCCGAGTTCTCAGCAGCTGCCTGCCTACAAAAGCTCTGGTGCGGGTCCAGACACAATAACACAGCTCCAGGCCTCTGCTTTCAGATAAGTGCACTTGGGCTGCCTGTGCTAGAAGGCTGAGGAAATGAGTGATCTTGGCCTGGCTTTCTGCCATCTGGCCGAGGAGCTGGACCTGTTCAGAGTCCTAGACATATGCATTAGGCTTGGGCTTCTGTGTTAGGCAGGCAGCAGGAGGAGAGTCAGCGCTCCACATGAAAAGAGAGGAAAGCATGTGAGAATCACAGAAGTGTCTGTGTCCTTTCTAGATAATTAAACACCCTAGGTATGCAAACACACACACACACATAAATCTCACCTCACTGTCACAATTTGGCTGTATTAGTTTTTCTGTTTAACAAAAATAGTGTTGCCTTCTGTTCACTAGTTAATATGTCAGGGATGTCTTTCCATTCATTTATTTTTATTCTACTGAATTTTAAATGGACTTATGACATCCATTTTATGAAGGTATTATGATTTATGTATTTAACTAAGCTTCCTTATTGTAAAACTTTGTTTCCAGCTTTTCACTTGCATAAATATGTGAATAGTGGCAAATATCCTGAGGACCCAGATTTTGTGTTCAGGCATATTTATCTCCTGAAGGATAAGTTTTAGACACAGGAATAATTGTTGAGTTTAAGGTATGAAAAACGTCACGGATTTTGAAACACATTTCGAAACTGTTCTTAGGAAAGTTGTTCCAGGTCACACTTTCTCTCAACTGACATGGGGAGCAATTAAAGAGTAACATTTGTCTCACCCTTACCAGCGATACGGTGTAAATGTTATTCTTTTAAAAAATATTGCCCACTATGGCAGGTACTGCAAGAGTAGGTTTGGGCCTCAGAGAAACCGCATTCGTTTTATTTATTTGTTTTTTGGGTTAGCCAGGCATTTGGTGCCTTCCTTGCGGCACGCAGACTCTACTGGCGGCTTGCGGGCTCACTAGTTGCGGCGTGTGCGCGTAGTTGCTCTATGGCATGCTGCTCTTAGTTCCCCAGCCAAGGATCAAACCCGTGTCCCCTGCATTGAGAGATGGATTCTTAACCCACTAGACCACCAGGGAAGTCCCAGAAACCGTATCTTTGGTGAGAAGTTTGCATGAAAATAAGATCTGTGGACCAAGCATCAGGTTCACTTACCTGACACCAGCTCTTTCCTACGGCAGTGGGCATGAAAATGTCCCTGTCTTGTGACCTGACATAACTTTAAAGACCGTCCTTCTGCCCTTAGAAAGAAGGAGTCCAACTTTGGTCACCAGCAGTAACTCCCACAGTTACTGGTAATAATGGCACATAGTAGGAGCTCATCAGTTGATAGCTAGCATTTATTGAGCACTTATGTGTGCCAGGCATCATGTGAAGCCCTTTCCATGCTTTTTCGCATTTAATCTCTTCACATACTTAGAGGGAAGGCAGTGGTATTCCCGTCCCCACTCCACATTGAAGGATGAAAAAACCAAAGTTTAGAGAAGCTAGTCGTTTGCCCAGGATCACATAGCTGTGTAACGGTTGAATCATCAGCAACCACCATTGAAACCACCCAGGACCCCTTTCTGAGGTTAGCACTATGCTCAAGAGATAGAGACTGTGCCATCGTAGCTAAGCAAACAGGACAGACCTGTACAGAGGGGACCAAAGGCTGTGTTGGTGAGTCGTCATGTGGGGCCTCTCCTGTCCAGTTGACCATGTGGTGCCCGAGCCCGAGTCCAGCCTGACGGAGGCTTATGAGAAGTGGCGGGAGTGGGCTGATGGCAAGAGCTGTTGCGACTACTCCTTACATGTGGACATCACCCACTGGAACGACAGCGTCAAGCAGGAGGTGCAGGGCCTCATCAAGGACAAAGGTGAGTGTGGACACACCCTCCTCCTTTCTCCCTTGTCTGTCTTTCTCATGCTCTCCACTTACTAGGTTGCAGGGAACCTTGAGCATGAATGCTGGATGGAGTAGTGCCTCTATGAACCAGGTACTTTATGCCATCCTACTTATTCCTTACAGGATCCCCATGAGATAGGAATCATTATCTTTACAGATGGAGAACCTGGGGTTCAGAATAAGTAGCCCAGGATCATAGAGCCAGTAGGCAGTAGATCTCCCCAGAGTCCATTCTCTGAATCCCAATGCAATACTGCCCATTGTACAGATGGAGAAACTGAGATCAGGAGAGGTCACAGCTTGTACATAAGCACTTAGAAACTGAGAAAGTTTTAATGTCTATCATTTTTAGTCTAAATATCCAGACATTACTCTTATACAATAAGAGCATCCTCAGAAAAGGCTAAGACATTTCTGGGAATAAAGATGTGTTCATTTAAGCTTAAATCGCGCGCGTGTGTGTGTGTGTGTGTGTGTGTGTGTGTGTGTGTTCATGTCCTCTCTGTGAGTACATGATGTAGGCTCCCATTGTCTTTTTATACTCCTCTGTGGTCTGTTGGTCAGCTGTTTCACACATGCACCAACCCCCTTACGTGCACACAGACATGCAATGTATTGGGCATCCTAAGCGGGGCTGGAGGACCTGCGGGAGTAGAAGGAATGCCCTCTGTTGAATAGCCAGGGCAGAAGGAGGCAGGCCCGCGCAGAGTGATAGGATAAGTGCCACAGGATGCAGGCGATTGTCGTAACAGTAATGGATAAGACTAATTATAATATATCTTAGTGCTAAGTCCTTGTACTATGATACTGGTACTAATACTAATGTTATAAAAAACGCTAATTTTATAATACTTACCAGCGAGCAGTGTGGATGCAAAGGCCAGGAGGAGTGCAGTGGAAGGCAGTGTGCTGGGGTGAGGGGAAGGAATGACCTCTCAAGGAAGGAGCTCTCCATCTACTTCCCCCTCCCACCCTCAAACTCTGCCCAGTCCTAGCTGATTCAGAGGGTGAGGTTAGCCTCTTCCCACTCTTGTGTCTCCTTCCACACCGTGCATCTCAACTAGGGTAGAAAAGTGAATGGATTTAATGTTACCGAGGCTTGTGAGAAGGGTTGTGTTGGGAAAACTGCCCTGAGTTGCACTCCTCTGGGTGAGGAAGTCCTCATGTTATGTCTGCTTTTGGCCTGGAGCACTGTGACCCTCATGGTTGGAGACCAAAGTTACTCTTCTTTCCTCAGAATGACTCTATTCCCCAGTCCTACCTATGTCTGTAAAATAATCTATGAATAGTGTATTTGGAGGGAGAAATTAAATGGCTCTTTCCTTTTAACCCTGATGACTTGGGTATTTAAGACCAGGTTGAACCTTGATTTCTGCACATTAGCTCTGTTAGTTCCCTGGGGACTGGCTCTAGATCTCAGTTCTGTCTCAGGCCCCACACCCTGCCCAGGCCTGGTGGAGAGCTGACATTCACAAAGAGCAAAATCAGCTGATCCCAGGAGTTCAGCCATATGCCAGCGCTAAGAGCTCTGCATGTTATCTCTTTTAAAGTTTCCAACCACCTTATGAAGCAGGATAGTGCTTCATAATAATGGAAATTATTTTTCCATTTTACAGACCAGGAAACTGAGGCTCAAGAGGGTTAGGACGTGGTGTCACTCCTAGTGTGTGTACATAGCTGGTGTGCTGCAGTGATTCTTAGCACTATGCTGCCCTGAGCAGTGTTCAGGCTTGTTGGCCCTCTGGGCTGGGAACAGTGTAGGGGGAGGCAGAGAAGAGGTGCAGAGGAGATCAGACTGCTATGACGTCATAGTAATTGTCAGTTTTTCAAGGTAGAGGACACAGAGAAATGCTCTTCAAGGATGGATGTGTCCACTCTGCACTGGGTGGGGGCCTGTGATGCTCTCAGGGCGGGAAGCACTGGATCCAACGAGATGATGACCACAATGTCCTCCTCCTGTCTCCCCTCCCCTCCTCTCTTGCAGGGGTGAACTCCTTCATGGTTTACATGGCCTACAAGGATTGGTATCAAGTGTCCAACACGGAGGTAACAACCCACTGTGTGTGGTTTGGGGTCTCTGGATGGGTTTCCTGTGGTGGCTGGTGACCTTGGCTATTGGCA
>SJYW01041459.1:954397-977675 GCA_006410735.1 Raphicerus campestris
GAAACATGTATACTATCATATAAGAAATGAAGCGCCAGTCTATGTTCAATGCAGGATACAGGATGCTTGGGGCTGGTGTACGGGGACGATCCGGCGAGGTGGGGTGGGGAGGGAACTGGGAGGGGGCTTCGGCATGGGGAGATCGTGTACACCTGTGGCTGATTCATGTCAATGTATGGCAAAACCAATACAGTACTGTAAAATAGAATAAAGTATTAAAAGGAAAAAAAAAAGAAATATTTCCTATGGGTACCAATAAGAGACATTTTCAAGTTTCAACAGCATCTTTAGCCAATCATCCAACAAATACCTACTGAATGCCTACTATATGCCAAGCCTTAGAGAGGGAAGGTGAAAAAGACAGGGTCCCTTTCTTCATGTAGCAACCAAAACTGTGATGTAATTATAGCAGTGATCAGCACCTCAAAGAGCCCACACGTCTCCCACCCACATCAGGTGGCATCCATGGGCCTTTACAGGCTATTCTTAACCATCGGGCTGTAGGGACCCTATGGTTTTGGGAATAGGTCATCCCAATGAGAACAGTGCTCTAGAATCAACTATGGAGCTTAAAGAATGATCTCTGGGATTCTCTGAGCTCCAGAGATTCTGAGTGGGGAGGTCCAAGTAGAACTCGGTCAAGTGTATCCTAGAAAAATTGGCTTGGTGATGGGGGTGCTCAGAGACCATTGCTCAAGCACATTTCATCCCGTGCATTGTCCTAACACTTTTGGACAAGGTAGGCGTGAGAATGTTGTGTGAGACAGAAGATCCTTAGTTGAACATCTCATCCCTTGTGTGGCTTCACGAAGCAGTTCAGAGTCAAAACCCAACAGAGTTGGGAAGAAGAAATTGCATTCAGCCCAAGCTTTGATGGGAGGCAAAGAATGAAAAGTGGAGGTGCTCTGCTGGCGGTGTCAGCCTCTGACCTTTCGTCAGATTCTGTAGAGTGGAAGCAGTGACCATTTTACTTCTCGTGGCTGCTTATAGTAAATGCATCTTCCTTCCTCCAACTCCCTAAAATTTTTAAGTGAATAAAAACATAAAAAAATGAAAAGTGTTCTTTTCCAGGGAGAAGGAATCCCTTCCTTTATAAGCATCTCATAGTTTCTGGATGAGATACAGCCTTGTTCAGCTCACTCCTTCCCTTATCTCCTGTGTCACCAGCACGAGGTTCCTAGGAACTGACCTCAGTGCGTGAGCATGAATGTCTGCAAAAATGCAGCTCTGCTGCTGAGGACTGGTGCCAGCTCCAGTTAACCTAGCCACCTGCTTCTTCCAGAAAGCCAGCCAAGTCTGAAGAATTTAGCCATCAGTGACAAGGGGTAGAGAGATCCACAACCTAGTTAAATAGAACTTGACCAAAAGGCTAAGTCAGGTAACGCTGTATTTAGAGGCATTATTTTGTGTGGTTAAATGCTGAATCTGCTTATTGTAACCATCCATTTAAAGCATGAGAGTCTGAGGGGCTTATTAAAACGCAGAATCCTAGATTCTAACTCATATATTCTGATTTGGGAGACCTGGGCAGAGCAGACATCTGCACTTTTATGGGGTTGCACAGAGTCGGACATGACTGAAGTGACTTAGCAGCAGTAGCAGCAGCAGCATCACCTTTTCAAGCCTCAGTTCAGTTCAGTCGCTCAGTCGTGTCCAGCTCTTTGCGACCCCATGGACTGCAGCGCACTAGGCTTCCCTTCCATCATCAGCTCCCAGAGCTTGCTCAAACTCATGTCCATTGAGTTGGTGATGCCATCCAACCATCTCATCCTCTGTCATCCCCTTTGCCTCCCATTTCAATCTTTCCCAGCATCAGAGTCTTTTCCAGGAAGTCAATTCTTCCCATCATGTGGCCAAAGTATTAAGAGTTTCAGCTTCAGCATCAGTCCTGCCAGTGAATATTCAGGACTGATTTCCTTTAGGATGGATAGTTTTGAATTCCTTGCAGTCCAAAGGACTCTCAAGAGTCTTCTCCAACACTACAGTTCAAAGGCATCAATTCTTAAGCACTCAGCTTTCTTTATAGTTCAACTTGCACATCCATACATGACTACTGGAAAAACCAAAGCTTTGACTAGATGGAACTTGTTGGCAAAGTAATGTCTCTGCTTTTTAATATGCTGTCTAGGTAGCTCATAGCTTTTCNCATGACTACTGGAAAAACCACAGCTTTGACTAGATGGAACTTGTTGGCAAAGTAATGTCTCTGCTTTTTAATATGCTGTCTAGGTAGCTCATAGCTTTTCTTCCAAGGAGTAAGCGTCTATTAATTTCATGGCTGCAGTCACCATCTGCAGTGATTTTGGAGCCCCCAAAATAAAGTCTGTCACTTTTTCCATTGTTTCCCCATCTATTTGCCATGACGTGATGGGACCAGATGCCATGATCTTAGTTTTCTGAATGTTGAACTTCAAGCCAATGTTTTCTCTCCTCTCTTTCACTCTCATCAAGAGGCTCTTTAGTTCTTCACTTTCTGCCATAAGGGTGGTAACATCTGCATATCTGAGGTTATTGCTGTTTCTCCCAGCAATCTTGATTCCAGCTTGTCCTGGAATCCAGTCCATCATTTCTCCTGATGTTCTCTATGTATAAATTAAATAAGCAGGTGACAATATACAGCCTTGATATACTCCTTTTCCTATTTGGAACCAGTCTGTTGTTCCATGTCCAGTTCTAACTGTTGCTTCCCGACCGACCTGCATACAGATTTCTCAAGAGGCAGGTCAGATGGTCTGGTAACCCCATCACTCAGAATTTTTCCACAGTTTATTGTGATCCACACAGTCAAAGGCTTTGGCATAGTCAATAAAGCAGAAATAGATGTTTTTCTGGAACTGTCTTGCTTTTTCCATGATCCAACAGATGTCGGCAGTTTAATCTCTGGTTCCTCTGCCTTTTCTAAAACCAGCTGGAACATCTGGAAGTTCACGGTTCATGTACTGTTGAAGCCTGACTTGGAAAATTGTGAGCATTACTTTGCTAGCGTGTGAGATGAGTGCAGCTGTGTGGTAGTTTGAGCATTGCCTTTCTTTGGGATTGGAATGAAAACTGACCTTTTCCAGTCCTATGGCCATTGCAGAGTTTTTCAAATATGCTGGCATATTGAGTGCAGCACTTTCACAGCATCGTCTTTCAGGATTTGAAATAGCTTAAATGGAATTCCATCACCTCCACTAGCTTTGTTCGTAGTGATGCTTCCTAAGGCCCACTTGACTTCACATTCCAGGATGTCTGGCTCTAGGTGAGTGATCACACCATCGTGATTATTCGGGTCGGGAAGATCTTTTTTTGTATAATTCTGTGTATTCTTGTCACCTCTTCTTAATATCTTCTGCTTCTGTTAGGTCCATACCATTTCTGTCCTTTATCCAGGCCATCTTTGTGTGAAATATTCCCTTGGTA
The DNA here is from genome assembly GCA_006410735.1 of Raphicerus campestris. Lineage (NCBI taxonomy): Eukaryota > Metazoa > Chordata > Mammalia > Artiodactyla > Bovidae > Raphicerus > Raphicerus campestris. The sequence goes on from SJYW01041459.1 coordinate 957,800, forward strand.
TCTCTAATTTTCTTGAAGAGACCTCTAGTCTTTCCCATTCTATTGTTTTCCTCTATTTCTTTGCATTGATCCCTGAGGAAGGCTTTTTTCCTCTCCTTGCTATTCTTTGGAACTCTGCATTAAAATGGGTTTATCTTTCCTTTTCTCCTTTGCCTTTTGCTTCTCTTCTTTTCACAAATGCTTGTAAGGCCTCCTCAGACAACCATTTTGCCTTTTTGCATTTCTTTTTTCTTGGGGATGGTCTTGATCACTGCCTCCTGTACAGTGTCACAAACCTCTGTCCATAGTTCATCAGGCACTCTGTCTAGCAGATCTAATCCCTTGAATCTGTTTCTGACTTCCACTGTATAATCATAAGGGATTTGATTAAGTCATACCTGAATGGTCTAGTGGTTTTCCCTACTTTCTACAATTTAAGTCTGAATTTGGCAATAAGGAATTCATGATCTGAGCCACAGTCAGCTCCCAGTCTTGTTTTTGCTGACTGTATAGAGCTTCTCCATCTTTGGCTGCAGGGAATATAATCAGTCTGATTTTGGTGTTGACCGTCTGGTGATGTCCATGTGTAGAGTCTCCTCTTGTGTTGTTGTAAGAGGGTGTGTGCTATGACCAGTGTGTTCTCTTGGCAGAACTCTGTTAGCCTTTGCCCTGCTTCATTCTGTAATCTAAGACCAAATTTGCCTGTTAATCTTGACTTCCTGCTTTTGCATTCCAATCCCCTGTAATGAAAAGGCATCTTTTTTGGGTGTTAGTTCTAGAAGGTCTTGTAGGTCTTCATAGAACAGTTCAACTTCAGCTCCTTCAGCATTACTGGTTGGAGCATAGACTTGAATTGCTGTGATATTGAATGGTTTGCCTTGGGAATGAACAGAGATCATTCTTTCACTTTTGAGATTGCATCCAAGTACTGCCTTTCAGACTCTTGTTGACTATGATGGCTACTCCATTTCTTCTCAGGGATTCTTGCCCACAGTAGTAGATACAATGGTCATCTGAGTTAAATTCACCCGTTCCAGTCCATCTTAGTTCACTGATTCCTAAAATGTCAATGTTCATTCTTGCCCTCTCCTGTTTGACCACTTCCAAATTGCCTTGATCCATGGACCTAACATTCCAGGTTCCTGTGCAATATTGCTCTTTACAGCTTTGGACTTTACTTCCATCACCAGTCACATTCACAACGGGGTATTGTTTTTGCTTTGGCTCCGTCTCTTTATTCTTTCTGGAGTTATTTTTCTACTGATCTCTAGTAGCATATTGGGCACCTACTGACCTTGGGAGTTCATCCTTCAGTGTCCTATCTTTTTGCCTTTTCATACTGTTTCATACTGTTTCAGGCCTCAGTTGAGCTCATATAAAAATTGTTCTCTATTCTTTTCTCATTCTAGGAGCAAACCCGGATGTTGGAAATGGGGATAACTGGCCCAGAAGGCCATGTACTGAGCAGACCTGAGGAGGTAAGTTTTAGGAGCATGGGGGTAGGGGGGTTGGGGGGGCAGGAAGAGAAGTAGGAGCAATGGAAGCTCTTTTTCTTTTTTTTTAGCAGTGTCTTCCAGGAGACTCCTGTTATCACAGAGGCCTGGTTTATGGCCTGCTGCCCATTTTATTTTTTAAAACTTTATTTTATATTGGAGTATAGCTGATTTAACAACATTGTGATAGTATCAGGTGGACAGCAAAGGGACTCAGCCATACATACATGTGTATTCATTCTGCCCCAAACTCCCCCCAGTCCGTGCTGCCACACAACACTGAGTAGAGCTCCCTGTGCTGTCTGGTGGGACCTTGTTAGCCATTTTAAATGCCCTGCTGCCCATTTTATATCGNTTCCTGCTTTTGCATTCCAATCCCCTGTAATGAAAAGGCATCTTTTTTGGGTGTTAGTTCTAGAAGGTCTTGTAGGTCTTCATAGAACAGTTCAACTTCAGCTCCTTCAGCATTACTGGTTGGAGCATAGACTTGAATTGCTGTGATATTGAATGGTTTGCCTTGGGAATGAACAGAGATCATTCTTTCACTTTTGAGATTGCATCCAAGTACTGCCTTTCAGACTCTTGTTGACTATGATGGCTACTCCATTTCTTCTCAGGGATTCTTGCCCACAGTAGTAGAGACAATGGTCATCTGAGTTAAATTCACCCGTTCCAGTCCATCTTAGTTCACTGATTCCTAAAATGTCAATGTTCATTCTTGCCCTCTCCTGTTTGACCACTTCCAAATTGCCTTGATCCATGGACCTAACATTCCAGGTTCCTGTGCAATATTGCTCTTTACAGCTTTGGACTTTACTTCCATCACCAGTCACATTCACAACGGGGTATTGTTTTTGCTTTGGCTCCGTCTCTTTATTCTTTCTGGAGTTATTTTTCTACTGATCTCTAGTAGCATATTGGGCACCTACTGACCTTGGGAGTTCATCCTTCAGTGTCCTATCTTTTTGCCTTTTCATACTGTTTCATACTGTTTCAGGCCTCAGTTGAGCTCATATAAAAATTGTTCTCTATTCTTTTCTCATTCTAGGAGCAAACCCGGATGTTGGAAATGGGGATAACTGGCCCAGAAGGCCATGTACTGAGCAGACCTGAGGAGGTAAGTTTTAGGAGCATGGGGGTAGGGGGGTTGGGGGGGCAGGAAGAGAAGTAGGAGCAATGGAAGCTCTTTTTCTTTTTTTTTAGCAGTGTCTTCCAGGAGACTCCTGTTATCACAGAGGCCTGGTTTATGGCCTGCTGCCCATTTTATTTTTTAAAACTTTATTTTATATTGGAGTATAGCTGATTTAACAACATTGTGATAGTATCAGGTGGACAGCAAAGGGACTCAGCCATACATACATGTGTATCCATTCTGCCCCAAACTCCCCCCAGTCCGTGCTGCCACACAACACTGAGTAGAGCTCCCTGTGCTGTCTGGTGGGACCTTGTTAGCCATTTTAAATGCCCTGCTGCCCATTTTATATCGTAATGCTTGCATCTAGCTCCTCCCTCAGCACACGTACATAAGGTGTGTGAACAAATGCTTTAGAAAGGTGCTGGGACTCTGTGAAGGCCAGACAGACCTGGGACGTTTCTTCCAAAGACCGTGTCTGCTTGACCCAACTCAAGACCCCTGAGAAAATTAGAAAGGAATAGAAGGAAAATACTTATTTCTGACCACTGACCTCCCTAAAAATAATAGAAGTCAGAGGACACTCCACAGTACTTCAGTAGGATTATATTTAAATAGCAGTAAATGTTTAAATCCATTCTTAATCAGTGTGAAGCCCAGAGATGTTTCCACTTCTTCTTTTACTCCATATTCTATTTTGGGTCCTGCACAATATCAGCTGTATTGATAGCGGGTTGAGTGAGTTTTTCATAGGCATGATATCTGTTGATTTGTATATGGTGACAAGGAAATCCAGGTACATGCTTCCCACATGTAAGATGCGTGCTGATTAGCATTACTGCTTAAGAGCTGAAGAATGAATGAATGGTTACTAGTGGCTGATTGGACATATCTGGGCTGTCAGCAACTTCAGTGGCTGGCACAGGCCCAGAGCTGGGAACTGGCTGCCCATGTGCCTGAGAGCACATTGGCTTTTAGAGACCAGCCTGGCACCTGGAGGGAATTCCAGGCCCTCTGTGTCAGTGAAGTGAACCCTTTCCTGTTCTATCATTCCAAGCCCGGCATCCTGCAACAGGTAGGAGATGGATAAACAAACAGTGGTACATATATACAATGGTACATATATGCAATGGAATAGTACTCAGTCATAAAAAAGAAGGAATTTGAGTGAGTTCTAGTGAACTCACTAGATGAATGGATGAATCTAGAGCCTGTTATACAGAGTGAAGTAAGTCAAAAAGAGAAAGACAAATATCATATATTAATCATATATTAATATACGGGTTTTAGAAAAATGGTATTGATGAACCTATCTGCAGGGAAGGAATGGAGATGCAGAGGTAGAGAACGAACTTGTGGACACGGCAGGAAGGAGAGGGTGGGGCAAATGGAAAACATAGCATCGGCGTATGCACACCATCGTGTATAAAATAGATAGCTGGGGAGAAGTTGCTGTATAGCACTGGGAGCGGAGCCCAGCCTGACATTCTGCAATGACCTTGAGGGGTGGGATGGGGGGAGAAGGAGGGGATGTATATATGATTATGGCTGATTCACGTTGTACAGCAGAAACGCATGCAACATTATAAAGCAATTTTATTTCAATTAGAATTTTTTAAAGACAGATAGGAGAAGGAACCACAACCAGAAATCACAATATTCCCATTGTTCATCTCTGTTAGGATCTTTTTAGAGAAAGGAAATGTAGGGCACGTAGAGAAAAGTATTCCTGTCCTAAAGGTGCAATGGATTTTCCCAGACTGAACACACACAATCACACAACTACCACCCAGCTGGAGAAACAGAACATTATCAGCACCCTAGAAACTCCCATGTTTTTAATGCTGTTTTTGTTGTCGGTTGAAATAATGTGTAATTTTGTGATCAAGGCTTTGGTCAAAGTGTCCCTGAAAAGTCTGTCTCCTGCATACCAAGTCCCTTCTCTGGGATACTTGCTTATAGCTACTGTTATGCTCATTGCATATAACAGAGATCAATGTCCTTTCCCCGGTCTGAGTACTGGCTATTACTATTATGTAAAGAAGCTCAAGAGAGATGAAACCACTGGCCAACCACTGGCCATCATGCTCAAAGGACTGGAAAACACCCAGTGTGAGCAGGCCAGGGTGATCAGCAGTTTGTGCAACTTTTCTTAAATGCTGGTCACTGTGGAGATGTGCTGGCAAGACAGAGTCCTACAGCAGCAGCCAGGGGATTTCTGAGCAAAGTCTATTTTTATTCCTTGGTTAGTTTTCCAACCTCCCCATCCCACCCTTCCTCCCTGTTCCTGTCTCCTTTTTAGTAAAAAGCTTCCCAGCCATAGATCTCCACAGCCCTGGAAGCCCTTGTGGGTGAAGCTGGAGGGTGATGTAACCTTCCAAAGATAGTCGTGTTGTCAAGGTGCTGAAAACCCTGCAGTGCTTGGGGTAGCGGGGGTGGGTGGGGGGCAGAGGAGATCAAAAAGGCTGGGGCCGTGGCCACTGGGGAGCTGGAGTGGTCAGCATAGGCACGAAGGAGGCCTAGGCATATGAGGAGCAGCCCCTCTTGAGTTCAAAGCACGCCTGGAGAGCATCTTGAGTGATGCTGTTCAGAGAGCTGAAGCCAGAGCTCAGAGATAGCTCCTGTGATGCCTGGGTGCTTCAGGAAGGTGGCCACAGTCACTTGTGCTCCGGGCTCCGGGCTCTTGATCTTGCCACATGGAACAGAAAGCAGCCTGGAGGAGGCTAGCTGGACCAGCCAAGTGCCTAGAGTCCGTTTGCTAAGCCGCACCCAGCAAGGGCAGTGACTGGTTTGCATTATAAAAATATTAGGCATCTATCTGAAAGCTATTTTGATGTTTTTTAAAGTGTTGGGCTGCATGGCTAACAAGAGTGTCATATTTATCCAAAAAGAAACTGTTGCCGATTGAAACGAAAAATGCCAGCATGTCTGCTTTGGGCTGAACTGGACTAATTCAGGTTTTCGGTAGTAATGCAGGCTCTCTCTCTCTGGTCAGAAGCTGTCATCGGCCATACAGCCAAATAGCCAGCCTTCAGGGAACACTTGCCTTGTTCCAGGATTGGGCCCTACAGGATTGCCTTACAAGGATGAACTATTTTAGTCCTCTCAATAGCTCTGTATGTCAGGTCCTATTATTATCCCCACTTCACAGACGAGGAAACTGAGCCTTTGAGAGGTTGTGTAACATTCCTGAGGTTACCCAACTTCTAAATGGCAGACTCAGGACTTGGACCCAACTCATGAGAAGAGGCCAAGCTCTAAGATCCTGCTTTGTTAATAGAACAGGGGAAGATTCATTATTTTGTACTCATTACAGTCAGTTGTGTTGGTTGGCACGTTCAAAAACATGACTTCTACATTAGGGTGGGCTGGAGGAGATCAGTAATAAAATAAAATCTTGGAGTTGAGAAGCCTGAGGGTGATTAGTATAAGAACTCACCTTTTGCTGACCATCCAGGAGGAGCCTGGAAGGGTCCATGGGGTCGCTGAGGGTTGGACACGACTGAGTGACTTCACTTCACTTTTCACTTTCATGCATTGGAGAAGGAAATGGCAACCCACTCCAGTGTTCTTCCCTGGAGAATCCCAGGGATGAGGGAGCCTGGTGGGCTGCCATCTATAGGGTCGCACAGAGTTGGACACGACTGAGGCAACTTAGCACCAGCAGCAGCCTTCACTTGGGGCTTCCCAGGTGGTGCTGGTGGTAAGGAAGCCAGCTGCCACTGCAGGAGATGTAAGAGATGCAGGTTTGATCCCTGGGTTGGGAGGATCCCCTGGAGGAGCGCATGCCAACCCACTCCAGTACTCTTGCCTGGAGAGAATTCCTTGGATGGAGGAGCCCAGCAGACTACAACCCATAGGGTTGCAAAGAATTGGACGTGACTGAAGCAACTTAGCATGCACACAGGCAGCCTTCACTGGTTATTTATACATACTGCTGTTGGGATTATGTTTTGCCCAGGGATTCTGTCCTGGGCAGATTGGGGAGCAAAGGCTTCCATTATGTGTGGCCTTTGTGATAATCACAGGAAGAGTAGAGAAGAGGGCATTGATGGAGTGCCCACTCTGGCAATCCCCTGCTGATCTCCACTTCCCAAGAGAGGGGTGGGGTCTGAGATGCCCAGTGAAAGGACAGAGTTGGAAGCCACAGATCTGAGGTTTGAATCCAGGGTGTGGAGCTCCAGGTCCTCAAGGCTTATAACCTCTGTTTGGCACTGCATTCTCAGTCTGTGGAGGCCAGGGGTGGTGCTTGGAGACAGCCCTGTTCCCTTTGACTCCCAGGGATTGTTTCTTGCAGCTGGAAGCTGAGGCTGTGTTCCGCGCCATCACCATTGCTAGCCAAACCAACTGTCCTCTCTACATCACGAAGGTCATGAGCAAGAGTGCAGCCGACCTCATCTCGCAAGCCAGGAAAAAAGGTGATTTGGGCCCCAGAGATCTCAGAACCTCTAAAGAGCCATGTGACTCCTTCCTCCCAGCTGTCCTGTATCAGCTGTGCCTGTTTGGCTCATTGCCCTACTGTCTGGGAAGCCCCTCATCCTTGTTAGTCTTGGATCCTTTCTGCATCCTGTGTGGATGGCAGGATCTCAGGGTTTCTTCTACTTGGCAGATGAGTAAACTGAGGCTCAGGAAGGATAAGTGGTCTGCCCAAAATGATCCAGCTTGAATCTGTTCTTTGGAGAGTTGTTACATCTTTTTTCTCCCTGTGATCTTTCACTGTCAGTTCGTATTATCTGAACTTTATAAATGGACATATTAGTCAGGATTATATTGAGTGCAGCAGTCAGAATCCCAGCCAAATGGACTTAAACAGTTATTGGCTGAAGGTGTTTTAGGCATGGCTGGATCAAGGGATTTAAAAAATTCTGTTATGGCTCTGTCACTCTTACGTCTTTCTGGACTCTGCTTTCTTCTCTTTTGGCTTTATCTTCAGTATGAACAGTGACAAGAATTACTGCTAAAAGCTGCTGTTGTCCTCCACAGTTAGTGGGGCCATGATAAAGGAGTGGAGAATGTCTTGTCCAACAGCTCAAGCAAAAGTCCCCAGAAAGACTGCCGTTGCCTTGGCTTGGGACGTGGGTTCATCTCTGAACCGGTATCTGCTCCTGAGACGGTGTAATTGGCCAGGGTTGAGGGGAGGGAGTGCAGGGGTGCCCACCCCCGAGCCATGCAGGTCAGCACAGGTTATTTCAGAGCAGGTGTTGAATGGGTCTCCATACGCTGTCCAGCTACAGTATGGCTGTCACGACCCCAAGCTCTGTAATCCAGACCTTGTGGTGTCTGCTTCTGCCATGGCTGTTAACTTCGCTTCCTGTGCTCACCTTGTGCCAAGCTCAAGTTTATCTTCATTTCAAAGCTTGGTTTCTTGCTCTCTGTTGTTCTCCTCAGTGGCACCTTAATGGGCCCACTAGTGAACAGAGTGGGTTGAGACCTAGGGGCCATAGGGGTTTGTGTTTAGTTGCAAGGGAGGATTTCCTAGGCCTGGCTATACGATCATGCCCGCCATGTGCCGGTCGGGAGATCCACGATGAGTGACTCATTTCCCAAACTCAGAACTGGTCTGTGAAACTCCACATGTGAGTGTCTGAGGGGGATAAAAATAGTCCAGCTGGCTGACAGCCGAGTGTGTGGCTGCCCGGCCTGCCGGCCCAGGAGACCCTTTTCTTCTGGGAGGGGAAGCTTCCTAATTGCCCTGACAGCCTTTCCAGCTGGCTGATTCTGGGGCACCGCCTGCCTTACCCTGCTCACAGGAAGCCTGCTGGTTCTCCCTTGGCTTCTAAGTGTCTCCATATGATACGGCGTGGCTGCTTTGCTGGCTATGAGTCATCGGGACAGAACCAGGAGCAGTCCAGTTCTCCTTACCCAGTCTTCAAGAAAGGGAAAAAAAGGAAGAAGGAGAAGGGATCCCTGGTGGTGGGGACTACTGTGCTTCCAGTTCTCTCACTGGTCGGGGAGCTCAGATCCCGCCTGCCATGGAGCCAGAAACAGACAGGGAAAGAAAAGTTCAGGGAGGATCCCCCNGGGACAGAGTTGGAAGCCACAGATCTGAGGTTTGAATCCAGGGTGTGGAGCTCCAGGTCCTCAAGGCTTATAACCTCTGTTTGGCACTGCATTCTCAGTCTGTGGAGGCCAGGGGTGGTGCTTGGAGACAGCCCTGTTCCCTTTGACTCCCAGGGATTGTTTCTTGCAGCTGGAAGCTGAGGCTGTGTTCCGCGCCATCACCATTGCTAGCCAAACCAACTGTCCTCTCTACATCACGAAGGTCATGAGCAAGAGTGCAGCCGACCTCATCTCGCAAGCCAGGAAAAAAGGTGATTTGGGCCCCAGAGATCTCAGAACCTCTAAAGAGCCATGTGACTCCTTCCTCCCAGCTGTCCTGTATCAGCTGTGCCTGTTTGGCTCATTGCCCTACTGTCTGGGAAGCCCCTCATCCTTGTTAGTCTTGGATCCTTTCTGCATCCTGTGTGGATGGCAGGATCTCAGGGTTTCTTCTACTTGGCAGATGAGTAAACTGAGGCTCAGGAAGGATAAGTGGTCTGCCCAAAATGATCCAGCTTGAATCTGTTCTTTGGAGAGTTGTTACATCTTTTTTCTCCCTGTGATCTTTCACTGTCAGTTCGTATTATCTGAACTTTATAAATGGACATATTAGTCAGGATTATATTGAGTGCAGCAGTCAGAATCCCAGCCAAATGGACTTAAACAGTTATTGGCTGAAGGTGTTTTAGGCATGGCTGGATCAAGGGATTTAAAAAATTCTGTTATGGCTCTGTCACTCTTACGTCTTTCTGGACTCTGCTTTCTTCTCTTTTGGCTTTATCTTCAGTATGAACAGTGACAAGAATTACTGCTAAAAGCTGCTGTTGTCCTCCACAGTTAGTGGGGCCATGATAAAGGAGTGGAGAATGTCTTGTCCAACAGCTCAAGCAAAAGTCCCCAGAAAGACTGCCGTTGCCTTGGCTTGGGATGTGGGTTCATCTCTGAACCGGTATCTGCTCCTGAGACGGTGTAATTGGCCAGGGTTGAGGGGAGGGAGTGCAGGGGTGCCCACCCCCGAGCCATGCAGGTCAGCACAGGTTATTTCAGAGCAGGTGTTGAATGGGTCTCCATACGCTGTCCAGCTACAGTATGGCTGTCACGACCCCAAGCTCTGTAATCCAGACCTTGTGGTGTCTGCTTCTGCCATGGCTGTTAACTTCGCTTCCTGTGCTCACCTTGTGCCAAGCTCAAGTTTATCTTCATTTCAAAGCTTGGTTTCTTGCTCTCTGTTGTTCTCCTCAGTGGCACCTTAATGGGCCCACTAGTGAACAGAGTGGGTTGAGACCTAGGGGCCATAGGGGTTTGTGTTTAGTTGCAAGGGAGGATTTCCTAGGCCTGGCTATACGATCATGCCCGCCATGTGCCGGTCGGGAGATCCACGATGAGTGACTCATTTCCCAAACTCAGAACTGGTCTGTGAAACTCCACATGTGAGTGTCTGAGGGGGATAAAAATAGTCCAGCTGGCTGACAGCCGAGTGTGTGGCTGCCCGGCCTGCCGGCCCAGGAGACCCTTTTCTTCTGGGAGGGGAAGCTTCCTAATTGCCCTGACAGCCTTTCCAGCTGGCTGATTCTGGGGCACCGCCTGCCTTACCCTGCTCACAGGAAGCCTGCTGGTTCTCCCTTGGCTTCTAAGTGTCTCCATATGATACGGCGTGGCTGCTTTGCTGGCTATGAGTCATCGGGACAGAACCAGGAGCAGTCCAGTTCTCCTTACCCAGTCTTCAAGAAAGGGAAAAAAAGGAAGAAGGAGAAGGGATCCCTGGTGGTGGGGACTACTGTGCTTCCAGTTCTCTCACTGGTCGGGGAGCTCAGATCCCGCCTGCCATGGAGCCAGAAACAGACAGGGAAAGAAAAGTTCAGGGAGGATCCCCCCACCCCTCTCCCCCTGGCCACCTGCCATCCTCACCCTCTCGTGCCTTCTGCTGATGGCTACATCCAGCCTGGGATTCATTCTTGGATGACCTGGGGGCTTCAAAGATAGGGTGTTTCAATTGTATGCTGAGTCTTGTTTTAAATTTCATGTAGAAAATTTCTTCACCCTTAGCCTTTAGGATCATGACTCTAGCAAGGAGAACTGGTACCGCTTGGTTTCCAAGGTGGAAAGAAGGCATCACTTTAGTGATGAAAGCCTGGCTGCTGAGATTGAAGCCAGTAAACATGTCATGAACTGTCATCCTCAGGGAAAGTCAGGAGCATTCAGAGCAAGAAGACAGAGTATGGCAGGATTCGTTCTTCCCTCTGAACCAGAGGCATCTAAGTCCTAGGGTGTTTAATCCCCAAGGGCTCTGTAGCATGTCTGCCTGCCTGCTTAGAATCAACATTAGGAATTCAGTTTAGTGAGGGCCAGCGCTATGCCTTGAACTGAGAGAACTTCTTCAAGTGTATTGTCACATGGAACTCACAAAGGACCCTGAGAATTTGGCATTTGTTGTCACCATTTTTCCAGTGAGGAAATGGAAGCCCCCATCTTGTCCAGAATCTCTCAGCTGGGAGAGGTAGACTCCAAAGCCAGCTGTAGTAAATTACAATCTTTGCTTATTCTAGTCTTCCGTCTAAAGATAGTCCAAAGGGAGAGGCGTCCACGTTTCAGTTTTTATTTCTCTTAATAGTATTTGAGGGCTTGCTATTCATTTCTTTGTTGCTTTAGTTCAGTAAATATTTTTGGAGAGCCCTTGCAATTCTCATTGGTCCTGTGTGGATCCTTCTCACTACCATCTCAAGGAGCAGGACTATCTTGTGGAAATCATTGCTGTTGCTTCCTTATTTTGCACGTGGCAGACATTGCAAGTCAATCATGAGTGTTCTCTAGTGAGACCAGAGCATATTTAGAATTCATCCCAATACAGGCAACCAAAACCATTTGATTAGAGTTGAAGCAAGGCAAAACCTGTAGTCTTGGCCATAGAGCTTTCTTATGTCCATTTTGTGGGGAATCTGAATGTGGAAGATGGCGCACCAAACTTGAAGAAGCCGAGGGCTGCACCAGCATCTTCAGTCCAAGAATCTGGCCCAAAAACACTTGGTACCAACTCACCCTCTATGAGATGACATTTCCCTTCTGTATTACCATCCCATCTTTAAGGAGCTCAGCTTAGGTCAGTATGTGTTCCAATATCTTTCCTCCTGTCTTCTGGTTAGGGCATTTCAGCCCCACATTCCACAAACAGGGTCCTAGAAGCCAGCCTCATCTTTGCTGTGTCCCAGGTTGTTGGGTGTCATTAAGCAAATTCTCTTATTGCCATAGGTTAAGGAGTAACAAACAGGATGGAAAAAAGATCATGAAGCCTGTTATCCTTGGGAATGGGTTTTACTTTGTGGAGCCAAAGCGTGTCCATGCAGCAGCAGAATCTAGCAGTTCCCAGTGACGTGGGCACATATGGGGCTTTGGACTCTACAGTGGAAAGGAGCATGAGGTGTAAAGAAATCACTTTTCCTTAGCATCTCCCAAGTGCCAGACACTCTGTGTGTGCCAAACCCTTCATTTTCACAAGGCTGGGAAGTAGACATTGTCTTATGTGATCAATTCCAGGACTGATTTATTCCATATTTTCATGTTCCTGAAATGGGGATGAATCTTATAGTTAATGTATATATTTTTTCTTTTGCTTCAAATTTTAATTTACCTCAAAACTTGAGAAGAAATGCTGCATTTTGTGGGGCTTCCCAGGTGGCTCAATGGTAAAGAATCTGCCTGCCAATGCAGGAAACATAGGTTCAATCCCTGGGTCGGCAAGATTTCCCTGGAGAAGGAAATGGCAGTCCACCCCAGTTTTCTTGCCTGGAAAATCCCATGGACAGAGGGGCCTGGTGGGCTACAGTCCATGGGGTCGCAAAGAGTTGGACATGCCTGAGCCATTGAGCAGGAGTGCATGCTGCATCTTGCAACCAGTGGCTTCTACCAAATATAAATGGTTCCCATTTAGAAGACAGAAAAGCAAAGGCTTAGGAAAGCTGGGAATGTGCACTTGAACCCCCCCGCCTAACTTCAGAGCCACATCTTTGAGAAGGCTGAGTAGGGGCCATGATTATCTAAGCCTGTCCCAGGGCAGCACATATAGTATGCAAACTCATTGCCTCTCACCCACCCCTTCCAGGAAACGTCGTCTTTGGTGAGCCTATCACTGCTAGCCTAGGCACAGATGGGACCCATTACTGGAGCAAGAACTGGGCCAAGGCAGCTGCGTTTGTGACATCACCACCTCTGAGTCCTGACCCAACCACTCCAGACTACATCAACTCCTTGCTGGCCAGGTTGGTACAGAATGACAAGCAGTGGGTGTTGCATGGAGACGTCTTAGGGCCAATGGAGTGAAGACCAGGGCCACCCATCCGTCAGCTAGACTAGAGTCTGCAGTGAGAAAAGCACATTGGGAATTCCCCTGCAGTGCTGAGCACAGACAATGGGCTCTCCGCCATGGTATTTTAAAAGATACTCTAGTAATCATTTTAGTAATGGTAACAGCAGTTAATACATATTGTATGCCAAGCACTAGGGTGAGATTACACATGTGATTTCAATGTTCCTTACAACAAACATCACCCTGAGTGAGGAACTATCATCACTGTTTTACAGATTGAGCAATTGGAGGTCCAGGAGACAAAAAATCACTTCCCTAGTTTTAACAGCTGGTCATGAGGACCACCAAGCCAAAATTGCAGGGAGACTCATTTGCTGCTGCCCTCTATGGATAAGTCCCATCACTCGTCTGGGTCCCTTTTTTACTGTTACATAAGAAGTGATCTAATCCACTCCCCTTTTTCCAGATGGGGTAACTGAGTCCCAGGGAGTGGAAGAAATCACCCAAGTTCACAGTTGGCAAGAAGGGGGGGAAGGATTCCAAGCTCGATGCACAGCACTCCACATCCTTACCCTAGACCCTTGTTTCTGGGCCCCTGGGGAGCCTCTATCCTCCTTGTTCACATGGATCTCTTTCCTCGGCCAGTGGAGACCTGCAGCTCTCTGGCAGTGCCCACTGCACCTTCAGCACTGCCCAGAAAGCCATTGGGAAGGACAACTTCACCGCCATTCCCGAGGGCACCAACGGTGTGGAGGAGCGCATGTCTGTCATCTGGGACAAGGCTGTGGTGAGGATGGAGGTCACAGGAGGGCAGCTGAGGCCAGATCAGAGTGTCCTGCTCCTTGCTCCTCTTCACCCCCGGGGGCACTGGGTGTGCAGATGAGGCCTCATACCTGCCTAGGTATCTCTGGAACCAGGTGGTTTGTGACTGTCCCTTCTAGAGTGATGAGTCCCGAGGACTGGGTTCTGAGGAGGCCTCCTAGATTGTGAAGGACTATGAATCAGATGGTGCTAGTGGTAAAGAATCAGCCTGTCAACGCAGGAGATGTAAGAGATGCGGGTTCGATCCCTGGGTTGGGAAGATCCCCTGGAGAACAGCCTGGCAACCCACTCTAGTACTCTCACCTGGAGAATCCCATGGACAGAGGAGCCTGGCGAGTTACAGTCCATAGGGTCACAAAGAGAGATGACTGAAGCAACTTAGCGTGCATGCACATGAACCAGAAACACACCCTTCATCTGATGGTACGAATAAAGGATTGGCTATAATCCTTTGACATTATAGGCGAGGGGTCTATGACCAAGGCTCAAGTCATTTGCTCACCAAGAACGCCCTGCACTGGGCTGTGTGGTCATCCAGACTGTACAGGTAATTGTCAAAGTCTTCTGGCAAAGTGGTGTGGTTTTACTTTCCTTGTTAACATCACAGAAGCTGACAAAAAACATAGCCATGCAAATGAAGTCACTTCCTAAGATTTGACTGACCTTTATAAAACTCATTATTAAGTTGATCACTTCCCTCTGTTTTATTTTAAAAATCCTAGACACTCATTTCAGAGCCAAATAAAATACACATATACACCATGTAATCCAAGTTTCCCTTTTTTTCCCCGCTCTTGGTTCCCAGGAAGGTCAAAACTAGATTTTAAACTAAATTCTTCTTTCCTTACCCAAGCTTTCTGTTTTGAAAAGGGGGAAAGTATAAATATTTTTGTCTCTTCTCATATAAACTTAGGTTTTTTCATCTTTTCTTACCTTATTATGTATTTATTAGCATATGTGTATATATATTTATTTTGGCACTATCTGGAACTGCTAAAAGGTAATACATATCTTAAAATTACTCACATGATACCTGCTGAATAAAGGACACTTGGAAACCACAGAAAAATTCACACATAAAAAAAAAAAATCACTCAGAATTCTACAACCCAGGGATAACCATTGTTTTCATTTGGGCAAGGTTCTTCCATATTTATTGGGTGCCTATGCAAATAGAAATATCTAAAATATGGGCTCACAGTTACATTTGCTTTTCCTTTGAAATGTCTATAATCCCTTTTGGAGTTAGAAGGGATAAATAAGTAAGTACATGTATGTACATATCTGGAAAAAAACATGCATACTTCCAGAGCAGTAAATTCCATCCTAAGCGATGCAGCCATGCATTTGTCCATTTTGTCCGGGTGATCGTGACAGCCCAGAGCTACAGCTGATTCTGTAGCTCACTGGGTGGACTTATGTGCTCACCACTTCTGAAGCCCCTCTTTGTATTTCTGGGCCTAAGCCCACCCAGTGAGCTACAGAATCATTGGAAGGACTGATGTTGAAGCTGAAACTCTTAATACTTTGACCGCCTGATGTGAAGAGCTGACTCATTGGAAAAGACCCTGATGCTGGGAAAGATTGAGGGCAGGAGGAGAAGGGGACGACAGAAGATGAGATGGTTGGATGGCATCACTGACTCAATGGACATGAGTTTGAGTAAACTCTGGGAGTTGGTGATGGGCAGGGAGGCCTGGCGTGCTGCAGCCCTTGGGGTCGCAGAGTTGGACACGACTGAGAGACTCAGCTGAACTGAACTGTAGTCACCCTGCTCTGAACTCAGGAGCCCTGGAGGGACCATTGTGTGTGTGTGTATTTTTATAGGCCACGGGGAAAATGGATGAAAACCAGTTTGTGGCCGTGACAAGCACAAATGCTGCCAAGATTTTCAATCTGTATCCTCGCAAGGGAAGAATATCCGTGGGCTCTGACAGCGACCTGGTGATCTGGGATCCAGATGCTGTCAAGATCGTCTCTGCCAAGAACCACCAGTCGGTATGGCTGGAGTGGGTGGGGGTGGAGTAGAGTGGGGAACATGGGTGGGGAACAGGGACAGGAGAGATGTGAGTTTGTGGTGAGCCAGGGTAATTGGGCGAGGATGGGTTGCAATAACCAATCATCCTGAATTCCCAGGGATATAAAAGCTCAGTAGTTTGTTTCTCACTTCTGCTTTGCAAAATGGGTGGGCAGAGAAGGGGGGCTCTGCCCATCACAGTCACTCAGGGCAGGGGCCTGTACAGGCACCCTCTCTCTGCGCTATATGACTGTTGAGCCCGGGAACTGGGACGTGGCCCTGAAAGCTTTGCCAGGACATCACTTCCTCTCCCCCCACACTGGCCAAAGCCAGGCCTGTGGGCATACCTCACTTCAGGAGGGCCAGCAGTGCGACGATACCTGGTGCTCAGAAGGAGAAAGCACAGGAACAAAATCAGTCAACAGCTCTGATAACTTCCTTGTGAGGAATTTCATGTGAAAGATAATAGTTAAAAGCCTAGTACCCTTGTGGCTCAGTGGATAAGAATCCTCTTGCAATGCAGAAGATGGGGGTTTGATCCCTGGGTCGGGAAGATTCCCCTGGAGAAGGAAATAGCAACCCACTCCAGTATTCTTGCCTGGAGAATCCCATGGACAGAGGAGCCTGGTGGGCTACAGTCCATGGGGTCGCAAGAGACAGATGTGACATACCACCACCACCTGACAGAACGGGGCATAAAAATATTTGTTAGGAAAATGTATTTTCAAACACGTACGTTTCAGGCACTGTATTTTTAATTTGTTAAATTTTTGTAATACTCTTGTCCAGGTGACGCTCTTATTATCCCCACTTTTTAGATAAGGAAGGAGAGATGCGGAGAGATGAAATAATGCAGCAAGTAAATGTGAAGCTAGGATT
This sequence comes from Raphicerus campestris, assembly GCA_006410735.1. Classification (NCBI taxonomy): domain Eukaryota; kingdom Metazoa; phylum Chordata; class Mammalia; order Artiodactyla; family Bovidae; genus Raphicerus; species Raphicerus campestris. The sequence goes on from SJYW01041459.1 coordinate 974,461, forward strand.
TAAACCCAGATAACTTGACTCTAAGCCTATATCCTTAACCACTTTGCAACAGTGCCTTGCACTTACTGAATAAATGAGGAAGGTAGGGGAAAAGCCCATTTTGGGTGGTAGTGGCCTTTGCTTAAACATTGTGTCAAATCACATTATTGAATTTTGAGCTAGTAGGGACATAAGCGTTGTATAACCCATCCACCCAGTACAAGACAGCATATACACCATTGCTGCCAGTTACTCACCTTCTCTTTGAACACTGCCAGTGACAAAAATTTACTTCCATGTGAGGACCCTACAAAAGATTGGCTGCTTCTCTTCACCAGGAAGCCCACTCTTAGCAAGCATTTGTCTCCCGAGGTCTCTGCACACAGTTTGTAAGCTGTTCCCAGCTTACCTGTTGAATCAGTTCCTAGGGATGCTAAAGGCAGGATCCCAAGCCCAGGAGAACTGTGTTTCTCTTTCTCACCCCACTATACCCATAATCAAGGCTTTGTCCCTCACCCCTGTCTCTAGGCTGCAGAGTACAACATCTTTGAAGGCATGGAGCTGCGTGGGGCTCCTCTGGTAGTCATCTGCCAGGGCAAGATCATGCTGGAAGATGGCAACCTGCACGTGACCCAGGGGGCTGGCCGCTTCATCCCCTGCAGCCCCTTCTCGGACTACGTCTACAAGCGCATTAAAGCCCGGAGGAAGGTGAGAAGCAGGTGGAGCCCANCAGAAAAATAACCAGGGCAACTACTACTATTCAGTGTTCACCATGAGCTTGGCATTGTGCTAAAAATATGACACCCATTTCATTTAACCCTTCAGCAACCCCCAGGAAGCTCCATGTTAATGATAAGGCTGAGACCTTGAGGTCATATAGCTAGGAGGTTGCAAAGCAGGCCTTTAAACCAGCACATCATCACAAAGGCCCCTGAGAGTAGGTTCCCAGGACTGTGCTAGATTTGGAAGCACTTAATGGCCTAAAACCGGAGGGAGGTTCAAGAGGGAGGGGACATGCAGATACCTATGGCTGATTCATGCTGATACAAGGCAGAAGCCAACACAGTATTGTAAAGCAATTATACTCCAATTAAAAATAAATTTAAAATAGAAATAAAATGTTAAACCCTAAAACAGAATATTTGAAAATATCCTGAGTCTTTTTTTTTTTTTCCTCTTCTTCTTTCCTTGTAATTGTATGTGTGTATGGTGTGAGTGTGTAAAACTTCAAAAAAAAAACACAACCTTTTTTTTTACTTGAAATGTTTTTCTTTCTATTTTGGGGAGAAAAGCAGTTTGATGTATGTGACATTTTTATTTCTGAATAAATTTGCATTGCAAGAGGCTGAAAGGACTGTGGAAGGGTCACTTAAATAGATCTGACAGAGTGCATTCCTACATGAAACAGTATGTCAGTTACGTAAAAGGTAAGATCGACATTGCTGACTTAAATAAGAAGTGCTGTCTACTGAATGTTCATGGTGTGTCAGTGTGCTGGGCATTTTAGCTAGATTTATAAAGTACTGTTCTTGGTGACTCTAAAATAGGTCATTTTTCCATTTTACAGATGGGAGCACTGAGGCTGGTAGGGCTTAATTTGCCCAAAGTGATCACCTGTCTTGATTAAGCTTCCTTTTTTTTTTTTTTTTTTTCTGTACAGCATTACTGTGTTTTTAAAATAGAGCCACGTTGGAATCTTACCTGCTTTAAAATTTTTTAAATTATTTTATTTATTTGGCTGTTGGGTCTTAGTTGTGGCACATAGAATCTTTGTTGCATCACTCAGGATCTTTCATTGTGGAGTGCCGGCTCTAGTTGCCACATGTGGGCTCAGCAGCTGTGGCTCAGTCGGTTGCTGTGAGGCATGTTGGGAATCTTAGTTCCCTGACCAGGGATTGAACCCATGTCCCCTGCATTGCAAGGCAGATTCTTGACTACTGGATCACTGGGGAAGTCCCTTACCTACTTTTTCTAATGGGAGGATTTTTAGACTAGCTCCCCTACCCCCACTTATTTTTCTGCTTTGTCTTTATAATCTGGTGAAAATAATATTTAAAAAGTATGAAGACTTCAGGAAGATCTGATTTTCAGTATTGATGGGTCAGGAAAATTCCCCACCCCCAACCATTATACTTAGAGAAGAAAATGTTTATGCAGATAATAAAAGGATTCATAGCATACAGAATAAAAGATGAAAGTACTGCTTTCCAGAGAAACCACTATCAACAGTTGAGTGTATGTGTGTGAAGGGTGTGTGTTATGCATAAATATCAAAAGAAAACATTTTCTTTTCAAGCAGATTGGCTCACAGTGTACATTTTGCTCAGCATCTTGTTTGGATAAACCTGTTTGATGTTGCGCCGTGTTTCACGTATCATAATTTACCCTTTCTGTGTTGGTATGTATTAGGTTGTTACCAGTTTCCTTGCTATTACAAGCATTTTATTGGAGAAACCTTCTTGTACAAATGTGGTTATTTTTAAGAAAGATTCTTTAAAGGAGACATTAACTGAAGCATATACTAGTGACCTTCCTTAGCAGCACTTTAGGGTCATAACTTTCCTAACTACAGTAAGTCTCCGTTCTAACCTAACTAACCTTGTATCTGAATATTCATTGGAAGGACTGATGCTGAAGCTGAAACTCCAATACTTTGGCCACCTGATGCGAAGAACTGACTCATTGAAAAAGACCCTGATGCTGGGAAAGATTGAAGGCAGGAGGAGAAGGGGACAGGGGACGACAGAGGATAAGAGATTGGATGGCATCACTGACTTGCTGGACATGAATTTGAGCAAGCTCTGGGAGTTGGTGAAGGATAGGCTGAATTTGGTCTTTTCTGGGAGACATGGGTCAATAATCTGGTGGTGATGCAGCCTCCTTGCCCTTGCCTCTGGAAAGGATCGAGCCACCAAGCAGGGTTATGAGTCTAAGTTGCACATACAAGTCCTGGATTGTGACTATGGCCAGATCACTCAGAGAATGCCTCTTTCACTTTTTACTTCACTCACCCGCCTAAGAAACCAGTTGTGAGACCCGGGATTCAGCTGACTCCTCTGTCTTAGATGTCTCAAAGTTCCTAGGATGATTTTGATTTGGTTGCTCAGTCATATCCGACTCTTTGTGACCCCATGGACTGTAGCCCCACCAGGCTCCTATGTCCGTGGCATCTCTCAGGCAAGAATACTGGAGTGGACTGCCATTTCCTTCTCCACTAGGACCATTAAAAAAAAAAA
>SJYW01041459.1:988230-1003159 GCA_006410735.1 Raphicerus campestris
GCCCCCAGCTTTCCCCCACTCAGTGTCTCCCACTGGGGTGGTACATTTATTACCACTGATGAACATGACCCCTGACATGTCATCACCCTGAGTGCTAGGCCATCTTTTACTACAGCTCAGCGTGGCTTGCTCCTTACTTCCTTTAAGCCCTTGCTGAAATGTTTCCTTCTCTGACCACTTGATATAAAATTGCAACACCTTACCTGTTTCCTCTCTGGCCCTCTACACTTCTCAGTTGTTTTCTATTATGCTTTTTCAAGTGGAACATCTGTACAGAATGCTTCATCGTTGCTTGCCTTCTGTAGTTTGTAAGCTCAGTGATGGCAAGTGCACATTTCCTTCACTCTCCTCTTCTTACAGTAGATGCCCAGGAAATATTTGTTGGCTCAGGGGGCTTCCTTGGTGGTCCAGGGGTGGGGACTTTGACTTTCAACGCAGGGGGTTTGGACCCACATGCCCCTTGGCCAAGAAACCAAAATATAAAACAGAAGCAATATGGTAATAAATTCAATAAAGACTTTTCTTAAATGGTCCACACCCCCAACATCTTAAAAAAAATTTTTTTTTGTTTTGTTTTGTTTTGTTGGCTCGGTGAGTAAATGAACAAAGAGGCAAGTCAGAACCTCTTTGTTAGGTGAAAGTGGAAATGAAGTTGCTCAGTTGTGTCCAACTCTTTGCGACCCCGTGGACTGTAGCCCACCAGGCTCCTCTGTCCATGGGATTTTCCAGGCAAGAGTATTGGAGTGGGTGGCCATTTCCTTCTCCAGGGGATCTTCCCTATTTATATATCATTTGAGAATGCCACCTGTGGATATTTCCTCATGTTTATTTACCTTATCTAAGCAGCACTAGGTGGTGTGTTGGTTTAGTTGCTAAATTGTGTCTGATTCTTGTGACGCCATGGACTGTAGCCAACTAGCCTCCTCTGTCCATGGGATTCTCCAGGAAGAATAATGGGGCGNTAACCTCTGAGCCCATGAGACTCCCTCAATAGCCTCGCTCCCCACCTCCTCCTTTCTGCTGCAGTCAGCGCTGGGGTGGGTGCTCTTGGCTACTGAGCAGCTAACAGGTGGGGCATCTTCATTGGGAGGACTGTTTCGGGGACAGCCATCATGGACTCCATTCTGACTTCCCTGGTGGCTCAGCCGGTAAAAGCAGCTGCCTACAATTCGGGAGACCCAGATTCGATCCCTGGGTTGGGAAGATTCCCTGGAGAAGGAAATGGCCACCCACTCCAGTANAGTGCTGAGCACAGACAATGGGCTCTCCGCCATGGTATTTTAAAAGATACTCTAGTAATCATTTTAGTAATGGTAACAGCAGTTAATACATATTGTATGCCAAGCACTAGGGTGAGATTACACATGTGATTTCAATGTTCCTTACAACAAACATCACCCTGAGTGAGGAACTATCATCACTGTTTTACAGATTGAGCAATTGGAGGTCCAGGAGACAAAAAATCACTTCCCTAGTTTTAACAGCTGGTCATGAGGACCACCAAGCCAAAATTGCAGGGAGACTCATTTGCTGCTGCCCTCTATGGATAAGTCCCATCACTCGTCTGGGTTCCTTTTTTACTGTTACATAAGAAGTGATCTAATCCACTCCCCTTTTTCCAGATGGGGTAACTGAGTCCCAGGGAGTGGAAGAAATCACCCAAGTTCACAGTTGGCAAGAAGGGGGGGAAGGATTCCAAGCTCGATGCACAGCACTCCACATCCTTACCCTAGACCCTTGTTTCTGGGCCCCTGGGGAGCCTCTATCCTCCTTGTTCACATGGATCTCTTTCCTCGGCCAGTGGAGACCTGCAGCTCTCTGGCAGTGCCCACTGCACCTTCAGCACTGCCCAGAAAGCCATTGGGAAGGACAACTTCACCGCCATTCCCGAGGGCACCAACGGTGTGGAGGAGCGCATGTCTGTCATCTGGGACAAGGCTGTGGTGAGGATGGAGGTCACAGGAGGGCAGCTGAGGCCAGATCAGAGTGTCCTGCTTCTTGCTCCTCTTCACCCCCGGGGGCACTGGGTGTGCAGATGAGGCCTCATACCTGCCTAGGTATCTCTGGAACCAGGTGGTTTGTGACTGTCCCTTCTAGAGTGATGAGTCCCGAGGACTGGGTTCTGAGGAGGCCTCCTAGATTGTGAAGGACTATGAATCAGATGGTGCTAGTGGTAAAGAATCAGCCTGTCAACGCAGGAGATGTAAGAGATGCGGGTTCGATCCCTGGGTTGGGAAGATCCCCTGGAGAACAGCCTGGCAACCCACTCTAGTACTCTCACCTGGAGAATCCCATGGACAGAGGAGCCTGGCGAGTTACAGTCCATAGGGTCACAAAGAGAGATGACTGAAGCAACTTAGCGTGCATGCACATGAACCAGAAACACACCCTTCATCTGATGGTACGAATAAAGGATTGGCTATAATCCTTTGACATGATAGGCGAGGGGTCTATGACCAAGGCTCAAGTCATTTGCTCACCAAGAACGCCCTGCACTGGGCTGTGTGGTCATCCAGACTGTACAGGTAATTGTCAAAGTCTTCTGGCAAAGTGGTGTGGTTTTACTTTCCTTGTTAACATCACAGAAGCTGACAAAAAACATAGCCATGCAAATGAAGTCACTTCCTAAGATTTGACTGACCTTTATAAAACTCATTATTAAGTTGATCACTTCCCTCTGTTTTATTTTAAAAATCCTAGACACTCATTTCAGAGCCAAATAAAATACACATATACACCATGTAATCCAAGTTTCCCTTTTTTTCCCCGCTCTTGGTTCCCAGGAAGGTCAAAACTAGATTTTAAACTAAATTCTTCTTTCCTTACCCAAGCTTTCTGTTTTGAAAAGGGGGAAAGTATAAATATTTTTGTCTCTTCTCATATAAACTTAGGTTTTTTCATCTTTTCTTACCTTATTATGTATTTATTAGCATATGTGTATATATATTTATTTTGGCACTATCTGGAACTGCTAAAAGGTAATACATATCTTAAAATTACTCACATGATACCTGCTGAATAAAGGACACTTGGAAACCACAGAAAAATTCACACATAAAAAAAAAAAATCACTCAGAATTCTACAACCCAGGGATAACCATTGTTTTCATTTGGGCAAGGTTCTTCCATATTTATTGGGTGCCTATGCAAATAGAAATATCTAAAATATGGGCTCACAGTTACATTTGCTTTTCCTTTGAAATGTCTATAATCCCTTTTGGAGTTAGAAGGGATAAATAAGTAAGTACATGTATGTACATATCTGGAAAAAAACATGCATACTTCCAGAGCAGTAAATTCCATCCTAAGCCATGCAGCCATGCATTTGTCCATTTTGTCCGGGTGATCGTGACAGCCCAGAGCTACAGCTGATTCTGTAGCTCACTGGGTGGACTTATGTGCTCACCACTTCTGAAGCCCCTCTTTGTATTTCTGGGCCTAAGCCCACCCAGTGAGCTACAGAATCATTGGAAGGACTGATGTTGAAGCTGAAACTCTTAATACTTTGACCGCNGTGCTCACCACTTCTGAAGCCCCTCTTTGTATTTCTGGGCCTAAGCCCACCCAGTGAGCTACAGAATCATTGGAAGGACTGATGTTGAAGCTGAAACTCTTAATACTTTGACCGCCTGATGTGAAGAGCTGACTCATTGGAAAAGACCCTGATGCTGGGAAAGATTGAGGGCAGGAGGAGAAGGGGACGACAGAAGATGAGATGGTTGGATGGCATCACTGACTCAATGGACATGAGTTTGAGTAAACTCTGGGAGTTGGTGATGGGCAGGGAGGCCTGGCGTGCTGCAGCCCTTGGGGTCGCAGAGTTGGACACGACTGAGCGACTCAGCTGAACTGAACTGTAGTCACCCTGCTCTGAACTCAGGAGCCCTGGAGGGACCATTGTGTGTGTGTGTATTTTTATAGGCCACGGGGAAAATGGATGAAAACCAGTTTGTGGCCGTGACAAGCACAAATGCTGCCAAGATTTTCAATCTGTATCCTCGCAAGGGAAGAATATCCGTGGGCTCTGACAGCGACCTGGTGATCTGGGATCCAGATGCTGTCAAGATCGTCTCTGCCAAGAACCACCAGTCGGTATGGCTGGAGTGGGTGGGGGTGGAGTAGAGTGGGGAACATGGGTGGGGAACAGGGACAGGAGAGATGTGAGTTTGTGGTGAGCCAGGGTAATTGGGCGAGGATGGGTTGCAATAACCAATCATCCTGAATTCCCAGGGATATAAAAGCTCAGTAGTTTGTTTCTCACTTCTGCTTTGCAAAATGGGTGGGCAGAGAAGGGGGGCTCTGCCCATCACAGTCACTCAGGGCAGGGGCCTGTACAGGCACCCTCTCTCTGCGCTATATGACTGTTGAGCCCGGGAACTGGGACGTGGCCCTGAAAGCTTTGCCAGGACATCACTTCCTCTCCCCCCACACTGGCCAAAGCCAGGCCTGTGGGCATACCTCACTTCAGGAGGGCCAGCAGTGCGACGATACCTGGTGCTCAGAAGGAGAAAGCACAGGAACAAAATCAGTCAACAGCTCTGATAACTTCCTTGTGAGGAATTTCATGTGAAAGATAATAGTTAAAAGCCTAGTACCCTTGTGGCTCAGTGGATAAGAATCCTCTTGCAATGCAGAAGATGGGGGTTTGATCCCTGGGTTGGGAAGATTCCCCTGGAGAAGGAAATAGCAACCCACTCCAGTATTCTTGCCTGGAGAATCCCATGGACAGAGGAGCCTGGTGGGCTACAGTCCATGGGGTCGCAAGAGACAGATGTGACATACCACCACCACCTGACAGAACGGGGCATAAAAATATTTGTTAGGAAAATGTATTTTCAAACACGTACGTTTCAGGCACTGTATTTTTAATTTGTTAAATTTTTGTAATACTCTTGTCCAGGTGACGCTCTTATTATCCCCACTTTTTAGATAAGGAAGGAGAGATGCGGAGAGATGAAATAATGCAGCAAGTAAATGTGAAGCTAGGATTTAAACCCAGATAACTTGACTCTAAGCCTATATCCTTAACCACTTTGCAACAGTGCCTTGCACTTACTGAATAAATGAGGAAGGTAGGGGAAAAGCCCATTTTGGGTGGTAGTGGCCTTTGCTTAAACATTGTGTCAAATCACATTATTGAATTTTGAGCTAGTAGGGACATAAGCGTTGTATAACCCATCCACCCAGTACAAGACAGCATATACACCATTGCTGCCAGTTACTCACCTTCTCTTTGAACACTGCCAGTGACAAAAATTTACTTCCATGTGAGGACCCTACAAAAGATTGGCTGCTTCTCTTCACCAGGAAGCCCACTCTTAGCAAGCATTTGTCTCCCGAGGTCTCTGCACACAGTTTGTAAGCTGTTCCCAGCTTACCTGTTGAATCAGTTCCTAGGGATGCTAAAGGCAGGATCCCAAGCCCAGGAGAACTGTGTTTCTCTTTCTCACCCCACTATACCCATAATCAAGGCTTTGTCCCTCACCCCTGTCTCTAGGCTGCAGAGTACAACATCTTTGAAGGCATGGAGCTGCGTGGGGCTCCTCTGGTAGTCATCTGCCAGGGCAAGATCATGCTGGAAGATGGCAACCTGCACGTGACCCAGGGGGCTGGCCGCTTCATCCCCTGCAGCCCCTTCTCGGACTACGTCTACAAGCGCATTAAAGCCCGGAGGAAGGTGAGAAGCAGGTGGAGCCCAGAGGTAGGGGAAAGGTCTCTGTGACCCATTCCGCACAGGTGTAGGAACCACTAGATGGGGAGGGGTTTGTGTGCTCTGCTGCTGCTAAGTCGCTTCAGTCGTGTCCAACTCGGTGCGACCCCATAGATGGCAGCCCACCAGGCTCCCCCTTCCCTAGAATTCTCCAGGCAAGAACACTGGAGTAGGTTGCCATTTCCTTCTCCAATGCATGAAAGTGAGAAGTGAAAGGGAAGTCGCTCAGTCCTGTCTGACTTTCAGTGACCCCATGGACTGCAGCCTACCAGGCTCTGCTGTTCATGGAATTTTCCAGGAAAGAGTACTGGAGTGGGGTGCCACTGCCTTTTCCGCTGTGTGCTCTAGATCCTCCCAAAGAGATTCACAGCAAAGGTCTCTTCCCAAAGGACAATTGTACATTTAATGGACTGAAATCCATTTTATAAAAGGGGGTTTCAAAAACTTTCTTAGCTAAAGAAAGCTTTTTTCCAACGATTTCTCATCTTTAGAGTGCTTTTTCTCAAAGTAGTATTGAAATATTTTAATAATTAAAAATAATTCTGTATATGTTTTTAAGAAATAATTTACTCTTTAAGGCTTACAACAAGAACCAGCAGACCACGCCCACCCCTCTGTGTCCCATCTTGTATCTACCTGGTGTCGAACCATCCATCAGGGCAAATGTTTATAACTCTTTTAGCAAGTTCTGTAGTTCAGATAAAATCTTACGTACGCCCCTGATTTCACAGATAAATAGGTAGGTAGGTACACACACAATAGTTAGGCAGACACACTCACGTGTACATGTTTATATATATGTCTACCTGCCCCCCTACCTCCCTACACATTACAGACAGGGTAGCTCTGGCTGATGGAGGGATGAGGCTCAGAACTCTGTTCGGCTCCCTTTCCTATCCCCACACCAACCTCCAGGTCACCTTCCTGTAGGGAAGCCTTAGGGCTCTGGGATTGTGAAATTTGAGCCCTAGTCCTGAGGGAGGTTGGGTATTGCTTTCAGTTCACACTTTGTGACAGCGTAAACAAAGCAGGACAGGACAGAGGGATGCCGGAACGCAGTTATAAGCAAGGCCTCAGCTGGTCTTGAAAGGGATCTGGGCCTCATAATCACTCCCTTTGTTCCCTCACCCTCCCACCCCGGCCCCAGGCAGAGAGTGAGGCTTGGCCAAGGGGCTCTCTTCATCTGAGGGCAGTTCTTGGGTGCGAGTCCATTGAGACCTTCCTGTGCCAGTACCCCCAGCAGCTGGTAGAACGTGGGGTGGGGCTTGGGGACAGGAAGTGATTTCCCTTCGTGATATCATTAGAGAGAAGCTCCCAGAAACTCGTATGTCAGTGTCCCACCTGACTCCTACACGCCAGTGAGTACCGTAATCGGTCATCTAGTCTTGTGTGGACGTTTGCAGCACCAGGGGCCTCCCCATCTCATGAGGCAGCTGGCCAGCCTTGTCTGTGAGAACCGATTTCTTTTTTTTTTTTTCCTGTTTTTGTTTTTACATGTAATGTTTTATTGGAAGGTGAACCAGTAATCCCACCAGTTACAAAAGCAAAAGCAGAGGATTCTAGAATTATGATGGAGTAATAAGCATATATTTAAATGAATCAGAATTCTGAGACGCTAGCTACTTTTGTGCAGATAGCCCCAGCATGAGGTCAGTTGTCCAGTTATTGAGCTCAGATTTGGGGAGTTCCTTCTAGTTTCAGACACAGAGTTACTGAGGCAGTCACTGAGTAGAAGCCAGAGAGAATCCAGTTTGTCCAGAGCCCCATGGGTGGTAGCAGCCTTATCCGTAGCCTCCAGCCCTCCTGCTGGGCTCAAGTCTGCCTCCCTGATGCTCACTTCTGCTCCAGGCACCTGCAGAGAATGAGCTGAACCCACCTCTGAGCATCTCTGTGTTCCCAAAGTCATCTGCCCTTCATTCTAAATATCCCTGCAGCCTTTCACTATTCATTAATGATAGAGCTCTAAGTCCCTTTCCCATCTCTCTATGAGTGATCGTTTTGAAGGTAGGTAACATGGAGTAGAATTCTATAGTCCATTTCTGGCATAACAGAAAAGAGAAGGACACTCAAACATCCTATATATCAGCTTTGTATATCATGAAAGTGACTTTGCCTCTGGAACCCAAGAAATGTTGATGAAATACAGTTATCGGTCAAGGTTTGGAAGGAGTGCAGATGTAGTCACCCTCTTACCGGAATTCTGAGCATCTGCAGATTTGATGAGCTTTTCCTCTGCACGCACCTGAGTCACGGACGGCTCTGTGTGACTTCCTTGGGGTCTTACAATGGGCCGTCCTGTGCTGTCAGCCTCTCTGGTGGCCTGTCCTCGTTGCCTCACCTCTGGCCAACGATAAGAAATAGGTGAAGGTTGCATGCTGGCTGTTATGCTGCCTTGGGTGGTCTTGCAGTGTTTGCATAATAGACTGTGAGCACCTTTGGGGGAGGCACTCTATTTCGTGTGAAACCATGAGCCCTTGTCACACCATGCAAAGCACAGAGCCTGCAGTTGGGTGGTGTTGCTGGTGGGCCACAGTCCCAGGCCAAGTGCACAGCCCAGCCAGAGGTCAGGGGGTCAGATTCCATAAGCTCCCACCTCTGATCTGTGCTGAGGAGCATGAGGATGAAGCCCCCACGGGGACACATCCCTGCCAGCAAGGGCCTCGTCTCAAGCTTGCTTCCCTTCCTTCCCACCCCTTCTGCTCCGCCACCCAGGTGGTTCTTCTGTTCATTAATGTTCACACTGTGGGTTTCCTCTGCTGAGAACTCTGCCATCAGGCGCCACTCTGCCTCCTCAGCCTCCTCCCTTTAAGGTCCCACACAAGCACCTTTGAACCTTTAGCTAGAACCTTTAGCTAGAAGCGGCCTTCACCCACCACCTCCGTGGTCACAACACCCACTCTGTTTTAAACTGCTTCTCTTTTCCTTAAAATAACCTTTTAATTTTCCTCCAGTTTCACTGAGATATCATTGACATGCAGCACAAACATAAGTTTGAGGTGTACAGCANAGCGGCTCTTACTAGCTGATACAAGCTGGTATCGTGTTCAAGTCCAGCACACCACTGGAGGGCCCTTATCAGCATGTGTTACCTCTTACCTGGTCCCAGTCATTTCTTCCTGAATGCTTTCCTTACTCCTGTTCAGATGGGTTTGAGGATTCTGGCTGCCTTATGAAGTTTTCTAGCTCTCAAGGGCTTCACTCCATCAGCCACTGATGTCCATTTGTCACAGTGTAATGAGAAGTGGAAAAATAAATCTACATCCAAATATTCCTTTTAAAGTAAAAATAGAGGCTATTAAGAGTAACAGGATGTTGGTAGTAAAAAGGCAGCGTAGAACTCATCTAGTATTAACTTCTCGTTTTAGATGAACAAACTGAAGCAGAGAAAGGGATTAAGTGACTTGCTCAAGGTCACACAGTTATTTGTGAAACTAGTTCCCAGGAACCCTGCGTCATGCTTCCTCCTTCCCAAGGCATTCATTGACATTTTCTAAGGTGTGTGAGGTGTGGAGAGGTGAGAATTATTGTCAACTCTTCCTGACGTGGAAATGTTCCAAGTAGATGATGAGGACGTCACAGGTTGCTATTCTGACCATCCTCTCCTTGCGGGTCTTTGGTTTGTTCCAAGGCTTGATTTGCTTGTCTTTTATTAAAGTCCCTTTTGACTCTTAAAAGGAAAATATAAAGTAGGTTTATTCACTGACGTAAGAAGTAAAAGACTTAAACTTTTGAAATGATAGCATGAAGCCAGACAATTTATAAAGAAGCATGAATTGGGTAACCTTCTTAAAAATATCATTGATTTTAAATGTTGAAGTTCCCATTCTTCTGCCTGCCCCATCAACAGAGAGCTCATGCTAAGCTAATTTACCTATTATAATTTTTGAAATCTCTTACAAGAAAAAAGATTTATGAAATTTCTAGATTTTCTATTATGGGTATGCATAATTTTTGTAATTAGACTAAAAAATGTTTTAACTTATATCAAGGCATTGCAAGTCAAATCTGACTGAAACAGTCTATCACTTGCTGAGCTGCTGTTCTTCCAGGAGTTACTTACTTTTCTCTGTTGAAGATTATGAACTCCTTTTGGACAGATTCAAGGTGCTCTTGAAGAAGGCATGTCTTCTGGGTGAACATTGGGGAGAAAAATAGCGACATAGTTAGCAGACGAATGGAGAGGCTCAAATAGCCAGTAGCTTACTGAGTGTCTGTTTAGCTGAGTGGCCCAAATCAATTAAGACCAATGTGTCCTCAAAATAGATGCTGTCTGAAAATGTGTAGCCAGAGTGAGACCACAATCAGATTAACAGAGGAGCAAATAGGAAAGAAAGAGAATAAAGTACAGCAACTCTCTGCTCCCCACAACGAGGCAGCAAGGATGAGAAGACCTGGGTTACGGTTTATGAGCTTGATGTCTTTCAGCCATTTAGCACAAGAAACCATGGCTTCAAGTCTATAATAAAATCCTTCCAAAAAACTTCTGATGAAAAATGTTCTTCTCAAGAGAAAAAATATTTTAGGTTTTAAATATAAGAATTAGAAAATACTAAGTCCTCAAGTACTGGAGTTTTGTTTTTTTTTTCCTTTCCTGAACAAATATTTAATTGTTAGAAGAATAAACTTATTAAAAGGAGAGTAGCTCACATAGATGCATTAATATATGATATTTGTTTTTCCCCTTCTGACTTGCTTCACTCTGTTTGACAGTCTCTAGGTCCATCCATGTCTCTACAAATGACCCAGTTTCATTCTTTTTATGGCTGAGTAATATTCCATTGTATATATATACAACATCTTCAATCTATCCATTCATACAGCACAAACTAACAACATTGTAAAGCAACTATACCCTAATTGAAAGTAAATAAATTATATGCTTTCAAAAAAAAAAGGAGAGGAAATCTCAGAGAAGTGGCAAAGGAAGCACAACAAAGGAGAGAAAGAAGACTCTCTCCCTCTTATCCTCAAACTGGGGGATTTGTGACCCTGAGGGTTTCCAGTATCAGTCACAGGGAATCCCTGTGATCTGACAGAGCTCCTTGGAGCAAGATTTTTGGAAAAATATTTTAACATTAAAATATTATATCAAAGTATATAAATAAATGTTTAACATATTTATATAATACTTTATATATATTTATACACATACATGTTTCTATATTTATGTGTTTATATTTTACAGACAATATAATATAAACATAAGTAAATATATAAGCAAAAGTTATACAAAATTTAACATGAATATTTAAAATGTTAACATTTTAAAATATTTCAACATTAAAAATCAAATTATAATCAAATAAAATGCAGAAATTTACTCACGTTTTTTCTCTGTCATATATCTCTGCTTTATTTTTAAAAAGATGTAAAATGCACACTCAGAGATGAATTTGTGATACAGCTTTGCAGAAGTCATGAGTCCCAACCCTGGCCCTAAGGGCTCATGTGAACCATGTTCTCTTTCCTCTGCTTTAACTGGAAAAATTTAAGAAGGGCAGCTACATGGACAAGTCCAAAGGATAAACAAGAAAGAGCATGAGGGAAAGGAGTCGGGAGCTATCAGAAAGGAGGAATGAATGGGTCTTAGGTGATTGAGAAGAAAACGACTGGCTAAAAATCTTGGGATGTGCTTCTTAGGGATGAGAGAGCAAACAATTAGACTAGTATAAGTACAAATGGCATCAGAAATATCTGAAGGGTTTAGAGCAGGTGGAAATCTCAGGAGGCAGAAAAAGAGGATTTAGGTCATTAGCTTCCATGGCAGACAGACTGATGTGCATCAGTCTTTTTGCTTCTTTACTTAAAGAGGTTGGTGAGCAGAGAGGGTCAGTGGAGAACATCCATGAAGCAAAGAAACAACAGAGTGTCTACCATGAGCATGAACAGGGGCATATACCACGAGCCTTGGAGAAGAACGAAGCGAGAAGTCAGGAAGCAGAGTGGAAAAATAAAACAGAACCACAGCTCACTTTTTAGGGTTAGCAATTTTAATTTTTTGTTTCTTTTTAAAAAATTTTTATTTTATATTGGACTGTAGTTGATTTACCATGTGTTAGTTTCAGGTATACGACAAAGTGATTCAGTTATACGTGTATACATATAGCTATTCTTTTTTCAAACTCTTTTCCCATTTAGGTTATTACAGAATATTGAGCAGAGTTCCCTGTGCTATACAGTAGATCCCTGTTAGTTATCTATTTTAAATATAGTAGTGTGTACATGTCACTCCTAAACTCCCAGTTTATCCCTTTCCCATCCCCTTCCCTTTCCCCTTTGGTAACCATAAGTTTGTTTTCTAAGTCTGTGAGTCTATCTCTGTTTTGTAAATAAGTTCATTTGTATCATTTTTTTTTTAGATTCCACATATAAGTGGTATTATTTGATCTTTATTATTTGTCTGACTCACTTCACTTAGTGTGATAATCTCCAGGTCCATCCATGTTGTTGCGAATGGCATTACTTCATTCTTTTTAATGGCTGAGTAATATTCCATTGTATATATGTACCACATCTTCTTTAAAGTGGCTACCATTTTGGCAGACTTGTGCTAATTGACTCAGAACAGTCTATGAAGTAGGTACCAATACTAAAACTCTATTTTATAAATGATGAAACTGAGACAGAGGGAGAAAAGGAAAACAATAGTGCTTTTACACTAATCAGACTAATTCTACAACTGTAGGTTGTAACCTTGACTGCATACCCGAATCACCCAAATAACTTTTAAAAATTCCAATGCCCTGCCACACCCTGAGATTCAGATGAATGATGATAATGTAGTGAGCTGCTAAAATTGGTCCTCACATTTGAAGATCCTTGAGTAGACATAAAGTGCTACTTTGAGATTCATCATCTTCCTGATCTTTCATTGGGGGAAGACTGCTCGTTGTTTTGAAGCACAGTCCTTTTTGTTTTCAAACTGATGCTGTAACATTAGGAGAAACGAGAGCCAAATGGTGGCACAGGCAGCTCCAAACTGCCACCCCTCAGCAGAAAAAAAAAAGCAGAAACTGTCAGGGCCACGCTGTCAAAACGCTGGAAAGCAATCAAAGGTTTACAGAGACCAAATGCCGAATCAAGAAAAAAGCAACTTAAAAATGGCCCTGCTGTTTAAGGAAATCTCTATCAAAATGTTAGCTGAACACAAGCCAAAATAAGAAAGACTGCAGTGATGATGCATGATAAGAGATAGTCTTTGCAAAAACAGTTTGTAAAAGTCACTCAGACGTACAAGGGTAGCTTTCAACAATCAAATACCAGCAAATCCTAGAGGAGGGAGGAGAGAGTCCGATTTCTGGAGTTACTACATTATAATTTTCAAATGTCATTTTTCGACAATAAATCACAATGTATAAAAAGAAACAGGTAAGTATGACCCACTTGAAGAAACCAAATAAACTGACATAAGTCATCCCTGAGGAAAACCAAATACTGGACTTACTTGACAGACTTTAAAACCACTCTGTTAAATATGCTTGGGCTTCCCAGGTGGCGCTGGTGGGTAAAGAATCTGCCTGCCAGTGCAGGAGATGGAAGACATGTGGGTTTGATCCCGGGGTCGGGAAGACCCACTGGAGTAGGAAATGGCAAGCCACTCCAGTATTCTTCCCCAGAAAATCCCATGGACAGAGGAGCCTGGCAGGCTACAGTCCATGGGGCTGCAAAGAGCCAGACACAACTGCATGGCTGAGCCCATAAATATGTTCAAAGAGTCTAAGGAAACCACATGCTAGGCTGTAAGACAGATCTCAATAAATTCAAAAAGATAAACATCATACCCAATTTTCCCTAGCCACAATGAAGTGAAGCTAGAAATCAATAAGAGAAGGAAAACTGAAAAATCCACAAATATGTGGAAATTAACCAACACATTCTTAAGCAACCTGTGTGTCAAAAAATAAACCACAAGAAGAATTAGGAAATACTTTGAGATGAATGAAAACAAAAATACAACATACCAAAAAGTATGGGATGCAGAAGAAATAAATCAACAACTTTATACCTTGAGGAACTAGAAAAAGAAGAGCAAACTAAACACAAAGCAGAAAGATGGAAACAATAAATATTAGAGCAGAGATACATGAAATGGAATAAAAAGACAATAGAATCAATGACCCTGAAAGTTGGTTCTTTGAAAAGATATCAAAACTGAGAAATGTTTAGTCACAATGATAAAGGAAAAAAGAGAAAAAAATGCACATAACTAAAATCATAAATGAAAGTGGAGACATCCACCCTTAAAGAAATGAGAATCCTGTGAATAACTGTATACCTACAAATTAGAACATCTAGACGAAATGGACAAATTCTTAGAAACACAAATTACTTAATCTGACTCAAGAAATAAAATCTCAGCAGATATTTCACAAGAGTAATCTACAAGTGAGAATAATCAAAAACTTTACAACAAAGAAAAGTCCAAGACCAGATAGTTTCAAAGGTAAATTCTAAATACTTAAAGAAGAATTAACACCAATCTTTCTCAAATTCTTCCAAAGATACAAGAAGAATNACAAGAGTAATCTACAAGTGAGAATAATCAAAAACTTTACAACAAAGAAAAGTCCAAGACCAGATAGTTTCAAAGGTAAATTCTAAATACTTAAAGAAGAATTAACACCAATCTTTCTCAAATTCTTCCAAAGATACAAGAAGAATAAAGGTTTTCTAACTTATTCTATGAGGCCAGCATCATTCTAACACAGAAATAAAGACATTATTATGAAAAAAATGACAAACTAATATCCCCTGTGAACATAGATGCAAAATCTTGAACAACATACAGCAAATAGTCCAAGAGCATATTTAAAAATTACACACTGTGACCAAGTATGATTTATTGCTGGAGGGCAAAAATGGTTTAACACAAAAAATGCAGTCAATGTAATACCTCACAGTCATTGAAAACATACACACACCACACACACACACACACACACACACACGATGTCTCATCTGACCCAGAAAAGGCATGTGAAAAAATCAAAACCCTTCATGATAAAAACACTCAGAAAACTAGGAATAGAACCGAACTTCCTCACCATGAGTAAAGGCATTGACAAAAACCCCACAGATAGCATAATACTCAGTGGTAAAAGGCTAAAGTCTTTCCTCTTAAGATCAGAAAAAGAACAAAGATACCTGCTTTCACTATTGCTAGCCAACATTGTATTGGAACTTCTAACCAGAGCAACCAGACAGGAAAAAACACTAAAG
>SJYW01041465.1:0-27733 GCA_006410735.1 Raphicerus campestris
GGAAGATCCCCTGGAGAAGGAAATGGCAACCTACTCCAGTATTCTTGCCTGGAGAATCCCATGGATGGAGGAGCCTGATGGACTACAGTCCATGGGTCGCAAAGAGTCAGACACGACTGAGCGACTTCACCTTCATCTAAAGTATAAAAATCAGCATTTCCCCCTTATCTCCTAGAATTTATCCAAAAGCACCAAGGAGAACAATGAAGGAAAGATAGAAACACCATGTTTGGTGAAATTGGAAGACAACTAATGTCCAAGGTCACCAGGTATAAAGAATAGCAGTAAATAAAGAGCATAGGAGGCAACTTTTGGAGACGATGAATATGTTTGTAGTGTAGATTGTAGTGATAGTTTCACAGGTGTATCCTTATCTACAGGCTCATTAAGTTGTATATTTTAAATATGTTGTATGTCAATAAAATAGTTTAAAAAAATATCTGGAAGAGTGGCTTAGAACAGAAATCATGCAGTGGGACGAGTAGAAAGATGCCAATAAATGATGATAGATCAGAAAAGAGCTTTGGATCAGAAAAAGAGCCAGCAAAAAATACAGAATCAAAGATGAAGGTCATGTGAAGTGATAAGCCCAAGTGCCTTATTTTCAGCATTAGATAGAGGGATGCATCTGGTGTTGGTTTTATTTGACTCAGTGTAGTCCCAGGAAGCAGAGGAATTGGGACTAAATGAGCAATCCTATGGACAATCCATATGTGCAAGTGATATTGTTTCTGTTGAAGCAGAAAAGAGATTGAATTGAGAAGAGGTCCAGTGATGCCTGTCTTCTTTGCAGGGGGAAAATCACACCCAGAATCCTTGATCACAAGAAGAATTCATGCTTGTCCTGCATACTATTGTTTTCTGTCTGATATATACTCCTGGCTAACGGTTGATGCATGAAAATCTCACTTTTTCCAATGTTAGAATTAATATAAGAAAGCAACAGCACAGGCTCTGTTCAAAGACAGAACTGGAAAAGAGGAAGGAAATTCATCACTATAATATTAACGAGACATCAGTAAATTAACTCTCCTATCAAGAGTACAAAGCAAAAATGCAAAAGCCCTGGAAAGATATGGTGAGATAATAAAAATTATCAAGTAACTGAGATCAGGGAAGTGTAGAAAAAACACAAAACTATTAAGCATATTAAGGTGAACTTAAGAAAATTCATTTAAGAGTAGACTTCTGAAAACAAAGGCTACAATGGAAAATGGAAATGAAATTAAGTAGAAAAGTATATTAGTATGAGAATTATACAATTAAGGAAAAAATGACATTTAAAATGTGACTAATTTGGAAATGGTAGGTACAGTTGGAATCCTCTACAAAGAAATGGAAACAGTGAAACAGAATGAATATATGAGGATATGTTAATAACTATTTGAGATAAAAATAAATGAACTTGCAAATTGAAAGGTACTATTGTGTTGTTCCCAGAAGAAAATGATGGTTAACAATAGACATATTTTAGGACAGTTATTTGTCTTTTAATGTACACAAATAANGAATGAATATATGAGGATATGTTAATAACTATTTGAGATAAAAATAAATGAACTTGCAAATTGAAAGGTACTATTGTGTTGTTCCCAGAAGAAAATGATGGTTAACAATAGACATATTTTAGGACAGTTATTTGTCTTTTAATGTACACAAATAATTCATCTAGAAAGCCAGATGAGACTATAAAGCAACTTATTATGTCAGTTAAACATATACTTTTCCTCAGCAGTCTTTTATGAAAGTAGTCAATAGGACAATATTTACAAAATGCTACAGAAAAGAGAATGCATCCAAGGATTTTATGTCTAACCCACCATCATGCAAGTATTAGGGCAATCAACACAGTTTTGAGTGTTTTAAATACTTTTTACTTACTCCCCTAAGTTTTATTTTAGAAATTAAAAAAAAATTACTAGAATAGTTTGACAAACACTTGTATATACCCTCCTTTGAATTCAACAACTTGTATCTTTTTTTAGTACATTATTTCTACACCTTTAATGTCTCCCTTCCCTCTTTATTTGAAAGTAACTTGAAGACTTCAAGTCACTTCATCCCTAATTACTTAAACATTCATTTTCCAAGGACAAGGGTAATTTCTTATGTAACTGTTGTTATCACACCTAAGAAGTAGAAAATGATTCTGTAATTTCATTTACTGTCCAGCCCATGTTAATTTTTTTAAAAAATTAATTTATTTTAATTGAAAGATAATTACTTTATAATATTGTGGTTTTTGCCATACATCAATATGAATCAGCCATGGGGACACCCCCTTTCTCCTTCCTCCCCACCCCATCCCTCTGGGTTGTCCCAGAGCATGGGCTTTGAGTGCTCTGCTTCATGCATCTAACTTGCACTGGTCATCCATTTTACATATGGTAATATACACGTTTCAGGGCTAGTGTCTCAAATCATCCCATCCTCACCTGCTCCCACAGAGTCCAAAATTCTGTTCTTTACATCTGTGTCTCTTTTGCTGCCTTGCATATAGGATCGTCATTACCATCTTTCTAAATTCCATATATATGTGTTAATAAACAGTGTTTCTCTTTCTGACTTACTTTACCCTGTATAATAGGCTCCAGTTTCATCTAGCTCATTATAACTGGCTCAGATGTGTTCCTTTTTATAGCTAAGTAATATTCCATTGCATATATAGTCCATGTTAAAATTTTATAAATCATCATAATTTATATATTTGATTTTTTAAAGAACTTGGATCCAACTTAGGCTGATGCTGTGTTACTAGTGATTTTGTTTGTTTTTAGTTTCTCTTAGTGAGAAAATACCCTTGACTTCGTTTTTTTTTCCATTACATTCACTTTTTGAAGAATTGAGGACAAGCGACATATTTTTCCAACTCTGCATTTATATGATTATTTTCTCTTTGTGGTATTTAACCCAATCCTTTATCTTTCCTAATTTTATAAACTGGAAATTAGATTTAGAGGCTTGACAAGAAGTTTTTAAGTTGCACAAACATGGGGACTATTTTCCCATGAATTCTTTTTGAGGAATGCACTGAAAGAAAACTTTAGTTTATCAAGATGTGACTGGAAAATTTTCAAAAAAGGAAAAAAATCAGTAGTGATTGCTGGATTTATTTTAGTATTACTTACAGTAGAGACTAGGGCTTCCCTGGTAGTTTAGCGGTAAAGAATCTGCCTGCAGTGCAGGAGACCCAGGTTCGATCCCTGGGTCGAGAAGATCCCCTGAGAAGGGGATGGCAACCCACTCTAGGACTCTTGACCAGAGAATCCCGTGGACAGAAGAGCCTGGCAGGCTGCAGTCCATAAGGGTCGCACAGAGTCAGATATGACTGAAGCAAGTAAGGAGTAGCGGCACATTAGAGGCTCGGGCAGTGTGAGAGAATGACCCCACATTCCCTGCTTTAAGCTGGATAAATTGTTGTTGTTCTGTTTTCATGAAATGATCCAGGGATAAGTAGCCCAGAGCTGATGCATAAGCTGTACTCTATGGGATCTAGGTCTGCACATCATATTTCTTCATCATCTCCCAGGCTAACTACAGATTTCATCTGCATGGCTTACACTGACTTATCCCCAATCCATGCTTCTAGGGGAATATGAATGTCAAGAGCAAACAGCTTCTTCTTTAAGGAAGTATCCTGGAAGGAGAATACATTGCTTTAGTTCATACTCAACTGGCTTGCACTCAATAAAAAAGACACACTTAAGTAGATTGGAGGATGAGAAATTTAGCCTACTATTTAGTGACTATGAGCCCAGCTAAAATGAAAGGATCTCATGATTANTGGAAGGAGAACACATTGCTTTAGTTCATACTCAACTGGCTTGCACTTAATAAAAAAGACACACTTCAGTAGATTGGAGGATGAGAAATTTAGCCTACTGTTTGGTGACTATGAGCCCAGCTAAAATGAAAGGATCTCATGATTAAAATGGAAATGATGACATTACTGTGGGACCACTAGCAATCCTTACTATAATTTGAATGTATTAGTAACATTAAAAAGTATGAGGATGGGGAGACTGTAGAATATGAACATTAAATGCATTGGCAATGTAAAAAATTAGAATTAAAAGGGAAGAGAAGTAATACATACTGTCAAACAAAATGGAGTATTATCAGTATCAGATAAGATTATATACCAAGTTATAAGTATAAACAAAGGATGTATTAAAAATGTTAAAAGAAGACAGTTAAATGTTTGAAAGTAACAAAATCAGAAAAAAATAGCATGAGCTGAATTAAACAATTATAATCTTGTCAACAAATAGAAATAACTAGGCATATCAAAGAAGACTTTCAGATTAGATTTCAAAGCAAAAGCATGTACCATGTTGTTTATAAGAGAATTGACTTCCCAAGTAATTTAGAAAGTTTGAAAATTAAATATATAGGGATAGATATGTTAAGCAAATGCAAAGAAAAAGTTATGATCTTACTTTCATTCAAGTTTGAATTAAAGAATTGCTAAGGTGGGCAGTTAACAGTGAAGAAGATCTAACATTATAAATGTCTATGAATAAATAAACCTAACATTATGCATAAATTAGAAATTACAGGANATGTTAAGCAAATGCAAAAAAAAAGTTATGATCTTACTTTCATTCAAGTTTGAATTAAAGAATTGCTAAGGTGGGCAGTTAACAGTGAAGAAGATCTAACATTATAAATGTCTATGAATAAATAAACCTAACATTATGCATAAATTAGAAATTACAGGAGAGAGAGAAATGAACATATATCATTGAAGTGAAGTGAAGTTGCTCAGTTGTGTCTGACTCTTTGCTACCCCATGGACTGTAGCCTACCAGACTTCTCCAACCATGGGATTTTCCAAGCAATAGTACTGGAGTGGATTGCCATTTCCTTCTCCAGGGTATCTTCCCAACCCAGGGATTGAACCTGGGTCTCCCACATTGTAGACAAACACTTCACCATCTGAGCTACCGGGAAAGTCCGTATATCATTAGCAGTAAAATATAAATTTATAGATTTTACTGTGACATGTAAACAAAAATCATGTGAAGATTTCAAAGACTCAAATGGTATAGTTAATAAAATAGATATACTTGAAATGTATCAAATTTTGTATGTACTAATAAAATCTTATATCCCTTTACCTATTCTTGAAGCAGTCATAAAAATAGGCCATGCATAGATTTCAAGGGAAATCCTAATAAATTAAAAAGTGTCAATTTAAGAAAGCATTGAAACATTGAAAATTATAAAGTGGTTGGAATACATCTCAAAATCAAATACACAGGAAGTGTATTTAAAAAGTGTACACTACTTTTTATAAACTAAGCAAATACATTTACAAAACAATAAAAATATTTTTTTCATTGATTTTTGGTTTAAGAAAAAACCTAATTCTCAATTGCAAAACACCTGGAATATTATAAAAATGGTAACACTACTAATTAGAAACTTAGCAATAGAACAAAAGGAGATCTTAGAGATAATTTTATATCCTTAAATACTTATATTATTAAGCAAACTATAATAAAAATTCACAATTTAACTGAAAAAGTAGGAAAAGAACAATAAAAAAATGTTTAGGATATCATTCATGATGTCAGTAAAGATAAAAGTAGAAATCAATATTTAGAATACATGGAAAACTGGATCCAAGGAATAGATCCAGAGTGTGTTCACTGAAAAAAAAAAAAGTAAAGCAGATAAGTTGTTAATCTGAGGAAAAAAAATGGGAGGACACAGAAATACTTAAGACAGAAATGAGAACCACAAATACAGAGAAAACAAAACTGCTTGTTCTACACTATATATTTCTACTCAAAGATTAAAAACAATTGAAAAACTAATTTTTGTAGGAAAATTAATCAAAACTAAATCTGGGCTCCAAAATCACTGCAGATGGAGATTGCAGCCATGAAATTAAGACACTTACTCCTTGGAAGGAAAGTTATGACCAACCTAGATAGCGTATTCAAAAGCAGAGGCATTACTTTCCTGACTAAGGTCTGTCTAGTCAAGGCTATGGTTTTTCCAGTGGTCATGTATGGATGTGAGAGTTGGACTGTGAAGAAAACTGAGCACTGAAGAATTGATGCTTTTGAACTGTGGTGTTGGAGAAGACTCTTGAGAGTCCCTTGGACTGCAAGGAGATCCAACCAGTCCATTCTGAAGGAGATCAACCCTGGGATTTCTTTGGAAGGAATGATGCTAAAGCTGAAACTCCAGTACTTTGGCCACCTCATGAGAAGAGTTGACTCATTGATAAAGATTCTGATGCTGCGAGGGATTGGGGGTAGGGGGAGAAGGGGACAACAGAGGATGAAATGGCTGGATGGCATCACTGACTCGATGGACGTGAGTCTGAGCGAACTCCGGGAGTTGGTGATGCACAGGGAGGCCTGGCGTGCTGTGATTCATGGGGTCGCACAGTCGGACATGACTGAGCGACTGAACTGAACTGAACTTTAGAAGTAGAAAAACAAAAACATATGTAAAGACAAATTAGCACTAAAGATATTGAGAAAGATGTCAGAGCACGATTACCCAGTGTAACACTGCTGCTGCTAACTAAGTCGCTTCAGTCGTGTCCGACTCTGTGAGACCCCATAGACGGCAGCCCACCAGGCTCCGCCGTCCCTGGGATTCTCCAGGCAAGAATACTGGAGTGGGTTGCCATTTCTTTCTCCAATGCATGAAAGTGAAAAGTGAAAGTGAAGTCGCTCAGCTGTGTCGGACTCTTAGCGATGCCAGGGACTGCAACCTACCAGGCTCCTCCATCCATGGGATTTTCCAGGCAAGAGTACTGGAGTGTGTTGCCACACTAAGCTTATGCAATTTCAAGGGAGAATTCAGCCAAACCCTTATAATTAATATCTCCAGGGCCATTTGAACAATAACAAGACACAGAAAATTATTTTATGAAATAAATATATTAGCTGAAAGAATAAAGAATCAAACTGCCAACAAATTATTTCATGACTATCAAAAAAATTGATTTTAAAGTTTAGAGAAGCAAAGACCCAGAATAGTGTATAGTCTAGTGAAGTCGCTTAGTCATTTCGGACTCTTTGCAACCCCATAGACTGTAGCCTACCAGGCTCCTCTGTCCATGGAATTTTCCAGGCAATAGTCCTGGAGTGGATTGCCATTGCCTTCTCCAGAAAGACCCAGAATAGCCAGCACAATATTGAAGAACAAAGTTGGAGTTCTGACTTAAAACTTATTATATAGCTGCAGTAATCAAGAAAATGGCATTAATAAAAGAATAGACAAATAGATCGATACAAGAGAACAGAGAACCCAGAAACGGACCCACATAAAGATAGCAACTGACGTTTCACAAAGGAGCAAAGGCAACTCAGTGAAGCAAATACAGTCTTTTCTACAAATGGTCTGGAACAACTGGACATCCATATGCAAAAAAGACAAAAAAAATCTAGATATATTTATATCCTTCTCAAAAATTAAGTCAAAATGGATCATAGACCTAACTGTAAAACACAAAAATATAAAAAAGCTGTAAGATAACATAGGAGAAAACCTAGATGACCTTGGGTATGGTGATGATGGTGATAACTTTTTAAATACAACACCAAAGGCATTATACATGAATAAATGATAAGCTGGACTTTATTAAACTTAAGAATGTCTGTTCTGCAAAAGACAATGTCAAGAGATGAGAAGACAAACCACAGACTGGGAGAAAATATTTGCAAATGACAAATTGATAAAGAACTGCTATTAAAAATATACAAAGAACTTTTAAAGCTCAAAATAAGAAAACAATAAATAATAACCTGATTTTTAAAAAATGGACCAAAGACCTTAACAGATACTTCACCAGAGAAGATATATAGACATCAAAGAAACATATGAAAAGATGCTTGACATAATATGTGTCATCAAGGAAATGCAAATTAAAATGAGGTACCTCTATATACCTACTGAAGTCTCGAACACTGACAAAACCAAATACTGGCTAGGAAATAGAGTAGGAAAAGTAGTAGAAATGCAAAATAGTGAAACCACTTTTGAAGACAGTTTGACAGTTTCTTACAAAATGATACATAATTCTATCATATGATCCAACAGTTGTTTTCTATGGAATTTACCCAAAGAAGCTAAAAATGTATATACATACATAAACCTGCACACAGATGTGTAGCAGCTTTATTCATATTGCCCAAACTTGGAAGCAACCTTGACATGCTTAGTAACTGAATGAATACATAAATTGTGATTCATGCAGGCAATTAAATGTTGTCATTGTTTTAGTTGCTAAGTCTTGTCTGACTCTTTTGCAACCCTATGGACTATAGCCTGGCACCCTCCTCTGCCCATGGTACTTCCCCGGCAAGAATTTTAGAGTGGGTTGCCATTTCCTTCTCCAGGACATCTTCCTGACACAGGGATCGAACCCTGAGTCTTCTTCATTGGCAGGTGAATTCTTTACCACTGAGGACTTCCATCAGGGAAGTCCAAACCAGGGAAGCTAAAAAACATGAGCTGTCAAGCCATGAAAAGACATGGAGGAAACATAAATGCATATTACTAAGTGAAATAAGCCAATATTGAAAGTCTACATACTTGTATGATTCCAACTGTAGGACATTCTGGAAAGGACAAAACTATGGAGACAATAAAAAAGTTAATGGTTGCCAGTGGTGTGTAGATATGAATAGAGAGAAAAAAGAGATTTTTAGGACACAAAATACTCTGTATGATATTATAATGATAGATATAAGTGATTAAGTGAAAGTTGCTCAGTCGTGTCTGATTCTTTGCGACCCCATAGACTATAGAGTCCATAGAATTCTCCAGGCCAGAGTACTGGAATGGGTAGCCATTTTCTTCTCCAGGGGATTTTCCTAACCAAGGGACTGAACCCAGGTCTCCTGCATTGCAGGCAGATTCTTTACTAGCTGAGCCACCAGGAAAGCTGAGGAATACTGGAGTGGGTAACCTATCCCTTCTCCAGTGGATCTTCCTGACCCAAGAATCGAACAGGGGTCTTCTGCTTTTACCAGCTGAGCTATGAGAGGATGATAGATATGGGTAATATGCCTTTGTCCAAAACCATAAAAAGTGCAAAAATAAGGGTAAACCTTGAGGTGAAACTATGGCCTTTGGGTGATTATGATGTGTCAATGTAGATTCATCCTTGGAAGAAAAAAAGTGCCATTCTGGCGTGTGACATTGATAATGGGGAAGCTGTGCATGTGTGAGTGTAGGGGGTATATGAGAAGTCTCAATCATTTCCTATCGATTTTGCTGTGAACCTAAGATTACTCTTAAAAATAAAGTGTTTTGTTTTTGTTTTTTTTTTTTTAGCAAAGAAGAGCAAAAAGGAAAACACACAAACCAAGGAAGTTTTGTATAAAAAAACCAGAAACCCATGTCACTATGAATATGGGAGCAAAATTCCAAAGTAATCAGCAGTTGATTACTGCTGATTATAAGACCATCATACCTTTGCAAAGTGCTATTAATTCAAGAAATGAAAGGACAATTCATTAATGACTAAAATTAATCATAGTAATTGATTTAAGAAGAAGCCCTCTACCATAATTCCCATGCTGAAAAAGTGTTTTTCAAGATTATATGTCTGTTCCTATATGAATGCTTAAAAATAAAGTTCGAATTGATGAATACTACCTCAACATGGTAAAATAAGCATCTCAGAGAAAAGGTTGAACCAATTTTTGTTGACAAAACTTTAGAAGTGTTCTCCTCTATATCAGCAGCAAGCACATGTTTGATTATTACCACTATTAATTATGTAGACACTAACCAACATANTGATGAATACTACCTCAACATGGTAAAATAAGCATCTCAGAGAAAAGGTTGAACCAATTTTTGTTGACAAAACTTTAGAAGTGTTCTCCTCTATATCAGCAGCAAGCACATGTTTGATTATTACCACTATTAATTATGTAGACACTAACCAACATATTTAGATGAAAGAAGCTACAAATTTAGGAAAAAAGGTTATTACTATGCACAGATGATATGATTATATTTTTGGAAACCTTAAATTTTTAAGCTAAAACTACTACTTTATTCGGGAATAAAATAAGGTGGTGAGGTACAAAATTAATATACGTAATCAATAGCCTCCACTGATACAAACAATAAGTTACATGATATAATGCAATATAAGATCTCATTTATATTGGCAACAGTAAAAGACAGAAGGCCTAGTATATTAGCTTTTTATGGTGGCCGTAACAAATTAGTGTTTTAAACCTAGTCACAAAATTAGTGATTAAAACAACACAAATTTATTGTCTCATACTTCTGGATGTCAGACGTCTCACTTAGAACCATGATGTTTCTAAGTGATAAGCTAAAATCAGGTCAGTCATATTGCATTCCTTTTGGTTGCTCTTGGGAAAATGCATTCCTTGCCCATTACAGCTTCTAGAGGCAACCCAGATTTCTTGGCTCAGAACCTTTTTCTTTCACCTCCAAAACCTCTTGAGGCCAATTCTTTTTGCGCTGCTAGCTCTCTCTGCACCTCGTCCTCTGCCTCCTCCTTGCGTTAATAAAAGAACTTTGTGANCTTCTAGAGGCAACCCAGATTTCTTGGCTCAGAACCTTTTTCTTTCACCTCCAAAACCTCTTGAGGCCAATTCTTTTTGCGCTGCTAGCTCTCTCTGCACCTCGTCCTCTGCCTCCTCCTTGCGTTAATAAAAGAACTTTGTGATTACGTTGGGCCCGCCTGAGTAATCACGATAATCTCCACGTTTCAAGGGCAGCTGATTAGCAATCATGATTCCATCTGCAACTTTTGTTCCCCTTTGCCATGTAACTCATATAGTCACAGTTTCTGAGCATTAGAATGTAGACGTCTTTGGTGCAGGAAGAAGCATTGTTCTTCCTACCATATCTAGTAATAAAATTAACAAAGTGCAAAGTTTATCGTAAGAAAACTTTGAGATGCTTTAGAGAGCTACAAAACAGCGCTTGGGCAAACTGAAAGACATACTGTTTTCTTAGTGGTAATGTAGCAGTGTTAGTCACTTAGTCGAGTCTGACTCTTTTGCAACCCCATGGATGTGGCCTACCAGGCTCCTCTGTCCATGGGATTTTCCAGGCAAGAATACTGGAGTGGATTGCATTCCCTTCTCTGGAGGATCATCCTGACCCAGGAATCGAACCTGGGTCTCTTGCATTGCAGGCAGATTCTTTGCCATCTGAGCTACAGAGAAAATTCACTGTTTTCTTGGTTAAAGAGAAACAGTATACACTTTAATAGGAATAAACAGTAAAAGTTATCAGTTACCCCTAAGTTAACTTTTACATTTAATGTATCATAATAAGAAATTAGCTGACTCAATAATTTTAGAGACAGGTAATTCNAGAAACAGCATACACTTTAATAGGAATAAACAGTAAAAGTTATCAGTTACCCCTAAGTTAACTTTTACATTTAATGTATCATAATAAGAAATTAGCTGACTCAATAATTTTAGAGACAGGTAATTCTTAAAATACATATTTAAAAAACTAACAAGAATAAATAGGAAAATTCTGGAAAGGAAGAGTAAGGAGATGTTATCAGATGTAGGCTCAGTGATTCAAAAAGTGTCACATTACTCAAAAATAAATAAACACATCAGTGGAATTGCATTAAAAAGTCCAGAAACAGGCCCTAATCAAATAGGAATTTACTAAATGATAAATATCACAACTTGGTGACAAAAATTATATATTAAAACCAAATATGTTGGGACTCTTGGTAGTCATCTAGGCTGAAAAGTTTTCTTCCATGTCTCTTATTTTATAACAGAGTACCTTCCAAATGAACAAAAATGTAAAACTAGAAATAAGACCATGAAATTAAGAATCTGTGAATAAAAGTTATAAGAACAAGAAAGATCATTCTATGACAGAAAAACCAGACTCAATAAAAGAAATGATTAAAATTTTCCACTACTTAACCAATAAAAACAGCAATCAAAAAGCCTAAATTCATCACAACTAAATTAAAAATTCAGCTGGGATAAAACTATCTGTAACTCATAGACGGTAGTCTAATTTTCCTCACATATAAAGCATTCCTCCAAAGTGAAAAGTAAAGACCAATAAACAAATAATAAAAATGTAAAAGTCTATGAAAAGATAGCAAAGAAAAAGGAAAGACAATTTGGATTTTAGGTATGTGGAAATATCCTCAAACCTTTGTCTATGAGTCAAAACAAAAATAAGGAGTAAATCTATATTGAGATACCACTTGTCACCTTTTAGGTCATCCACAGTGCAAGAAGTTAATAGACTCTGCTGTGGGTGAGGGTGAAGAGAAAAGCCACATCCATTTATTGCCTATAAGAATGTAAATTGGTACAGTCCTGTTGTGTGGAAGTATTGCCTACTGTAATTACACATCACAGACTTTAGCATCCAACAATCCAACACCTACAATGTATCCAGTTATGTAGAAACTAAAAGCATTAGTAACTGCAGCAATCCTTTTCTCTTTTAATTGGAGGAGAATTGCTTTACAATTTCGCGCTGGTTTCTGCCGTTCATCAACATGACTCAGCCACCTGAAACCCCCACCCAGCTCCTACCCTTCTGGTTTGTCACCGAGCACTGTGTTGAGCTCACACAGCAAATTCCCGCTCGCTATCTATTTCACACCCGATAATGAGTATGTTTCTGTGCCAGTCTCTCAACTCGTCGTCCCACACTGTCCTCCCTACAGTTCTCTGTGCCTGTGTTTCCACTGTTGCCCTGCCCGCAGCAATCTCTATTTTTAATACCANTGATAATGAGTATGTTTCTGTGCCATTCTCTCAGTTCGTCGTCCCACACTGTCCTCCCTGCAGTTCTCTGTGCCTGTGTTTCCACTGTTGCCCTGCCCGCAGCAATCTCTATTTTTAATACCAAAATATTCCATGAAACCTAAACAGTTCTCAGTAGGGGACTAGTTATATAAATTATGGTACACCAGACAATGGATATTATTTAACTATAAAACATAATCATAAAAGTATTGATGTAGAGTATGGAAAGATCTCCATGACATATTTTTAACTAAAAAAAGGCAAAAATAGACTAATATGTACAATGCTGAGTTGTGTGAAAAGAGAAAACAAAGAACGTACTTATAATAGCCAAGACTTACAAAACACTTCTTAGCCACTTTAGTTAAGATCACTCTTTAAGGCGGGTACTGTCGCTGCTTTTCTTACACCATAAGCAACACATCTGTATTATTTCTGTTTTATCTTCGGTATCTACCGCAGAACTTGACACAGAGAGAGCTCACTCAATATTCAGACAAAGTGAATAAAGGATTTCCTATTTAAAGATGAAAAAAACTAAAGCTCAACTAGGTTAAACAGCTTGAACCATGTCATACAAGCCATGTCATAAGTGGGAGAGTCTCATTTCTGGTTAAACTGTCTTTTTGATTATATGAGTATATATATACCATATGCATACATGCCCCTCACTCAAGCACAAAGACTCATCCCATTAGTTATCTGTGAAGACAAGAACTGGTTGGAGGGAGTTGGGGATTTGAATATATTAGCATATTTCAAAAAATGTACATGAAAACACAACTCATGAATACGAATGCTGACAAAACACCAGAGATGAGCACAAAATTCCTTTAAAATAGAAATAATACAAATGAATTATGTAAGTAAACATGGTTAATATTGTTACACAAAGGACAATTCTTGAATTGTATCTTAAGATAGTTATGATTTGAAAATAACAGGCTGAAAGGAAACCTCAAATATAACTACAAAAGCCAGGGTGGAAAGTTACAAGGAAGAGAAGCAGCAGGCTTACTGTAGTTTCTCAGTCTCTCTTAGATGGTATGGTATCCTCTCCACAGATTTTCTGAAGATGGTACATTGATACATAGGCATGTAACTATTTTATTTAAATGTATAAACATAATCTCTAATAGTATTAAAAACCATTTCCACTCCTGTGAGCAATGAAAACAAAGCATAACAAAAAATACCAGTGAAAGGAATATTATGTGAATAGTGAATGCACAATAAACCCACATGAACTCATAAATAATTCCAATTTATGTTAGCAAGTTTTCCAAAATAACTTAGAAATTTGAAATAATGGTCTAAGATATAATTAGCATATGTAAACAAAAGGGGAATATCAAGGTTACCCAAAATATAATTTTAGAAAAAATAATTATTAAATGGGACCATGGTACCTTTAAGATTGTGATAAATAAGTTCTCAATGAGCCTTTCTATTCCACTGACACATCAGAATACCTGAAGAAAATATTGTGGGAAATGAAATGAGAAACAGATGGAAGAGCAACAGGAGAGAGAGAATTTAAGAGATAATTTTTTGTCCTTGAAATATCATATTTATATATATACACATATATATGATGTTGCTACATGAAAATCTAAGCAATACTCTGAAAGATTGATGTGTTCTAATCAATAAGTAAACACATATATTAAAAGCTATAATAAAAAGAGAATATTTTTTCAATGGCCCCTGGAGCATTTTTAAAAAAATGTAATCACATATTAGCCAAAAAGAAATACTCTTTAAATTCCAAAAAGGAAAAATACTTTAGATCATATTCTAAAACCACAATCTAATAAAGTGAAAAATAAATGTCAAATTTTTTAAGAAACAAAAATACCAAAGCATTTGACATTTTAATGCCTTTCTTTTCAGAAGAACTCTTGTAGCTAAAGGAACTAAAACCCCACAGTTTCAGAGTATTTATTAAATAGTGACAATAATAACCTCAATATTTTTATTGCAAGTAAAAATAATGAATAAAATCTATTAAGTGGTGAAAAAAAAAACAGTGAACCTAAGGAACACAAATGGGAAAAAAATAATGAAGAGAAAAGCATAAATTAATCAGGAAATAGAAATGATAGAATTGCCAACAGCTTATTTTTAGGGAAAAAAAGAATAAAAAACAATCACCCATGCAAGAGAAAAAGAGAAAATGTTGCATAAATGTTCCTGATAGTTTTAAGATAATACTTTATTTCATCCAACTCTGTTGGTGAATTGATATCCAAGATAATTAAGTTAAATTTTATTCAGAATTGGAATATGTAAAATGGACCTAAGAATGGAAAGAAAACATGAAACACAAAAATAAACCAGAGGGAAAAACTCAAAAAATTTGTCTGAGTTAGAAACGTCACACAGTTCAGATAACTGTATGTTTTAACTTTGTCAGTCTAATGTCAGAACATCTAATTTTTATGTCAACTGAATGATTCCACCAAAATGGGCAAAAAAGAGAAAAAGTTCTGCTTTCTGTTTCTTGTTGTTAAGTCATGTGTCAAAGATGGAAAAATTCAACAAATATGACATAATTCTAAAGACTAATATTTAAAAATATACAATAGAGCTAAATATTAAATATAACTCAATATAACTCCAATAGGGTTTATCCTAGGGTGTGCAAATATGGTTTAATATGAGTAAATATTTTAGTACAATTTACCATGCTTAAAGAATAAAAACTATATAATTATTTTGATACACAGGAAAGGCTTTGGCTAAAATTCCTTCTTTGTTCCTGATAAAACTTTATATATACATTATAATAAGCAAACATTCCAAAACTTCAGGCTTTTTTGGAAAAAAAAAAACAGCAAGAACGTCAAACAAAACTTTGAAACTCTTTGTTAAGCTTCTAAACCTAACTTTCAGTTATAGAAAATAGAAGTGATCATGCAGTAAGTTAAACAACACCAAGAGAAAGCAATCAAACAGAATCAAGTTTTGGGAAAATATGTAAGACAATTTATAAATCTATATATATACACACATACAGAGCTAGCAATTATAGTCACGTATATGGTTCTTAAGTGTTCAGTGATAAAACATTGTTATAACTGAAAAATTATTACCCAATCACCATTATTTTTTACATTTTTTGGTAGATATTTGCCAATGTGATTAAGCAAGACAAAAATTAATTGGCAAATGTTTAAAAGAATAGGGAGAAAGCAATTATTTAGAGAGGTTATGCAAGAAGGAAAGAAAGAAAGTGAAGTCGCTCAGTTGTGTCTGACTCTTTGTGACCCCATGGACTGTAGCCTACCAGGCTCCTCCATCCATGAGATTTTCCAGGCAAGAGTACTGGAGTGGGTTGCCATTTCCTTCTCCAGGAGATCTTCCCAATTCAGGGATTGAACCTGCGTCTCCTGCATTGTAGGCAGACACTTTACCATCCAAGCCACCAGTGAAGTCTTGCAAGAGGTAAAATTTAGACTAATTTCTTGAAGGCTTGCTTCTCTAGAGAGCTCTGAGGATCTGAGACGATATCCACAGCTTCTGTGTTTCTCTGTCAACTACAGTTGAAAAGTTTGAACTCCAATTTCATCCCATCTTTTAGAGGAATGATTATTTTCTTAAGCACTCGGGTTTAAGACTTACAGCTTAAAGTCTGAGGACCTCTCCCAGAGCCTGAGGTCCAGCCCTGTTAGGTCTCTGTGCTCCACACTAGAAGACAGGAGGCAGCAGGGGAGTTGCTCCCTTGATGATCCTGCTAGCTCTGCAGTCCCCTCAATAAAAGCTGTACTATCAATCTTGGGGAAATCCAAGTAAAACAACTAAAAATAAAAGGTCTGTAAACAATGATAAAGTATAATTAGATTTTAATTATTATGAAAATACCATTAGCTTTGCTGTATACAAATCAGCATCTGTTAGAAAGAAAATGAAAGCCAATATCCATATCGAAAAATAAATATGCAGACTGTGGAAAGAGAAAAATGGAAAAACGCAGATAGTATGTATGAATACTAATGATCCTTGAGAATCGCCAAGTTTTAGGAATGGCTCATAATCCTACCAGCCACAGATGTTATTTACAAATGCCAGCAGGGCAAGTGGAATCTGATTGAACAGGGAGTTTTTGAAATGATAAGAGACTAGAAGAGGTAGAATCTAGATAATCTTGATTCTTTTTTATACCATGAGGCTTCAAAAGTCATACCCTTTTCCCTCCCAATCCTCATACCCAAATCCCATCTTGAATATAAGCTGGTTTTGGAGAACCTATGACTAAGAAATCCTAGCGATTGAATTAGCATTATTTTTCTCTAAGCACAGAACACATATGCTGAGAGGTGCTCAAAGTTGCCCATACAAAGATCAACCCATCTGAACTACGGGATGAGACGAAGCTGTACATCAGATTGGACACCGTTACTTGTTTTATTCTGCAAGCTAGTTGTTGGGGATGCATGAGGAAGACCAGATTCACTGTGTAAAATGGGTGAGTTTACATTTTCTCTGAACAACTGAACTGTAAGGTGAGTTAAGTTTGTTACCAGAGATATATGAATGTTATAAAAGGTGCCAACAAAATATTAAAATGATAATATATGCCAACATTTTAATATGATTTTCTTCAAGATTAGTTAAGATTTCAGAGACCTTTCTCCTCTTATTTTTCACATCTTTCAAGATTTTTATAATCTTGATTATTTTGGCAATTATAAAATGTAAACATAGTTAAATCTGAACAAAAAAAGAGGATAGAAAAAAATGACAGGTAACAATTTTTAAGACATATTACATTCCAGGTAGTATACTAGACCCTTAATATGTGTTAACTCATTTAATTTTTCCATCAGCTCCATGAGTTATGTTATTACTGCTGTTTTACAGAATTGAGGCTTTGCAAGACTAAGGAACTTGATCATGGTCATAAAACTAGGTAAAACTGAATCATAGATTCAAAGTCAGACAGTCCAACTTCAGAGGATCCAAGTTTAACTAACTTGCTCTATTGCTTCTCCTGAGGCACTACAGACCTTCTATTCTATAGACTCAGTCTGGCTATTGAACTGTTTCCCCCTCCTCTCTCATCATTTCTATGAACAAAATATCTCATTGGCTCATTTAGAAGTCCAAATGTACATTATATGCTGAAGAATTGTCCACAAAATTCATTTAATGGAAATTATCAGTGGAAAAATTTGAAAGGAAGGGAGAACCTAATGCCACCTGTAATTTTATTATTTACCAAACAGCATGGCTGGCATTTCCTCAAAAAAAAAAAAAAAAAAATCAAACTCACAAGAAAAATAAGACAACATCTAGACTACCATACTCAAATCACTTCAAATTATGGTAAGATGTGTTTACCAGTGCCTAAAGCCAGGCTGGTAATATATTAGAGGGGATCATATGATTTATTGCTGTTATATCAGTAGCTCTTGTCTTTGTATTGATCATATATTTTCACAGATCATTCTGGCCTCTTTTACCCTTTGTGTTTTATTTAAACAGTTCATTTATTGATCATGCATATTATAACCATGCTTGTAGGGTGATGCAAAAATAAGGGAAGCACTGGGTGCCTCCCCTCAGAGTGTTGTAAGCTGGTAGGGAAGATAAGGCACACTTATACTCTAGGCAGAAGGTACTGCTGTAAATGCCTATGAAAATTTTGTGTTGAGAAAAATCTTTTTTCATCAGAAAATAAAGACAGCTTTATGAAGAAAGCCCCATTTAAAATGAGATATGGGTAGGATTTCAAGAAATGGGAGAAATTATGCTGGATGGAAAATCCAAATGTGCAAAGGCATGGGGATTAAAAAAATGAAACATATGTGCAAAGATTTGTGAGTAATCCAGGTGGATTTTAACGAAGGTAGACTAGTAGAGTGGGAGAAGGCTAAAAACATAGAGAACAGACATGTAGACACGGGATGGGGAAAGAGGGGGAGAACTGGGAGATATTGCAATTGACATATATACACTGCCATGTGTAAAATAGATAGCTAGTGGGAAGCCATTGTGGAAACTCTGGAAGCTCAACTCCGTGCTCTGTGATGACCTAGATGGGTGAGATGGGGGGAGGGGAGAAGGAAAGTGCGAGGGAAGCTCAAGAGCGAGAGGATATATGCATATATATAGCTGATTTACTTTGTAGTACAGCAGAAGCTAACACAATATTGTAAAGCAGCTACACTCCAATTAAAGAAAAAAGAATGGAAATTGACAACCCATTCAAANCTGTGGAAACTCCGGAAGCTCAACTCCGTGCTCTGTGATGACCTAGATGGGTGAGATGGGGGGAGGGGAGAAGGAAAGTGGGAGGGAAGCTCAAGAGCGAGGGGATATATGCATATATATAGCTGATTTACTTTGCAGTACAGCAGAAGCTAACACAATATTGTAAAGCAGCTACACTCCAATTAAAGAAAAAAGAATGGAAATTGACAACCCATTCAAACATCACCAAATATCCAGTAAGAGAGTGTGCACTATATTCATCAACAAGAGAAGTCATTTACATTTTTTCAAAAAGTAAGTAAATCACAAGTAGAGATTTAGTCCTATGACCATGTACTGTTTTCATTACAGAGGAGAGAAAGTAACTGTTAAAAAAATAAATCAGATAGGGAGGGAGATGGGAAGTAGGTTCAAAAGGGAGAGGATTGTATGTATAACTATGGCTGTTCCTTTGACTGCAAGGAGATCCAACCAGTCCATTCTGAAGGAGATCAGCCCTGGGATTTCTTTGGAAGGAATGATGCTAAAGCTGAAACTTCAGTAATTTGGCCACCTCATGCGAAGAGTTGACTCATTGGAAAAGACTCTGATGCTGGGAAGGATTAGGGGCAGGAGAAGGGGACGACAGAGGATGAGATGGCTAGATGGTATCACTGACTCAATGGATGCGAGTCTGAGTGAACTCTGGGAGTTGGTGACGGACAGGGAGTCCTGGCGTGCTGCGATTCATGGGGTCACAAAGAGTCGGACATGACTGAGTGACTGAACTGAACTGGACTGATGGCTAATTCATGTTGAAGTTTGACAGAAGACAACGAAGTTCTGTAAAGCAGTTATCCTTTAATAAAAAAATTTTAAAAATCAGAAGTTCATTTAACAGCTCAGCTAAGAACCTATAAGAGAAAGGTGGTCCTAGAAATAGGAAAAAAGAGAACCAACAAGGCTGCAATGTCAAGAAAATGTCTGTGCGACTTTGTGACTGATTGTGAGGAATGAAAGAAATAAGAGGATATGATTCTGAGTTTGGATAGCAGAAAGAATTTGATATTTTTGAAGAAAATAGAAATTTAGGACTAGGAACTGGTCTGAGAAGGAGAAATTGCTAATTTACCTTTGTACATGAAGAGTTTGAAATACCTGTGGTACTTGGAAATAGATATTAAAGTCCTACAAGGAGTTGGACATATCATAATACAATTGGAAGGAGTGGTTAATATAGGGAACTATAAATTTTGGAGTCCTTCACATTATGATAGTCATAATGTTGAAATGGTCAGGCTGTGCAAGCTGGAAGATTGAATGGAAAAATAAAGCTGTGAAAAATTTGAGGAATGTCTAGTTTTCAGCAGCAAAAGGATTAGAAACAATTAGAAGAGACAGAAATGAAATGGTCAGAGACTGAGAAAGAAAGTGAGAATAATGGATATGTTAAGAGAGAACTCTTTCTTTTATGAAAGAAGAGTTGGTCCCTAATTGCAAATGCTGGAAAATTTTCAAGCTAGAGAAGGGAAGGCATTAGAGAATAGGAATAAGTATTATTAAAAGTTATTATTGACAAATACGTCAAACAGGCTAATTGAGACAAGTCAAAATGCAAAAGTTTGTGCCATGAGTTTATTACTCTCTGCTCCTTTCATTCTATAACTTGCTTTGTGTGCTATACAGTATTGTGGGTGCTAATCAACCAGTCCATTCTGAAGGAGATCAGTCCTGGGTGTTCTTTGGAAGGAGTGATGATAAAGCTGAAACTCCAATACTTTGACCACCTCATGCGAAGAGTTGACTTATTGGAAAAGACTCTGATGCTGGGAATCATTCAGGGCAGGAGGAGAAGGGGACGACAGAGGATGAGATGGCTGGATGGCATCACCAACTCAATGGACATGAGTTTGAGTGAGCTCCGGGAGTTGGTGATGAACAGGGAGGCCTGGTGTGCTGCAATTCATGGGGTCGCAAAGAGTCGGACACGACTGAGTGACTGAACTGAATCTTATAACCTAATCATTACTTAGATTTAGTAGCTAATAATGGCCTACCAGTTTTCTTTTGTTTCAGGAACACATTTCACAAATGATGTCAGTTTTTTCAAGGATATTAATGGTGAATAATTATTTGTTGGGAGGAGCTGTATTTAAAATACAGANTCTTATAACCTAATCATTACTTAGATTTAGTAGCTAATAATGGCCTACCAGTTTTCTTTTGTTTCAGGAACACATTTCACAAATGATGTCAGTTTTTTCAAGGATATTAATGGTGAATAATTATTTGTTGGGAGGAGCTGTATTTAAAATACAGAGGAAATTTTAGATTGGAGATATTTTAAGACATGAAGAACATAAAATTTAGGTGTCCTATGAGATGGATGAAACTGGAGCCGATTATACAGAGTGAAGTAAGCCAGAAAGAAAAACACCAGTACAGTATACTGACACATATATATGGAATTTAGAAAGATAGTAATGATGACCCTGCAGGTGAGACAACAAAAGAGACACAGAGGTATAGAATGGACTTTTGGCCTCTGAGGGAGANCCTATTAAAATGTGAAGTCGCTCAAAAAAAAAAAAATTAAGTGTCCTTAAAAATCACAAATACTGTAATGCTGATTTCAACTACTTGATAATCTACTTAGATTCCGTCTACTCAGAATATTCATACATCAACTATCAACTGTCTTCGCACCCCAAACATGAAAATATGGGGTCACCATATCTTGAGAGCGATTAATTTCCTAAACAAAGGAAGAGATTGTCTCTTGCATTCTTCTGACTAGGTGGAGATGAAATTTCTGAAACAACAAGCTATTCACTTTAGAAGAGATCATAGGTTATTCATTAGATGGTTAATTAGCAGAGAAACACATTCTATTTAATAGATTACTCAGTTGAGATTTCTGTTTTTTTGAAAGCTTAGCAACTCTATTTTGAAATAGTTTCAAGATTTCAGGTAATTATTCAACCTTCCAAAACAGTGGTTAAAGCCTATGAAATTTCCTCCTGAAGATAAATATAGACTTTTAATTGTGTGTGGATGTGATATNCAGTTGAGATTTTTTTTTGAAACCTTAGCAACTCTATTTTGAAATAGTTTCAAGATTTCAGGTAATTATTCAACCTTCCAAAACAATGGTTAAAGCCTATGAAATTTCCTCCTGAAGATAAATATAGACTTTTAATTGTGTGTGGATATGATATATGTGTGTGTCTGTATGCATGTTTGGATGTGATAGGATATTAATAAAAATGAAGTGAGTTAAAAAGTGAATAATTCTTAAAGAGATCAAAGCCTTCATAAAGGTGGTTTCAATATACTTTTATGAAGGACAAGTAGGAGAAAAGTAAGAATATAATAAAAAATTCACAAAGGTCAATAGAGTTCACATTGAATTTGAGAATTCTAGTTTTTTATTTCCTTTACTGCTTTCTGCAAATGGACACTGGTCTCAACTTACTTTTTAAATTTTTATTATTTGATATTGTGAAAAATGAAGGAATGCCTGTATGATTTGATGATACACTAGAGAAGTAATTCAGTAATTTTAATTTTTAAAAGTACATATAAAATAATTTGGTGGGTTAATCAGANCTGCTTTCTGCAAATGGACACTGGTCTCAACTTACTTTTTAAATTTTTATTATTTGATATTGTGAAAAATGAAGGAATGCCTATATGATTTGATGATACACTAGAGAAGTAATTCAGTAATTTTAATTTTTAAAAGTACATACAAAATAATTTGGTGGGTTAATCAGACATGGGCATAATATCCAGTGGATTAAATTATAATCCAGAGGAATACACTTATACATCTCCAATGACTATGATTGCTCTGCAGCAAGACTTAAATATTATTTATAGCCTTGAGTTAATATTTTTCTTTGATTTATATGCAAAGTATTTCCCATAATGTGCTTAACTGTTTTCTTTAACAAGCATTTTTAAAGTATAATTTAATAAAATAAAATG
The DNA here is from genome assembly GCA_006410735.1 of Raphicerus campestris. Taxonomy (NCBI): domain Eukaryota; kingdom Metazoa; phylum Chordata; class Mammalia; order Artiodactyla; family Bovidae; genus Raphicerus; species Raphicerus campestris. The sequence continues at coordinate 22,953 of SJYW01041465.1, forward strand.
TATCCTTTTTAAAGTACAGTTTATTGTTTTGACAAATATGTAATTTCTGTAATTACTACCATGATCACAATAGAGAATATTTTGATTTTCTGAACATTTCCCGTATATCCTTCTGCAGTTAGTGTTTTCCCTATACCATTGGCCTCTGACAATCACTGATCAACTCTCTGTCATTGTACTTTTTTTCTATATTTTAATGCAGATGAAACTATATAGTTTGTAATCCTTTGTACTGGCTTCTTTCACTCAGCAGGATGACTTTTGAGCTTTATCCATCTTGTTGCCTGTATCAGTAATTTATTCTTTGAATTGTTGAATAGTATTCCATTGATAAATATTCCATGATTTGCTTTCCCACGAGGAACATGTGAGAATTTCAATTGCTCCACCTTCTTGCCAACATTTAATATCATGTTCATTTCCCAATGACTTTTCTCTTATTTCCACACACTTTGCTTTCCTTAGGATGCAGTAGCATTCCTCTTTACTTAGTAAAATTTTGAGTGTATTTTCCTATTTCTGTATAGCATGTGTGCAAAGTTGCTTCAGTCATATCTGACTCTTTGCAACCCTGTGGACTGTAGCCTGTAAGCTCCTCTGTCCATGCAATTTTCCAGGCAAGAACACTGGAGTGAGTTGCCATGGCCTCCTCCAGGGGGATCTTCCCCACTCAGGGATCAAACCCACATCTCTTATGTCTCCTGCATTGGCAGGCGGGTTCTTTACCACTATCACCACCTGGGAAGCCATTTCCATGTAGGCCCACCTTCTAATCATATCTGACTAAAAATTTTTTTAATGGCTCACCATTATTTCACACTGAGTCCTATTTCTTGCACATAGCACACTTAGTCTGATTTTGAAGTTCCTTATTTACTTCTACTAAAACTGAGCTCCTCAAAAATGAGGTTCTGTCTTCATATAATTATATCCCTTTTAGCATCAGCATGTCATAGTAAATAGAGTAATGCCATTGGCTAGGAAAACAGTACTTAGCAGTAGAAAGTTTTTGACAGAGTATCCTTGTTTTAAGAATCATTTTATATGATAGATTTATGAAGCAAGGTTCCCTGGAAGATATAAACGTGTTAGTTGGTCAGTTGTGTCTGACTCTTTGAGACCCATGGACTGCCAGTCTAGCCTGCCAAACTCCTCTGTCCATGGAATTTTCCAGGCAAGAATACTGGAGTAGCTTGCCATTCCCTTCTGCAGGGGATCTTCCTGACCCAGGTATCGAACCCAGGTCTCATGCAGTGTAGGCAGATTCTTTACTGTCTGAGCTACCAGGAAAGCCAGGAGGGTATCATGAAAGCCATTAAATGATCTGAGTACAAATTGGAGATGTTTAACAATAGAAATGCTCCTTGCTTGCTGTGAAAATAACCTGTATAACTTACTTAGAGATGCCGTCTGTTCTGAATGGGCCAGAGGGTGAATATTGAGAGTGCTAAGGACTTGGGGAGTTATATGGATGGCTGACCTGGTTCACCTGTGCCTCTCTGGTGCTTGTTTTCTTCAAATCAATCAGTAAAGCTTGATACTAGCTGTGGTAAGCAGAATATTGGCCTTTAACCATTAATATGTCCACATCTCAAATCTCAGTATCTGTGTATATGTTATGCTCTAGAGTGCCGAAGAATTGATGCTTTTGAATTGTGGTGCTGGAGAAGAGTCTTGAGAGTCCCTTGGACTGTAAGGAGATCTAAGCAGTCCATCCTAAAGGAAATCAGTCCTGAATGCTCATTGGAAGGACTGATGCTGAAGCTGCAATACTTTGGCCACCTGATGCAAAGAGCTGACTCATTGGAGAAGAGGCTTTTGCTGGGAAAGATTGAGAGCAGGAGGAGAAGGGGGGAGACAGAGGATGAGATGATTGGATGACATCGCCAAGTCAATGGATGTGAATTTGGGCAAACTCCAGGAAATAGTGAGGGACAGGGAGTCCTGGCCTGGTGAAGCCCTTGAGGTTGCAAAGAGTCAGACACGACTCAGTCACTGAACAATAGCAAAAAGGGCACAGAAGAACTAAGGCTGCAGATGTAATTAAGATGATTGTGAATCAGCTGATTTTGCCGCAGGGTAATTAACGTGGATCATCGGGATTGGTCTGAGATAATCACAAGACGTCGGACTGAAGCCTACTTATATATAAGAGGATGCAGATAAGTAAGAACTATAGAAAGGGCAGAATGGTGAGGACTCAGACTCCTAACTTTGCGGCTGGCTTTGAAAATGGCAACTAGGACCACAAGGTGAGGAATGAAAGCAGCCTTTAGATGTTAGAAAAGCCAAGGTTATGGATTCTTTCCTCGTTCTCCCAAAAGGAACACAGCCCTGTTGACACCTCGATTTTAGCCCAGTGAAACCGATTTCTGACTTCTGACTTCTGAATGGTAAGATAAAAATTGTGCTGTTTTTAAGTCACTGTGTTTGTGGTGATTTGTTACAACAGCAAAAGAAAACCAAAAGTAGATAAGACCTCTGATTCATGTAGTTCTAATGTGATAATCCAGTCACTTGTTTTAGTTTAGTGACTGAAACATAAAATAAGGTTTTCAATAATGATTTTCCAGGGTTAATGAGTGGTACACTGTCTCTAAGATTAACTTAATGACTGTTAGCTTTTTAAGCATTTGGTATTAGAAAATCATTTATAGAATGGTAGACAGGTTTACTACTTGAAAAATTAATCTCTGTTTTAAGAAGGCAAATTTGGCTAAGTGTGGTCACTATATCTCAGTTTAATTCAGTAAGTATTAAACATGGTTTATGTTCAAAGCATTTTACCAAGTTCTATGAATTACTTTTTAAAAAGACAACTGTAAAAGTCTGTCCTCCATGAAACTACCATCTTTTGGTACCTATAGATAATACGTGACAACATAAGGATTAAAATATATCAATAGCTACAAAAACACTGTAAAAGTGTTGTGAAGAAAAATCTGAGGCTTTGTGAAGATATGCTCTTTGATTTATTTATTTTTGATTACTTATTAAATCAAATGCTCTGATTTAATAAGTAAAGAATTAGTATAACTCGATAAAAGTCAGAGGTGGGCTATCATGTAGACTCGTCCAAATATTGTGGATTAAAGCCTTACTATAGGCTTTGAGATGACTATAGTTATGACTATAGCAATTAAGAGTCAAAAGTATTCTGCTTTGGTGATATTACTACCAAATAAACTTGCTGCTTTAAAGCCAATAAACCGGCTGGGTTGGTAGAAAGGAAAGTTTGGGAGCAGGTGTGGGTGAACATCTGTCCAAAGGCCGACTTCCCCCTTCCCCGACCCTGGCAACCAGGGGGGCAAGAGCTTTTATAGATAGAAGTGAGAGAGGGGATTCTATGCAGAAATAGCACAGTCATCTTCAGATTGGTCGTCAGTGGCCTGACCAGTGTCATCTTGATGGTTTTAGGTATAGTTAACCTTCAGTTCCAGGGTCCATTTGCTCTTTGAAGCTACTTCTGGGAATTGTGACAGCTGATGTGGTGGGTATGGTCTGGTCATCATGTAGTTAACTTCTCCCACCTGAGGTTTCAGTATCTTTAAAGACAACTCACTGGATATGGCTCAGAATGTTATCTATCACCCTTGAGAAAGCACTTTAGGTCCTTGACTATGCTTAATGACTACATTATTAGAATTTAGTCTCCTTTGACTGTTTTCCTTTGTTTACACGTTTCTTACTCTCTGATTTTCTTTGACTAAGAAGATGTAGGGGTGGGGAGGGCAAAGACCACAGGGTCCTGCTCTGTTTCAGTATCTTGCAAAGTCAAGCCAAGCTGTGCTCTATGCCCATTAGAAAGTGTGGGTCACATTGTGCTGTGCTTTGGATCAAGCAGATGAAATTCATTTCTTACAGCAGGTAGGGAGCTGCCTAAGATGTTTGAGCAGGGTACTGCTATGATTTTAACAGTATCTGATAAGGTTTTGTGGGGAGATGGATGTAAGAGTGATTGGAACTAGAATGACCTCTGAGAAGGCTATTACAATTTTCAAACAGAAATTTATCAGTGCCTCTCTGTCTACTGACCACTTCCATTCATACTGTGAGTGATAGCATGCGGAATGCTGATTTTGTACACGATCAATTCTTCTGTGTGTTCTCTTACCTGCCCTTTGTAAATATTTTCTTTGCAAGATACACATTACGTTTAAGCTGTGCAATTAAATCCTGAAAATTAACAAGCAGCAAGAAGAAAAAGTAATCTTCTTATGTTAAGGTCTCCTGGATCATGTTATCACTGTAAACTCATGTTTACTAAGTATCTAGGGGAAATGTATGAACTCTACTGACTTTAGTATTATCAATTAACCAAAAGCTAAATATCTGCAGTCATAAGGAACCAAGATCTTAATACTGCAGGAATAAAAAGTCTATGCTTTCTTGCACCAGCAATATACATCTATTAGTAAAGGGAATAAAGAGCTCCATTAGTACAGAGAAAATGCTATTTTAATATATTAATGGAATTTGTAGTTCTTTCTCATGAAACTAGCTCTTTCCTTCATTCCCAGCCATACAGCAACCAAATGCTTATTTGTTGAAGTCAGTAGTAATGAAATTGACATCAGTGGGTGTTAGCTGTACTTCAGACATTGTTCTAAATTTTAAAACATTAAATCATTTTATTTTTGCAACAAATTTAGGAGGTTCTATTATTAACCTTATTTAGAGATTTACAAATAGGAGCACAGAGAGAAGTTAAGTAACTTGTTTAAGATCACAGAGCTACTCAGAGATGGAGCTGAGATTTGAACCCATTCAGTTGGGTTCAA
>SJYW01041465.1:37265-69378 GCA_006410735.1 Raphicerus campestris
CCATTTCCATGTAGGCCCACCTTCTAATCATATCTGACTAAAAATTTTTTTAATGGCTCACCATTATTTCACACTGAGTCCTATTTCTTGCACATAGCACACTTAGTCTGATTTTGAAGTTCCTTATTTACTTCTACTAAAACTGAGCTCCTCAAAAATGAGGTTCTGTCTTCATATAATTATATCCCTTTTAGCATCAGCATGTCATAGTAAATAGAGTAATGCCATTGGCTAGGAAAACAGTACTTAGCAGTAGAAAGTTTTTGACAGAGTATCCTTGTTTTAAGAATCATTTTATATGATAGATTTATGAAGCAAGGTTCCCTGGAAGATATAAACGTGTTAGTTGGTCAGTTGTGTCTGACTGTTTGAGACCCATGGACTGCCAGTCTAGCCTGCCAAACTCCTCTGTCCATGGAATTTTCCAGGCAAGAATACTGGAGTAGCTTGCCATTCCCTTCTGCAGGGGATCTTCCTGACCCAGGTATCGAACCCAGGTCTCATGCAGTGTAGGCAGATTCTTTACTGTCTGAGCTACCAGGAAAGCCAGGAGGGTATCATGAAAGCCATTAAATGATCTGAGTACAAATTGGAGATGTTTAACAATAGAAATGCTCCTTGCTTGCTGTGAAAATAACCTGTATAACTTACTTAGAGATGCGTTCTGTTCTGAATGGGCCAGAGGGTGAATATTGAGAGTGCTAAGGACTTGGGGAGTTATATGGATGGCTGACCTGGTTCACCTGTGCCTCTCTGGTGCTTGTTTTCTTTAAATCAATCAGTAAAGCTTGATACTAGCTGTGGTAAGCAGAATATTGGCCTTTAACCATTAATATGTCCACATCTCAAATCTCAGTATCTGTGTATATGTTATGCTCTAGAGTGCCGAAGAATTGATGCTCTTGAATTGTGGTGCTGGAGAAGAGTCTTGAGAGTCCCTTGGACTGTAAGGAGATCTAAGCAGTCCATCCTAAAGGAAATCAGTCCTGAATGCTCATTGGAAGGACTGATGCTGAAGCTGCAATACTTTGGCCACCTGATGCAAAGAGCTGACTCATTGGAGAAGAGGCTTTTGCTGGGAAAGATTGAGAGCAGGAGGAGAAGGGGGGAGACAGAGGATGAGATGATTGGATGACATCGCCAAGTCAATGGATGTGAATTTGGGCAAACTCCAGGAAATAGTGAGGGACAGGGAGTCCTGGCCTGGTGAAGCCCTTGAGGTTGCAAAGAGTCAGACACGACTCAGTCACTGAACAATAGCAAAAAGGGCACAGAAGAACTAAGGCTGCAGATGTAATTAAGATGATTGTGAATCAGCTGATTTTGCCGCAGGGTAATTAACGTGGATCATCGGGATTGGTCTGAGATAATCACAAGACGTCGGACTGAAGCCTACTTATATATAAGAGGATGCAGATAAGTAAGAACTATAGAAAGGGCAGAATGGTGAGGACTCAGACTCCTAACTTTGCGGCTGGCTTTGAAAATGGCAACTAGGACCACAAGGTGAGGAATGAAAGCAGCCTTTAGATGTTAGAAAAGCCAAGGTTATGGATTCTTTCCTCGCTCTCCCAAAAGGAACACAGCCCTGTTGACACATCGATTTTAGCCCAGTGAAACCGATTTCTGACTTCTGACTTCTGAATGGTAAGATAAAAATTGTAAGTCACTGTGTTTGTGGTGATTTGTTACAACAGCAAAAGAAAACCAAAAGTAGATAAGACCTCTGATTCATGTAGTTCTAATGTGATAATCCAGTCACTTGTTTTAGTTTAGTAATGGAAACATAAAATAAGGTTTTCAATAATGATTTTCCAGGGTTAATGAGTGGTACACTGTCTCTAAGATTAACTTAATGACTGTTAGCTTTTTAAGCATTTGGTATTAGAAAATCATTTATAGAATGGTAGACAGGTTTACTACTTGAAAAATTAATCTCTGTTTTAAGAAGGCAAATTTGGCTAAGTGTGGTCACTATATCTCAGTTTAATTCAGTAAGTATTAAACATGGTTTATGTTCAAAGCATTTTACCAAGTTCTATGAATTACTTTTTAAAAAGACAACTGTAAAAGTCTGTCCTCCATGAAACTACCATCTTTTGGTACCTATAGATAATACGTGACAACATAAGGATTAAAATATATCAATAGCTACAAAAACACTGTAAAAGTGTTGTGAAGAAAAATCTGAGGCTTTGTGAAGATATGCTCTTTGATTTATTTATTTTTGATTACTTATTAAATCAAATGCTCTGATTTAATAAGTAAAGAATTAGTATAACTCGATAAAAGTCAGAGGTGGGCTATCATGTAGACTCGTCCAAATATTGTGGATTAAAGCCTTACTATAGGCTTTGAGATGACTATAGTTATGACTATAGCAATTAAGAGTCAAAAGTATTCTGCTTTGGTGATATTACTACCAAATAAACTTGCTGCTTTAAAGCCAATAAACCGGCTGGGTTGGTAGAAAGGAAAGTTTGGGAGCAGGTGTGGGTGAACATCTGTCCAAAGGCCGACTTCCCCCTTCCCCGACCCTGGCAACCAGGGGGGCAAGAGCTTTTATAGATAGAAGTGAGAGAGGGGATTCTATGCAGAAATAGCACAGTCATCTTCAGATTGGTCGTCAGTGGCCTGACCAGTGTCATCTTGATGGTTTTAGGTATAGTTAACCTTCAGTTCCAGGGTCCATTTGCTCTTTGAAGCTACTTCTGGGAATTGTGACAGCTGATATGGTGGGTATGGTCTGGTCATCATGTAGTTAACTTCTCCCACCTGAGGTTTCAGTATCTTTAAAGACAACTCACTGGATATGGCTCAGAATGTTATCTATCACCCTTGAGAAAGCACTTTAGGTCCTTGACTATGCTTAATGACTACATTATTAGAATTTAGTCTCCTTTGACTGTTTTCCTTTGTTTACACGTTTCTTACTCTCTGATTTTCTTTGACTAAGGTTTTCCAAAAGGCAGGCAGAAGATGTAGGGGTGGGGAGGGGAAAGACCACAGGGTCCTGCTCTGTTTCAGTATCTTGCAAAGTCAAGCCAAGCTGTGCTCTATGCCCATTAGAAAGTGTGGGTCACATTGTGCTGTGCTTTGGATCAAGCAGATGAAATTCATTTCTTACAGCAGGTAGGGAGCTGCCTAAGATGTTTGAGCAGGGTACTGCTATGATTTTAACAGTATCTGATAAGGTTTTGTGGGGAGATGGATGTAAGAGTGATTGGAACTAGAATGACCTCTGAGAAGGCTATTACAATTTTCAAACAGAAATTTATCAGTGCCTCTCTGTCTACTGACCACTTCCATTCATACTGTGAGTGATAGCATGTGGAATGCTGATTTTGTACACGATCAATTCTTCTGTGTGTTCTCTTACCTGCCCTTTGTAAATATTTTCTTTGCAAGATACACATTACTTTTAAGCTGTGCAATTAAATCCTGAAAATTAACAAGCAGCAAGAAGAAAAAGTAATCTTCTTATGTTAAGGTCTCCTGGATCATGTTATCACTGTAAACTCATGTTTACTAAGTATCTAGGGGAAATGTATGAACTCTACTGACTTTAGTATTATCAATTAACCAAAAGCTAAATATCTGCAGTCATAAGGAACCAAGATCTTAATACTGCAGGAATAAAAAGTCTATGCTTTCTTGCACCAGCAATATACATCTATTAGTAAAGGGAATAAAGAGCTCCATTAGTACAGAGAAAATGCTATTTTAATATATTAATGGAATTTGTAGTTCTTTCTCATGAAACTAGCTCTTTCCTTCATTCCCAGCCATACAGCAACCAAATGCTTATTTGTTGAAGTCAGTAGTAATGAAATTGACATCAGTGTGTGTTAGCTGTACTTCAGACATTGTTCTAAATTTTAAAACATTAAATCATTTTATTTTTGCAACAAATTTAGGAGGTTCTATTATTAACCTTATTTAGAGATTTACAAATAGGAGCACAGAGAGAAGTTAAGTAACTTGTTTAAGATCACAGAGCTACTCAGAGATGGAGCTGAGATTTGAACCCATTCAGTTGGGTTCAATGGAGAAGGCAATGGCACCCCACTCCAGTACTCTTGCCTGGAAAACCCCATGGATAGAGGAGCCTGGTGGGCTGCAGTCCATGGGGTCGTTACAAGTCAGACACGACTGAGCGACTTCACTTTTACTTTTCACCTTCATGCATTGGAGAAGGAAATGGCAACCCACTCCAGTATTCTTGCCTGGAGAATCCCAGGGATGGTGGAACCCGGCGGGCTGCCGTCTATGGGGTCGCACAGAGGCGGACACGACTGAAGCGACTTAGCAGCAGCAGCAGTAGCAGCAGCGGCAGCAGTTGGGTTCAAATTCTTACTACATTGCCTTCCTTCCAACAGAATACTTCTTAGAATTTTTATTTGAATTCACCATGTATTGTATCATCTTCTGATACAGTGTCAATACTGGTGTATTCCCATCCTGCCTGGCTCATTTGGTAGGAGCAATAATCAAGCATAACACTGCAAAAAGAGCAAAGGGACAAGAGAGGCACAGAGGAAGAAAAAGGCGTTGGTTGGTTGGTTTAGTCGCTGTCTGTCCTACCCTTTGCGACGCTGCAGACTAGCTTGCCAGTCTCTTCTGTCCATGGGATTTCCCAGTCAGGAGTACTGAAGTGTGTTGTTATTTCCTTCTCGGGGGATCTTCCTTACCCAAGAATCAAACTCTTGTCTCTACGTCTCCTGAACTGGCAGGTGGATTCTTTACCTCTGAACCACCGGGAAGCCCCCGAGAAAGGCATAGGTAATTGTTAATATAAGTAATGAAACCCATTCTTCATTAAAGGTTTGGATACAATATTATTTTGTAACAAAATGTATGTTCCAAAAATTAAAATAGGTGGAAAAATGGATTCCTGAGTGGTTAAGTTACTAGTCCAAGGCCATGTGCCGTCCTAACTCATGAGAGCTTTCAGTCTAATGCCATATTTTGATAAATGTGACATGGGGAAAAAAGCTCTTTAGAGAACTCTGTGTATGTGGGCCTTAGGATGATTTCATTGTTTGTCATTAGAGAATGAGAATGATTATTTATTTTGTTGGGTTTACTTTGTTTTTTATCAAAGTTACAAATTCATGTTGTCTACACACATTCTGTAAGTCCTCAGGTGAAAAACAGCATCACCCCTTTCTCCAAATTTCCCTTTCCCCACGCTAAGTGGTTGCTGTGTGCCTGACTCTGCGGCCCCATGGACTGCAGTCCTCCAGGCTCCTCTGTCCATGGGATTTCCCAGGCAAGAACATTGGAGTGGGTTGCCATTTCCTCCTCCAGGGGATTTTCCTAACCTGGGGATCAAACCCATCGCTCCTGCACCTCCTGCGTTACAGGCAAATTCTTCACCACTGAGCCACCAGGGAAGCCCCACCCATTCCTCAGAGGTAACCAATTTTTTCAACTATTAAAAAAAAATTAACTTTACTATTCTCTTCATATCTTTAAATAACATGCTTTTTATCTCTACTCTTTGCTTTTTCAACTGCAAACATTAAGTGTTGACATGTTACTGTGGAANGTAACCAATTTTTTCAACTATTAAAAAAAAATTAACTTTACTATTCTCTTCATATCTTTAAATAACATGCTTTTTATCTCTACTCTTTGCTTTTTCAACTGCAAACATTAAGTGTTGACATGTTACTGTGGAAGGTGATTCAGCTTGATCACACACACATTTCCCATGTCCTGTCCTTCCAGCTCTGTTATATCATCATTTTGGTTAGATCAGTACTCTGTGTGCTTCGCAAATTGTATTGCTTCTTGGTTCTTTTCAGTGCCTGCTTGAATTCAACTTCTCTGTGTCTGCTGATTCATATTGCTTGTTCTATTTGGCAGGTGGCAAAATTGTGTGGCTATCAGCTTATATCCCATTTTATTTATCTTTGTATGCTTATGTCTTTACACATATCTCCTTGCTGAGGGATATGTGTTTGTGGAAGGGATGGTAAATGTGTTCAATATGGTCTTTGCCCAGGTGTCCTTTTATTTCCATAGTATCCATTAGAAATCTGGGGCAAAACTGTAATACAGTTTTCACTTACACAGGATCAATGCCTTGAGGATAATCAGAACTCTGAGTCAGGTAAATAAAGACAGTAGAAAATGAGCTGTGTATTTGTAAAATGGATTTAGAATGTGGAAAACTCTGCCATGGTGCCAAACTTGTTAAGTGGCAGTAATTCTTTCATAAAAGGCAGTTTGGTTTGTAACACAATGTGAAAACAGCTCAAAGACTGATAATTTGGAAATATTTTTGATAAAGTGGATTAAAATTTTGTTCACATGACGCTATACCTCCCTTCTGTGCAAATACTGATATAATTAAAAACCATGAAGCTGAAATTTATAATCTCTCTTCTAAACTGACTCAAAGAGATGGCCATATTCAATATAAAAGATGAAAGATACTAGTGTAGAAAAGACTGGAGTTTATAATGCTTATGGAAAAGTATTGATTTGTGTTTGTTAAATTCTCAGTTCAGGTAGATAAATAAATTTGGATTAAATGTTCAGTTATTTCGAGGATTTCCTGAAAAAGCAATACTTCTTGGATACTTGCAAGTTATAGTTATGAATCATTTGAACCTATCAAGATTGTACATATTTACTTTTAATGACATTTGTAACTTTGGGTATGCTGAATTTGGACATTCATACTGTAATACATTATGGTTACACCTTTTAAATATTGTAATCTCAGATTTTTCCCTTTAAATGTTATAATATTGTTGCCTAGAAGAAGCTAAACATTTTGAAAAAATAAAAACATTTCAAGGATTTGTATTTTTTTTTCAGGGACAAATATTTCTGCAGAACTCATTCATATTTAGATAAAATTTTCAGTCATTTATCACCTATAAGGCAATTAATTTATCCATTTATCTAGTATTTATTGAAAATATTCAATGTATGATATACCTTCATTGACCCTATCGATGCAATGAGTGGCATCACTGTGGCCTTCAAGGAACTTTGAATCTAAGAGAAATGCCATTGTTGATGTTCTTTTAAAGTACAACCTGGAAAACTATATTTTCTATGTTTTTACATTTCTAAGAGAATGTTAATACACAAAGGAAACAAGTGTTGAAGACTTCAGTCTGTGGACTTTGAGGCTGCTGCTGCTAAGTCGCTTCAGTCGTGTCTGACTCTGTGTGACTCCATAGACGGCAGCCCACTAGGCTCCTCTGTCCCTGGGATTCTCCAGGCGAGACTACTGGAGTGGGTTGCCATTTCCTTCTCCAATGCATGAAGTGAGAAGTGAAAGTGAAGTCACTCAGTCATGCCTGACTCTTCGCGACCCCATGGACTGCAGCCCACCAGGCTCCTCCGTTCATGGGATTTTCCAGGCAAGAGTACTGGAGTGGGGTGCCATTGCCTTCTCCGGGACTTTGAGGCTACTCAAGCTTTAATTCCTAATTTGGCAGTAACTGCTTCCATGATGAGTCAGTTGGTAAAGAATCTGCCTGCAGTGTAGGAGATCCAGGTTTGATCCCTAGGTCAGAAAGATCCCCTGGAGAAGGGAATGGCAACCCACTCCAGTATTTTTGCCTGGAGAGTTCCTTGGACAGAGGAACATGATTGGCATTTCTATAGGCGTGAATACCCTATAGACTCATTGTTAAGATTAAATAATTTAATATATGCAAAAGAGTGGATGTATAATAAACTTAACAGTTTCCGTTTTTTTCATTGGTTTTGGCATATGCAGTATTCTCAGTATAGCACTAGCTCCCTAGGTAGAGAATCACCACTGAAGTGCCAACAATTTCCATGCTGCTGCTAAGTCACTTCAGTCGTGTCCAACTCTGTGTGACCTCATAGATGGTGGCCCACCAGGCTCCCCCGTCCCTGGGATTCTCCAGGCAAGAACACTGGAGTGGGTTGCCATTTCCTTCTCCAATGCAGGAAAGTAAAAAGTGAAAGTGAAGTCAGTCATGTTGGACTCTTCGCGACCGCATGGACTGCAGCCTACAGGCTCCTCTGTCCATGGGATTTTCCAGACAAGAGTACTGGAGTGGGGTGCTATTGCTTTCTGCACAATTTCCATGAGAAGACTGCAAATATTTTGAAAAAAACTTCAAACTAGCAGGGACTTTAGCAGTGATGTAATCCAGCTTCTTGGTAATTACCTGCTCAGTCACATAGCTAACTGAATCAAAGCCAGGACAGAACAGAAGTCAGATTCCTAAATTTTATGTTCTTCAACCTTTAAAATAGAAAAGATATGAAAAATAATTTTTAAATGATGGTCAATTAAAAAAAATCAAAATAATTTGGGCATTTCGGGTAACAGTTTGAAATTAATGTCTTGCTGTGTAGTAGCTTTGGAGATTTAAATGATGACAAAGAGTTCACCAGATGTTGGTGCTATTCTCTCTGAGCTCCGTTTTGAAACTGTTGTGGTTGATTCTGCATGTTCACTCCCAGTGCTTTGTGTTGTTAAATCAGAAACCATAAACAGCACCAGAAAACAACTTCTGATCTTCCTGCACTTGTCTAACTCAGCTGATGGTTAGCTGCTTGCAGAATTGTTCTCTTTGATACCCTTTCTCTAATCTATTCCACCTGAAAAGAAAACTGGTCTAGCTGCTTCTGTTCAAATCAGATACCTGCGTGAGAAAAAAAAAAAAAAAAAAGCACAATGAACTGTAAGAGCATCTGTTTCTGAGGGGCTGTAATGATTTGGAGAGTAATGGAATGCTACCTAATTGGAGCTTCCTCATAGCAGCTTCTAGACACAGATCACAATAAGTTGTAGCTTGAAGAACTTTCTACAACAAACAGAGATGGAATCTGTCCGTTCTGAGGGCACTCCCTGAGTTAGGCAATCACAAAACAGACAGAATCTTTTTTTTTTTTTTAAGATGGAACTCTTATCGTTGCCTCTTTCCCTGAAAGGTGTTAGGGGAACACCACCCCTTAAAAAGGAGCCGGACAGCTGCTGCTTCAGTCACCAAGCCTGTCAAGTTGTTCTGACTTCAGTTAAGTTGACAGGCCATTGGATTTGGGGACCCCCTTTCTCCCTTGCTTTTGTTTCTCACTCGAATCAAGGGAAGTAGTTTCCATCGTGTGCGTATCTAAACCTAAATCATAGTGAAATAAGCCCATGCTGGGGCAGGTTAAACATTTGGCCTTTAGGGCTCTATCCAATTCTCATTGCTTGCTATAGAGCAGCCAGAAAATGCCGATTTACGAGGAGAATAAAAGAAAGGTGGTCTCCATGGTCTTGTTTCATCCTGCAAAGCCATGATTTTTCAGATGCCTTATGGATGAATTCCCTTTTTAAAGACGAATTCCCACCCTTTCCGTTGAATTCTCTCGTCCTTCAGATCTGGGGACAGCTTAGGTTTTGCTCTTCATTTTCTCGAGACCCATACTTGATCAGAATTGAGTGATCCTCTGGATGCATGTGTATTATATTATCTGTCATGCATTTTCTCTCTGCAGCGAGTTGAAATAAAAGCAATTATCCTATGACTTCCCTCTTTTATTCCTCTCCTGGACTTTCTGAGTACAACTAATCAGAACGAAGCCGACATTAGCATTTTCCGCAGCAGACACTGAACCGGCGTAGAGGCTCCTTTGAAGGAAAGAGCATGATTGCGGCTCTCATGTTGCTGTCATTCTCTTGCCCGAGTAAGAAATAAATGAGAAACCACCAATTCTCATAGGGAAGGTACTTTCAGACTTTTCGGTTGATGGTTAAAGTACTCTATTGCTCTCTCAAAACGTACACACTACTAATCTCACTTTGATGGTTGACATGTAAAATATACCGTGCAACTGGCGAGGGAAACCATTTTGAATAAAACAGAACGATACCAGTGAAGGCTCAATGATTATGAAAACTGTTTCTGGAGCTCTTTTCCCTTCATTGTTCAGATTTATTTGGTCTTGCACTGTCCCATGCACATTAATTGTTGGCTAGAAATTTCCTTGTACAACGCGAGTGGGTCCTTGTAAGCTGGCTGTTGGGAAAATGATTACAAGACCGTTGACTCTCATTCTCTCTGCACGTGGGGGTGGAGAGTAAGCTGATGTAAAGAGCTTTTAGTGTGTCATAGTGGAATGAATTACGTCTGAACCCATGCCTCCCTCATCACCTTTTTATCTTGATATGTAAGATTCCCTATTTCTAGCAGCAGGCACAAGGTTTGCAGGAGGCCTCAATACGGTATGTTATGGGCTTATTTGTGGCAGAACAAACAATACGTATAATGCTTACAGACATACACACATACACTATTTATTGACAGACTGTGTGGCAGGCCTTACATGTCAGTGAATTCATGACATATCTGTCTCTTTCCATTTGTACAGTGGTTCTGTTCCTTCAATTAACAAGTATGCCAAGGGTACCTATTCTGAGAAAGGTATTTGTATTCTCATTTAACGTGAGAAGACTTCAACCCAAGATGATTAAATTTTTTGCCTGAGTGATTGTAAAATCCTGCATCCATGCCTCTTACTCTTAATTACATCATGGTGCAATTCCACCTCCCTGCCGCCTCTGACTGGGTATCAGAGCTTCTCAGGCTGATCAAGGCATAGGCTTCTGATACATGACCTTGAGCACATTTCACTTCACTGCTCACAGATGCAAATGTGGAACTTTCATAGATCTGGTATTTTCAAATATTTTTGCATCATCCAATGCATAAAGGAAGCTATTTGAAAGGCCACTTAACTGAAGTAGGACTGGGATCCAGGGCCCAGATGTTGACTTCTGACAAAGGGGGATTTCCTCATCTTGAATCAGAACCAGCTGTTGGTTAACTTGGTTCTCTCCTATGTTTTTCCTTTTGAGTGTTTGGGTGCATTCTAAGTTGCTCAATCATGTCCAGCCCTTTCTGACCCCTTGTACTGTAGCCCACCAGGCTCCTCTGTCCAGTGGAATTCTCTAGGTGAGAATACTGGAGTAGGTTGCCATGTCTTCCTCCAGGGAATCTTCCCAATCCAGAAATTGAACCCGCACCTCTTAACATCTCCTGCAAATGGCAGGCAGGTTCTTACCACTGGTGCCACCTGGGAAGCCCTTTGAGTGTTTAAATACCTATAAAGTGAACTTACCTAGTTTTTGTTGGACAGTTAGTTGTGCTATGATATATGTGTGTTTTAAAATTTATTGTGCCATGAAAAATTATGTAATGAAACCATAGGGATGATTGAACAGAATGAACTCAGGGCCACAGAACTCAAAACCTGTCACTGAAGCCTGGTGAAGCTAAAGAAGACCAACCACCCCAGCTCCTCAAAGGCAGGGACCTGCCCTGATGGCCCCTTCCTGACCCTGTATATAGCCATCAGTCTGACTGTCATCGTGGTTGAATGATGTGTAAGGAGACAGTTATTACAGATGAAGTTTCCATTGCTATCTCTTTCTTTTCTTGTCATCCTCTGAGACCCTGAAAACCAAGCTCCTGCCTTGCTTGCTCCCCAAATTTCATTTATAGACAATTCAACCTAAATTCTTAACAGCTGATAACTAAAAATCTCAGGCATTGCAGCTAGCATTAGTGAGAATGATCACCATTTAGCGGCATCGGGTGAAGTTCTTTATAATCATTACTTCATTTCACCCTCACAACAACATAGGAGGAATCGATGATTACTCTCCATCTAGCAGATGCATAAAAGTGTAGAGAGGTTTAGGAATTCATTGCAAATCTGTAGAGGAGATCAATAGCTGATTTGAAGATTAAAACTCTGAATTGCTTGCTCCTTGACTGCTGCACTCAGGACACTTTGCTAAGCCCTGCTGCTTCCTGAGCGGAGTCCTGGGTAACAAGCATAACCCAAGAAGTCTTCATTTACCTGTGTGCTGACCCTATTCACTTCCCACTTGTAGCTCTTTTTGCCAGATTGGATGTCTTTTTCCCTTCTCCCTTCCATTTCTCCTGCCAGCAGCCTATCTTTCTTAACCAGATATCTAAAGTTTCTGGGCTTGGGCTTCGGATGAACAGCACCATTTGTCACTGTGTCTAGCCTGTCTGACTTGACCCAAGAGTCACCTCTGCCACGAGACTGACCACCTAGTACCTAGCTGCACCTGGACTGGGTTCTCCCATTAAGGGAGCTGAGGCCTGACTTTTGTGCCAGTCTTCCTCCAAGGGCCCTTGCCTTATACCTACTCTTTGATGAATCTTTAATGAAACATCATTTTTTGAATGTGAAATAAGGTTCATCTCCTCTGCAGATATTAGTACTTCCCTACCTGGGTTGCCCCTGAATCTTAGAAACAGACCAAGAATGCTCATGTTTCAAGTAATGGAAAACAAAGGCAAAGTCTTTTTCTTTTTCTCAGGAACCTCTCACTTTCCAACCAGAGTCCAGGTCTAGCATCAGAGTTTATTTGCTCCCCACTGCAGTTCAAGGAGTCAGATACCCTCCCTGCAGGTAGATAAATACTGTGAGTCTTCAAATAGGTTCAGTTTTTTTTTTTTTTCCCTTTATGTTGGAAGATATTGAGCTTTGAACAAATTTGCACTGAATTGTTGATCGCTACAGGGACATTTATTATCTTCACTATTTCTGTTTTCAAAACCAGGACACCTACTGCCCTTTCACACTCAAAATGATAGCTGTCACACTGTCACAAGTAAAATTAATGAGCATCATCAGGTTGATTTGGAAAAGGCTGGAGCAGGGACAAGATAATTGTGTCATCGATGGTAAGAATGAGAGATCGAAGCGAATGAGTTAATTGATTTGTATGCCAAACCAATCTTTTAGAATTCAAATACTTTTCAAGATTTAGGAAAGGATGGTCAATTTTTCTTGGCAGCAGACTGTGTTTTCTGTTGCACAGAGTAATTGTGTGACAAACTGTCTATCCTCTCTGAGAAAAAGACTTTGCTGCCTTCAAATTGCTCTCTCGTGTACAAGTTAGATTTTTGCATTGCTATTATTCCTCTTCTTTCTATTAGGACCTGAGACTTAAAAGAAAGTCTTATTCTCTGGGTGATTGTTTTGGTCAGTGTTTTAGTGTAGAAATGACTCTTTTGAGGTAGTCAAGAAAGAGGGCAAGCAAATTGTTCAAGCGAAACTAAACAGCAACTCAATGTTGGGAAAAGGGGGCAGGGATGAAATGTATCATCTACACAAGGCATCTCTCCTTTTGTCTCCATTTTATACTTTCAAAATAATTATGCACTGCAAGTTATTTTCTGGGACAGAGAGACTCCCATAATGTACTTTTAAATGCCCTGAAGAAAAAAAAGCCTGTGTGTCAGAATCTAATTGACAGAGAGAAATTGTTTTTATGTTGTTTTTGTGCATTGACAACCAACACTTAGGGTTTGTTGTTGTTGTTGTTTTTTTTAAAGGAAATGAGTGTGTGTTTTTATGCTCAGAAAATGTTATTTCCTCCCTTCTTGTAAAATGAGTGCCTTTTGGACAAAAAATTATTGCCTGTGTCCACAGGCTCCCCAAAGCACAGAATCTTGGTTGACTGATACAATAACAGACTTCCTGCTTTGTAAAGTAAATCCTATTGAGTATTCCAATATCCTTCTTTTATTAAAAGGAAACTGGGAGGTCATCTTTCCTCCCCTTCATTTTACAGATAAATTTAAAAAATAGAAACTTCGAGAAGGTTGTCAACTTGCAGGAGTTCTTATAGCTCTTTAGAGGCTGACTGGGCTATGCCATTGTCACATTCTGTNTCATTATAGGGGACTGGAATGCAAAAGTAGGAAGTCAAGAAACACCTGGAGTAACAGGCAAATTTGGCCTTGGAACATGTAATGAAGCATGGCAAAGGCTAATAGAGGCTTGCCAAAAGAATGTAGTGGTCATAGCAAATACCCTCTTCCAACAACAAGAGAGGACTCTACACATGGACATCACCAGATGGTCAACACCAAAATCAGATTGAATATATTCTTTGCAGCCAAAGATTGAGAAGCTCTATACAGTCAGCAAAAACAAGATTAGGAGCTGACTGTGGCTCAGATCATGAACTCCTTATTACCAAATTCAGACTTAAATTGAAGAAAGTAGGGAAAACCACTAGGCCTTTCAGGTATGACCTAAATCAAATCCCTTATGATTATACAGTGGAAGTGAGAAATAGATTTAAGGGCCTAGATCTGATAGATAGAGTGCCTGATGAACTATGGAANAAAGTAGGGAAAACCACTAGACCATTCAGGTATGACCTAAATCAAATACTTTATGATTATACAAATAGGCTTATGACTGTTAAATAAAATTTGTCCCCCTGAAACTTTGCCTTTTAATCCCAAATTGGAATCAAGATTGCTGGGAGAAATACCTACAACCTCAGATGTGCAGATGATACCATCCTAGTGGCGGAAAGTGAAAAGGAACAAAAGAGCCTTTTGATGAAAGTGAACAAGGAGAGTGAAAAACTGGCTTAAAACTCAACATTCAAAAAACTAAATCACGGCATCCTGTCCCAATACCTCATGGCAAATGGATAGGGGAAAAATGGAAACAGTGACACATTTTATTTTATTGGGCTCCAAAGTCACTGCAGACAGTGACTGCAGCAGTGAAATTAAAGGATGCTTACTCCTTGGAAGGTCTCATCTGCCCTGGTAGCTCAGACGGTAAAGCCTCTGCCTGCTATGCGGGAAACCCAGATTTGATTCCTGGGTTGGGAAGATCCCCTGGAGAGGGAAATGGCAGTCCATTCCAGCACTCTTGCCTGGAGGAGCAAAGAGGAGCCTAATAGGCTACAGTCCATGGGGTCACAAAGAGTCGGACATGACTGAGCGACTTCACTTTCACTCCTTGGAAGAAAAGCTATGACAAACCTAGACAGTGAATTAGAAAGCAGGAACATCACCTTGCCAACAAAGGTTCGTATTATAGCCAAAGCTATGGTTTTTCCAGTAGTCATGTATGGATGTGAGAGTTAGACCATAAAGAAGGCTGAATGCTGAAGAATTGATGCTTTCAAACTGTGGTGCTGGAGAAGTCTGTTGAGAGTCCCTTGGACAGGAAGGAGATCAAACCAATCAATTCTAAAGGAAATCAACCCTGAATATTCATTGGAAGGACTGATGCTGAAGCTCCAATACTTTGGCCATCTGATGCGAAGTGCCAACTCATTGGAAAAGCCCCCGATGCTGGGAAAGATTGAGGTCCAGAGGAGAAGGGGACAGAGGATGAGATGGTGAGTTGGCATCACCAACTCAATGGACATGAATTTGGGCAAACTCTGGGAGATCATGAAGGACAGGGAAGCCTGGTGTGCTGCAGATCCTGGGGTCGCAAAGAGTTAGACATGATATAGAGACTCAACAGCTGCAACAGCTTCCCACTGGTGGAGATGCCCTGATATAGCCCCAATTCTGGACTAAGGAGACATCAAAGGAGGCTGCAGATATTCTTTAGGAAATATCCAAGGGCTTGCCCAAAAGCAGGATTATGAAGATTAAGAAAAACAGAATCCTCAAGATGAAGTCAATCCCTTATACCTTTTTTGTGTTACCTCCATTCAGTTATCCCCACTATCTTGGGCCAGTTTCCTGGGGAAATTTATGACTGCCAGACCTTTTCAGTGAAAGAGGAAAAAAAGTACCATTGCCATTTCAATTTGTGATTTAGTTCAGTTGCTCAGCGTGTCCCACTCTTTGTGACCCCATGGACTGCAGCAGGCCAGGCCTCCCTGTCCATCACCAACTTCCAGAGTTTACTCAAACTCACGTCCATTGAGTTGGTGATGCCATCCAACCATCGCATCATCTGTCATCCCCTTTTTGTCAGAGATATACTAAACATCACTGATTTTATTCCTGAGTATGTTTTGTCCTACATTGAAAATCTGGTTTTAGCAATATCAAAATTACTGCTTATTTGCTTTATCCTAATATACTAGTAATGTGTGAATTGAGAGATTGGGATTGACATATATACACTACTATGTATGAAGTAGGTAACTAGTGAGAACCTACTGTATAGCCCAGGGAACTCTGCTCAATGGTATGTGGCAACCTGGATGAGAGGGAAGTTTGGGGGAGAAGAGATCTGTGTGTATATATATATGGCTTAGTTGCTTTGCTGCGCACCTGAAACTATTGCAACACTGTTAAGGGCTATACTCCAGTATAAAACAAAAAGTTAAAGATATAGAAATATAGAATATTAGAATTTCTAAATATAGAATATTTAGAAATATATAGAATTTATATTTAATAAACTACATATTTTCATGTTTATATCAATAAGATTAAATTTACTATATATTTTAAATTAGAAAATATATAAACTAGCATGAAGCATCAATTTCAGTATTACTAAAACCAATTAATTGTTGAGTGCAGCTTGAAATTTCCTTCTAGCTTTTTATTACCATTGAGTACATTCTATTAAGGATGGACAATTAAGTACTGTTAATTGAAATATCTTTTTGTTTTTCTCTGAGGTGGTTGGCTATTAATTTGTTATACATTAGGTTTGCTTGTTTTAGTTTCAATTTTACAGCTTGCTTTTTTGTTCATTTCAATTAGATTTTAAAATTTTAAACAACAAAATGGTCTCCCAACTAGAGCTATAAAAAAAGGTGCACTTGGAAGTCTGATCTCTGTCACCACTGTATGTATTGTATGTAATCATTATTAATTTCTGGATTATCTTTTGGGGTTTTGAGGTTGTAGCAATTGTTATTACAAGGATGTGTATATCACATTTGATGTTTGTCTTCCCTTTCTTATTAAACATGGCTTGCAATTTCCATTTTCCTGCGCCACAGTATATTCACTTGACAGTTTGCTGCTGTTCAGTCGCCAAGGTGTGCCTGCCTCTCTGCAGCGCCATGGACTGCAGCACACTGCCTCCTGTGTAGTACTATGGGCCGCTGTCCATAGTTCTTCGGGTGCAGTGTTTCCTAGACCTAATCCCTTGAATCTATTTGTCACTTTCTCTGTATAGTCAGAGGGGATTTGATGTAAGTCATACCTGACTGGCCTAGTGGTCTTCCCCACTTGACAATATATTCTGAAAATTATTCATGTTAGTATAGAGAGATCTTTCATGATCTTTTTTGTTGGCAGGGTATGAGGTTGTTTTGATTTTCCAAAACTTTCACCAACTCTTTATTAATCATCATTTGATAGATTTCCAGCTTTTGCCCATTACAGATAATGATGCAATGAATAATCTTTTCCCAGTGTCACTTTCTATTTATAGAATGTGCCTTTGGGATAGATTTCTAGAAATGGGGTTGCTGGATGAAAAAGAACATTGATCTGTAGTATTGCTAGGAGTTGCCAAATTCTTCTCAAAGGGGGAATTATTTTGTATTCCACTAGTAATGTATGAAAGTGAGTTTTTCTAAAAGTGTTGACAACCCAGTTTATAGTCA
Organism: Raphicerus campestris; assembly: GCA_006410735.1. NCBI lineage: Eukaryota > Metazoa > Chordata > Mammalia > Artiodactyla > Bovidae > Raphicerus > Raphicerus campestris. The sequence continues at coordinate 54,637 of SJYW01041465.1, forward strand.
TTTTAAATTTGCCAGGCTGATATGTGAAAGGTGATAATTCAGTTTTATTTTGTTTTTTAAAAATCAAGTGAAGTGAGCATCGTTTTATATGTTTATATATGATGATTTAAGGCTTGCTTTGAAATTCAAATTTTTTTTAACAGAATAGGGTTAGTAGTTGTTCAGTCTCTAAGTCATGTCTGATTCTTTGAGACTCCATGGACTGCAGCATGCCAGGCTCCTCTGCCCTATACTGTCACCTGGAGTTTGCTCAAATTCATGTTCATTGAGTCTGTGATGTTCTCTAACCATCTCATCCTCTACTGCCCCTTCTTCTTATGCCTTAAGTCTTTCCCAGCATCAGGGTCTTTTCCAATGAGTTGGCTCTTTGCATAGGTGGAGTTTGGTTGTAATGCCAAAGCAATGGACTTCAGCATTGGTCCTTCTAGTGAATATTCAGGTTTGATTTCCTTTAGGATTGATTGATTTGACCTCCTTGCTGCCCAAGGGACTCTCAAGAGTCTTCTCCAGTACCACAGTTTGAAAGCATCAACTCTTTGGCACTCTTTATGGTTCAACTTCTTTGGTTCAGCCTTCTTTATGGTTCAACTCTCACATCCATGCATGACTACTGGAAAAACCATAGCTTTGACTATATGGAACTTTGTTGGCAAAATAATGTCGCTGTCTTTTAATATGCAGTCTAGGTTTGTCATAGCCTTTGTTCCATGGAGCAATGATCTTTATTTTCATGGCTGAAATCACCACCTGCAATGATTAGGACTCTACAACAGACTGGTTCCAAATCAAGAAAGGAGTACATCAAGGCTGCATATTATCACCCTGCTTATTTAAATTCTATTCAGAGTACATCATGAGAAATGCTGGGCTGGATGAAGCACAAGCTGAAATCAAGATTGCTGCATATCCTCAGATATGCAGATGACACCACCATTTTGGCAGAAAGTGAAGAACTAAAGAGTCTCTATGAAAGTGAAAGAGGAGAGTGAAAAAGCTGGCTTAAAGCTCAACATTCAGAAAACGAAGATCATGCCATCCGATCCCAGCACTTCATGGCAGCTAAATGGGCAAACAATGGAAACAGTGACAGACTTTATTTTGGGGGGCTCCAAAATCACTGCAGATGGTGACTGAAGCCATGAAATTAAAAGATGCTTGCTCCTTGGAAGAAAAGTTATGACCAACCTAGACAGCATATTAAAAAGTTGAGACATTACTTGGCCAACAGGTCCATCTAGTCAAAGCTATAGTTTTGCCAGTAGTCATGTATGGATGTGAGAGTTGGACTATAAAGAAAGCTGAGCACCAAAGAATTGATGCTTTTGAACTGTGGTGTTGGAGAAGCCTCTTGAGAGTCCCTTGGACTGCAAGGAGATCCAAGCAGTACATCCTGAAGGAAATCAGTCCTGAATATTCATCGGAAGGACTGATGCTAAAGCTGAAACTCCAATACTTTGCCCACCTNTCTTTTTGTTTTTCTCTGAGGTGGTTGGCTATTAATTTGTTATACATTAGGTTTGCTTGTTTTAGTTTCAGTTTTACAGCTTGCTTTTTTGTTCATTTCAATTAGATTTTAAAATTTTAAACAACAAAATGGTCTCCCAACTAGAGCTATAAAAAAAGGTGCACTTGGAAGTCTGATCTCTGTCACCACTGTATGTATTGTATGTAATCATTATTAATTTCTGGATTATCTTTTGGGGTTTTGAGGTTGTAGCAATTGTTATTACAAGGATGTGTATATCACATTTGATGTTTGTCTTCCCTTTCTTATTAAACATGGCTTGCAATTTCCATTTTCCTGCGCCACAGTATATTCACTTGACAGTTTGCTGCTGTTCAGTCGCCAAGGTGTGCCTGCCTCTCTGCAGCGCCATGGACTGCAGCACACTGCCTCCTGTGTAGTACTATGGGCCGCTGTCCATAGTTCTTCGGGTGCAGTGTTTCCTAGACCTAATCCCTTGAATCTATTTGTCACTTTCTCTGTATAGTCAGAGGGGATTTGATGTAAGTCATACCTGACTGGCCTAGTGGTCTTCCCCACTTGACAATATATTCTGAAAATTATTCATGTTAGTATAGAGAGATCTTTCATGATCTTTTTTGTTGGCAGGGTATGAGGTTGTTTTGATTTTCCAAAACTTTCACCAACTCTTTATTAATCATCATTTGATAGATTTCCAGCTTTTGCCCATTACAGATAATGATGCAATGAATAATCTTTTCCCAGTGTCACTTTCTATTTATAGAATGTGCCTTTGGGATAGATTTCTAGAAATGGGGTTGCTGGATGAAAAAGAACATTGATCTGTAGTATTGCTAGGAGTTGCCAAATTCTTCTCAAAGGGGGAATTATTTTGTATTCCACTAGTAATGTATGAAAGTGAGTTTTTCTAAAAGTGTTGACAACCCAGTTTATAGTCATTTTAAATTTGCCAGGCTGATATGTGAAAGGTGATAATTCAGTTTTATTTTGTTTTTTAAAAATCAAGTGAAGTGAGCATCGTTTTATATGTTTATATATGATGATTTAAGGCTTGCTTTGAAATTCAAATTTTTTTTAACAGAATAGGGTTAGTAGTTGTTCAGTCTCTAAGTCATGTCTGATTCTTTGAGACTCCATGGACTGCAGCATGCCAGGCTCCTCTGCCCTATACTGTCACCTGGAGTTTGCTCAAATTCATGTTCATTGAGTCTGTGATGTTCTCTAACCATCTCATCCTCTACTGCCCCTTCTTCTTATGCCTTAAGTCTTTCCCAGCATCAGGGTCTTTTCCAATGAGTTGGCTCTTTGCATAGGTGGAGTTTGGTTGTAATGCCAAAGCAATGGACTTCAGCATTGGTCCTTCTAGTGAATATTCAGGTTTGATTTCCTTTAGGATTGATTGATTTGACCTCCTTGCTGCCCAAGGGACTCTCAAGAGTCTTCTCCAGTACCACAGTTTGAAAGCATCAACTCTTTGGCACTCTTTATGGTTCAACTTCTTTGGTTCAGCCTTCTTTATGGTTCAACTCTCACATCCATGCATGACTACTGGAAAAACCATAGCTTTGACTATATGGAACTTTGTTGGCAAAATAATGTCACTGTCTTTTAATATGCAGTCTAGGTTTGTCATAGCCTTTGTTCCATGGAGCAATGATCTTTATTTTCATGGCTGAAATCACCACCTGCAATGATTAGGACTCTACAACAGACTGGTTCCAAATCAAGAAAGGAGTACATCAAGGCTGCATATTATCACCCTGCTTATTTAAATTCTATTCAGAGTACATCATGAGAAATGCTGGGCTGGATGAAGCACAAGCTGAAATCAAGATTGCTGCATATCCTCAGATATGCAGATGACACCACCATTTTGGCAGAAAGTGAAGAACTAAAGAGTCTCTATGAAAGTGAAAGAGGAGAGTGAAAAAGCTGGCTTAAAGCTCAACATTCAGAAAACGAAGATCATGCCATCCGATCCCAGCACTTCATGGCAGCTAAATGGGCAAACAATGGAAACAGTGACAGACTTTATTTTGGGGGGCTCCAAAATCACTGCAGATGGTGACTGAAGCCATGAAATTAAAAGATGCTTGCTCCTTGGAAGAAAAGTTATGACCAACCTAGACAGCATATTAAAAAGTTGAGACATTACTTGGCCAACAGGTCCATCTAGTCAAAGCTATAGTTTTGCCAGTAGTCATGTATGGATGTGAGAGTTGGACTATAAAGAAAGCTGAGCACCAAAGAATTGATGCTTTTGAACTGTGGTGTTGGAGAAGCCTCTTGAGAGTCCCTTGGACTGCAAGGAGATCCAAGCAGTACATCCTGAAGGAAATCAGTCCTGAATATTCATCGGAAGGACTGATGCTAAAGCTGAAACTCCAATACTTTGCCCACCTGGTGTGAAGAACTGATTCATTGGAAAAGAGTCTGATGTTGGGAAAGACTGAAGATAAGAGGAGAAGGGGATAAACAGAGGATGAGACGGTTGCCTGGTATCACTGACTCAATGGACATGAGTTTGAGCAAGTTCCGGGAGTTGGTGATAAACAGGGAAGACTGGCATGCTGTAGTCCATGGGGTCACAAAGAGTCGGACACGACTGAGTGACTGAACAGAAAGCTTCACAAGAACATAATCCTTATTTGTGAATTAAAAGCAATTGTACTTTATATTATAAAAAAATATGGGGATATCACCTAAAGAAACAAAACTGCTAAATCACTGAACATTTGAAAAGTATGTAGAAGTGAAGACAGTCATATCATCTAGAGCTAACATGTTTTAGAATATTTTCTTTCAGCCTTTTTCTATTGTTCTGAAACATTGTCCATAGTAATATTTTTTATTTTACTATACTTAATTTTAGAGCAGTTTTAGTATTAAAGAAAAATTGAGAAAAAAAAGAGTTCCCATGATTTCCCATGGAATATCTTTCCATTTGCTTAGATCTTTGATTACTTTCATTTAATTTTTGTAGTTTTTCTCACTTAGATTGTGTATATATTTTGTTAGTACTATACCTAAGTACTTGAGCTTCTGTTAATATGACTTGTGTTGCTTTTCAATTTCAATTTCTAACTGTTCATTGCTGGTATTTGTGAAAGCAAATTTACTTTTGTATATTAACCTTGCATCTTGAAAACTTGATATTATTACTTACTGGTTCCAGAAACCTTTGTTGATTCTTAGGATTTTTATTCATAGACAACCAAGCAATTATAGAAAGAAGAGGTTTTATTTCTCCCTTTCTAATATGAATAGCTTTTTTTTCTTACTGCATTAGATAGGGTTTCCAGTTCAATACTGAATAGGAATGGTGAGATTGTTTTTGCCTTGTTTCTATTCTTTGGGAAGATCATCTAGTTCAGTTCAGTTCAGTTGCTCAGTCATGTCCAACTCTTCGTGACCCCATGAATCGCAGCATGCCAGGCCTCCCTGTCCATCACAATCCCAGAGTTCACTCAGACTCACGTCCATCGAGTCAGTGATGCCATCCAGCCATCTCATCCTCAGTTGTCCCCTTCTCCTCCTACCCCCAATCCCTCCCAGCATCAGAGTCTTTTCCAATGAGTCAACTCTTCTCATGAGGTGGCCAAAGTACTGGAGTTTCAGCTTTAGCATCAGTCCTTCCAAAGAAATCTCAGGACTGATCTCCTTCAGAACGGACTGGTTGGATCTCCTTGCAGTCCAGGGGACTCTCAAGAGTCTTCTCCAACACCACAGTTCAAAAGCATCAATTCTTCGGCTCTCAGCCTTCTTCACAGTCCAACTCTCACATCCATACATGACTACTGGAAAAACCATAGCCTTGACTAGATGGACCATAGTCGGCAAGTAGTGTCTCTGCTTTTGAATATGCTGTCTAGGTTGGTCATAGCTTTTCTTTCAAGAAGTAAGCGTTTTTTAATTTCATGGCTGCAGCCACCATCTGCAGTGATTTTGGAGCCCCCCAAAATAAAGTCTGACACTGTTTCCCCATCTATTTCCCATAAAATGATGGAACCAGATGCCATGATCTTCATTTTCTGAATGTTGAGCTTTAAGCCAACTTTGTCACTTTCCTCTTTCATGTTCATCAAGAGGCTTTTTAGTTCCTCTTCACTTTCTGCCATATGGGCAGTGTCATCTGCATATCTGAGATTATTGATATTTCTCCCAGCAATCTTCATTCCCACTTGTGTTTCTTCCAGCCCATCGTTTCTCATGATGTACTCTGCATATAAGTTAAATAAGCAGGGTGACAATATACAGCCTTGACGTACTCCTTTTCCTATTTGGAACCAGTCTGTTGTTCCATGTCCAGTTCTAACTGTTGCTTCCTGACCTGCATACAGATTTTTCAAGAGGCAGGTCAGGTGGTCTGGTATTCCCATCTCTTCCAGAATTTTCCACAGTTTATTGTGATCCACACAGTCAAAGGCTTTGGCATAGTCAATAAAGCAGAAATAGATGTTTTTCTGGAACTCTCTTGCTTTTTCCATGATCCAGCGGATGTTGGCAATTTGATCTCTGGTTCCTCTGCCTTTTCTAAAACCAGCTTGAACATCAGGAAGTTCACGGTTCACGTATTGCTGAAGCCTGGCTTGGAGAATTTTGAGCATTACTTTACTAGCATGTGAGATGAGTGCAATTGTGCGGTAGTTTGAGCATTCTTTGGCATTGCCTTTCTTTGGGATTGGAATGAAAACTGACCTTTTCCAGTCCTGTGGCCACTGCTGAGTTTTCCAAATTTGCTGGCATATTGAGTGCAGCACTTTCACAGCATCATCTTTCAGGATTTGAAACAGCTCAACTGGAATTCCATCACCTCCACTAGCTTTGTTCGTAGTGATGCTTTCTAAGGCCCACTTGACTTCACATTCCAAGATGTCTGGCTCTAGATGAGTGATCACATCATCATGATTATCTGGGTCGTGAAGATCTTTTTTGTACAGTTCTTCCGTGTATTCTTGCCACCTCTTCTTAATATCTTCTGCTTCTGTTAGGTCCATACAATTTCTGTCCTTTATCGAGCCCGTCTTTGCATGAAATGTTCCCTTGGTATCTCTAATTTTCTTGAAGAGTTCTCTAGTCTTTCCCATTCTGTTGTTTTCCTCTATTTCTTTGCACTGATTGCTGAAGAAGGCTTTCTTATCTCTTCTTGCTCCTCTCTGGAACTCTGCATTCAGTGCTTATATCTTTCCTTTTCTCAGCTCTTTGTAAGAGCTGAGACAGCCATTTTGCTTTTTTGCATTTCTTTTCCATGGGGATGGTCTTGATCCCTGTCTCCTATACAATGTTACGAACCTCTGTCTACAGTTCATCAGGCACTCTATCTATCAGATCTAGGCCCTTAAATCTATTTCTCTCTTCCAGTGTATAATCATAAGTGATTTGATTTAGGTCATACCTGAATGGTCTAGTGGTTTTCCCTACTTTCTTCAATTTAAGTCTGAATTGACAATAAGGAGTTCATGATCTGAGCCACAGTCAGCTCCTGTCCTTTTTGTTGACTGTATAGAGCTTCTCCAACTTTGGCTGCAAAGAATATAATCAGTCGGATTTTGGTGTTGACCATCTGGTGATGTCCATGTGTAGAGTCTTCTCTTGTGTTGTTGGAAGAGGGTGTTTGTTCCGACCAGTGCATTTTCTTGGCAAAACTCTATTAGTCTTTGCCCTGCTTCATTCTGCATTGCAAGGCCAAATTTGCCTGTTACTCCAGGTGTTTCTTGACTTCCTACTTTTGCATTCCAGTCCTCTATAATGAAAAGGACATCTTTTGGGGGTGTTAGTTCTAAAAGGTCTTGTGGGTCTTCATAGAACTGTTCAACTTCAGCTTGTTCAGCATTACTGGTTGGGGCATAGACTTGGATTCTGTGATATTGAATGGTTTGCCTTGGAGATGAGCAGAGATCATTCTGTCATTTCTGAGATTGCATCCAAGTACTGCATTTCAGATTCTTTTGTTCAGATTTTTTTGTTGTTGTTACTTACCATTAAATAAATGTTATCTGTAAGGCTTTTGTAGAAGATATTTGTTAAATTAAGGAAGTTTTGTTTCTATTTCACTTGAAGATTTTGTCCTGGATGGCTGTTGAATTTTGTGAAATGCTTTTTCTACATCTGTTAATAATCATTATATCATCTTTCATCATTTGCCTGTTTATATGATGGGTTACATTAGTTGATTTTCAATTGTTAAGGCTTGTGTATACAACTAGAATAAATTCTATCCAGTCATAGTATGTAAAATTTTTCATACATTGTTGAATTTGACTTACTGATACTTTGTTAAGGATTCCAACTTGATCTTAAGAGATATTTTGTCTGTAGTTTTCCTTTCTTGGTAATATTAGTACTTTTGTTTTATTTTGTATTATGCTGGCTTCCCAGAATAAGTTAGGATGTATTCCCTTTGCTTCTATTTTCTAGAATAAATTGGAGGGATTGGTATCATTTCTTTCTTAAATATTTGGTAGCATTTTCTGGTGAAAACATCTGGGCTTGGTGTCTTGATCACTGATTTGATTCACTATGAAAATCACTCTCAGTCTCTGTCTTTTAACTGGTATGGAAGTGGAAGTGAAAGTCACTCAGTTGTGTCCGACTCTCTGTGATCTCATGGACTGTCCATGGAATTCTCCAGGCCAGAATACTGGAGTGGATGGTCTTTCCTTTTTCCATGGGATCTTCCCAGCCCAGGGATTGAACCCAGGTCTCCTGCTTTTCAGGCGGATTCTTTACCAGCTGAGCCACAAGGGAAGCCCTTGAACTGGTATATTTAGCACATTAATATTTAAAGTGATTATCGATACATTTGGATCAATATCTCCTCTTTGTAGCTGTTTTCTGTTTGTACCTTTTCCCTCCTTTGCCATTTATGCTTTCTCTACTTTTTAAAATTAATTAATTTCAGGTAATATTGGTTATAACATTATCTAAGTTTCAAGTGTACAAACTGTTTCAACATCTGTATTATATTACAGTGTGCTTACCATCAAAAGTTTGATTTCATTCTTTTACAGTGCATTTGACCACCTTTACCCATTCTGCCCTTCCCTTCACGTAACAGCTAATCTATTCACTGTGTCTGTTGGCTTGTTTTTGTTTTGTTTTTCACTTTATTTAATATTCCACATGTAAGTAAAATCATATGTCATTATGATTGATTTGACTGATTTCGCTTAACATAATGCCTTTGAGGTCCACCCATATTGTAAATGGTAAGATTTTATTTTAATGGCTGAGTTATATTTTACTGCATATATATATATATATCACATTTTCTTTATCCATTCATCCATTAGTGGGAACTTATAGTATTCATATCTTGACTATTGTAACTAATGGTGTGATAAATACAGCATTGCATATATCTTCTTAAATTAGTGTTTCAAATTCGTGAAAGAGGAGAGTGAAAAAGTTGGCTTGAAGCTCAACATTCAGAAAACAAAGATCATGGCATCTGGTCCCATCACTTCATGGCAAATAGATGGGGAAACAGTGGAAACAGTGTCAAACTTTGTTTTGGGGGGCTCCAAAATCACTGCAGATACTGATTGCAGCCATGAAATTAAAAGACACTTACCCCTTGGAAGGAAAGTTAGGACCAACCTAGACAGCATATTCAAAAGCCGAGACATTACTTTGCCAACAAAGGTCCATCTAGTCAAGGCTATGGTTTTTCCAGTGGTCATGTATGAATGTGTGAGTTGGACTGTGAAGAAGCCTGAGTGTCGAAGAATTGATGCTTTTGAACTGTGGTGTTGAGGAAGAATCTTGAGAGTCCCTTGGACTGCAAGGAGATCCAATCAGTCCATTCTGAAGGAGACCAGCCCTGGGATTTCTTTGGAAGGAATGATGCTGAAGCTGAAACTCCAGCACTTTGGCCACCTCATGCAAAGAGTTGACTCATTGGAAAAGACTTTGATGCTGGGAGGAATTGGGGGCAGGAGGAGAAGGGGACGACCGAGGATGTGATGGCTGGATAGCATCACTGACTCAATGGACATGAGTCTGAGNTCAGATTCTTTTGTTCAGATTTTTTTGTTGTTGTTACTTACCATTAAATAAATGTTATCTGTAAGGCTTTTGTAGAAGATATTTGTTAAATTAAGGAAGTTTTGTTTCTATTTCACTTGAAGATTTTGTCCTGGATGGCTGTTGAATTTTGTGAAATGCTTTTTCTACATCTGTTAATAATCATTATATCATCTTTCATCATTTGCCTGTTTATATGATGGGTTACATTAGTTGATTTTCAATTGTTAAGGCTTGTGTATACAACTAGAATAAATTCTATCCAGTCATAGTATGTAAAATTTTTCATACATTGTTGAATTTGACTTACTGATACTTTGTTAAGGATTCCAACTTGATCTTAAGAGATATTTTGTCTGTAGTTTTCCTTTCTTGGTAATATTAGTACTTTTGTTTTATTTTGTATTATGCTGGCTTCCCAGAATAAGTTAGGATGTATTCCCTTTGCTTCTATTTTCTAGAATAAATTGGAGGGATTGGTATCATTTCTTTCTTAAATATTTGGTAGCATTTTCTGGTGAAAACATCTGGGCTTGGTGTCTTGATCACTGATTTGATTCACTATGAAAATCACTCTCAGTCTCTGTCTTTTAACTGGTATGGAAGTGGAAGTGAAAGTCACTCAGTTGTGTCCGACTCTCTGTGATCTCATGGACTGTCCATGGAATTCTCCAGGCCAGAATACTGGAGTGGATGGTCTTTCCTTTTTCCATGGGATCTTCCCAGCCCAGGGATTGAACCCAGGTCTCCTGCTTTTCAGGCGGATTCTTTACCAGCTGAGCCACAAGGGAAGCCCTTGAACTGGTATATTTAGCACATTAATATTTAAAGTGATTATTGATACATTTGGATCAATATCTCCTCTTTGTAGCTGTTTTCTATTTGTACCTTTTCCCTCCTTTGCCATTTATGCTTTCTCTACTTTTTAAAATTAATTAATTTCAGGTAATATTGGTTGTAACATTATCTAAGTTTCAAGTGTACAAACTGTTTCAACATCTGTATTATATTACAGTGTGCTTACCATCAAAAGTTTGATTTCATTCTTTTACAGTGCATTTGACCACCTTTACCCATTCTGCCCTTCCCTTCACGTAACAGCTAATCTATTCACTGTGTCTGTTGGCTTGTTTTTGTTTTGTTTTTCACTTTATTTAATATTCCACATGTAAGTAAAATCATATGTCATTATGATTGATTTGACTGATTTGACTTAACATAATGCCTTTGAGGTCCACCCATATTGTAAATGGTAAGATTTTATTTTAATGGCTGAGTTATATTTTACTGCATATATATATATATATCACATTTTCTTTATCCATTCATCCATTAGTGGGAACTTATAGTATTCATATCTTGACTATTGTAACTAATGGTGTGATAAATACAGCATTGCATATATCTTCTTAAATTAGTGTTTCAAATTCGTGAAAGAGGAGAGTGAAAAAGTTGGCTTGAAGCTCAACATTCAGAAAACAAAGATCATGGCATCTGGTCCCATCACTTCATGGCAAATAGATGGGGAAACAGTGGAAACAGTGTCAAACTTTGTTTTGGGGGGCTCCAAAATCACTGCAGATACTGATTGCAGCCATGAAATTAAAAGACACTTACCCCTTGGAAGGAAAGTTAGGACCAACCTAGACAGCATATTCAAAAGCCGAGACATTACTTTGCCAACAAAGGTCCATCTAGTCAAGGCTATGGTTTTTCCAGTGGTCATGTATGAATGTGTGAGTTGGACTGTGAAGAAGCCTGAGTGTCGAAGAATTGATGCTTTTGAACTGTGGTGTTGAGGAAGAATCTTGAGAGTCCCTTGGACTGCAAGGAGATCCAATCAGTCCATTCTGAAGGAGACCAGCCCTGGGATTTCTTTGGAAGGAATGATGCTGAAGCTGAAACTCCAGCACTTTGGCCACCTCATGCAAAGAGTTGACTCATTGGAAAAGACTCTGATGCTGGGAGGAATTGGGGGCAGGAGGAGAAGGGGACGACCGAGGATGTGATGGCTGGATAGCATCACTGACTCAATGGACATGAGTCTGAGTGAACTCTGGGAGTTGGTGATGGACAGGAGTCCTGGTGATTCATGGAGTTGCAAAGAAACGGACACGATTGAGCGACTGAACTGAATATTTATTGAGAAATCTCAGGTGGCACTAGCAATAAATAACCTGCCTGCCAATGCAGGAGATGTAAGAACACGAGTCCAATCCCTGGGTCAGGAAGATGACCTGGAGAATGAAATGGCAACCTACTCTAGTATTCTTGCCAGGGAATCCCATGGACAAAGGAGCCTTGCAGGCTACAGTCCATGGGATCACAGAGAGTCAGACACGACTGAAGGCAGCTTAGCACTAGCACTATTGAGAAATTTTCCATCCATGCTCATCAGAGAGATTGACCTGTCACTTTCTGTTTTTGGGTTGTCCTTGTTTAGTTTTGGCATCAGGGTAATTGTCTTGTGAAATGAGTTGGGAAGTATTCCTTCCCCCTCTGTATTTTGGAAGAGTTTCAGTTGGATAGTTATTAAATCTTCTAAGAATGTTTGGTAGAATTTACCCATGATGTCATATGGTCCTGAAACTACAGTTGCTTAGAAGATTTTAAATTACTGTTTCAATCTCCTCACTAGTAATTGTCCTATTGAGAATTCTATTTCTTCATTAATCAGTCTTCTAAGATTGTATGACTCTAAGAATGTATCCATATCTTCTAGGTTGTTCAATTTTTTGAAATATACATTTTTATAGTATTCTCTTATCCTTTGTATTTCTGTGGTACTCCTCATATGCCTACTATTTTGCTTCTGATTTACCTGTCTTTTTTTTTTCTCAGTCTAGCTAAAGAATTGTCAATTTTGTTTATCTGTCCAAGAATCAGCCCTTAGTTTCATTGATCTTGTCTGTTGTCTTCTAAATCTCTCATTTATTTCCACTCTGATCTTTATTATTTCCTTCCTTTGACTAATTCTGGGTGTGTTTTTTTTATGTTTTTTATGTTCTTTTTCTAGTTTCTTTAGATGTAAGGTTCAATTGATTTTTGTTTTTCTTGTTCTTGAGGTACGCCTGTATTGCTGTTAACTTCTCACTTAGTATTATTTTTGCTGCATCCCAAAGAATTTGGGATGCCATGTTTTAATTTTCATTTGTCTTTAGATATTTTTTGATTTCACCTTTGATTATCTCATTGACACAGCAGTTGTTCAGTAGTTTAGAAGCAAATTGTTTAGTCTTCACATACTTGAATTTTTTTCAGCTTTATTCTGGTAATTGATTTCTCGTTTTATACCATTCTGTTCGGAGAAGATGTCTGATATGATTTCAGCCCTCTTAAATTTCTTGAGACTTGTTTTGCATCCTTAAAAATGGTCTATTCCTGAGACTGTACTGTGTGCACTTAAGAAGACTGTATTCTGCTGCATTCGGATGGAATGTTCTGTATAAATCTATCAAGTTTGTTGGGTCTGATATTTCCCTTAAGGCTATTTCCTTGTTAATAATGTATTGATATAAGTGGGCTATTAAAGTGTCCTACCATTATTGTGTGGCTGTCAATTTCTCCATTTATGTCTCTTATTATATTTTATATATTTTGATACTCTTACATTAGGTGCATGATTATTAATACTTGTTATGTCTGCTTGATGAATTGTACCCTTTATCATTATATACTGTCCATCTTTGTCTGTAGTTATGTTTTCTTGGCTTGAAGTCTACTTTATCTGATCTGAATATGGCTACACCTACTTTATTTCAGCTGCCGTTTTCTTGAAGTATCATCTTCCATCCCATCTCTCTTAGCTTATGTTTATTTTCAGACCAGAGATGAGTTTCCTGGAGGCAGCATATGGTTGGCTCTTGTTTTTAATTCATTTAGCCACCCTTTGTCTTTGGTAAATTTAATGCATTTACATTCAAGTGATTATTGATGACTGAAGACTTAGAACTGCCATTCTCTTTTGTGTTTTCTGGTGGTTTTATATCACCATTGTTTCTTTTTCCTTGTGTTTCTGTCTGCCATGTCTATGATGTTTTCTCAGTTTCCTATTTTTATGTTTTTTGTCTGTGCTACATCTATGCTTTGTGGTTCCCATGAAAGTTTCTATAAAGCATCTTATAGATAACATAGTCCTTTTCCTGCTGATTTTTTTCCTATTTTTCCCTTTTAATTTTTGTGTGATAATTAAGTGGTTAACCACCTTCTATTTAGAGTCACAGTTTTCTGATTCTGTCATCTTTCTAAAAGTTTTATGTGCTTATGCCTTTTCCTTTTAGCTAGAAGATCTCTTTTCAACATTTCTTGTAAGATTAGTCTAGTGGTGATGACTCCCTTTAGCTTTTATTTATCTGTGAAGGCCTTTATTTCTTCTCCATGTCTGAAGGATACCTTTGCTGGATAGAATATTTTTGTCTGGCAGTTTTAACATTTAATATTTTCTGTGTGCCATTGCACTCTCTTCTGCCCAGTAGTTTCTCTTGAAAAGCCCTAATGAGAGCTTCTTTGTAGACTCAGTTCAGTTCAGTTGCTCGGTTGTGTCTGACTCTTTGCGACCCCATGGACTGCAGCACGCCAGACCTCCCTGTCCATCACCAACCCCCAGGGTTTACTCAAACTCATGTCCATTGACTCAGTGATGCCATGAAACATCTCATCCTCTGTCATCCCCTTCTCCTCCTGCCCTCAATGTTTCCCAGTATCAAGATCTTTTCAAATAAGTCAGTTCTTCACATCAGGTGGGTAAAGTATTGGAGTTTCAGCTTCAGCATCACTCCTTCCAATGAATATTCAGGACTGATTTCCTTTAGGATGGACTGGCTGGATCTCCTGGCAGTCCAAGGGATCTCAAGAGTCTTCCTCAACACCACAGTTCAAAAGCATCAATTCTTAGGCACTCAGCTTTCTTTATAGTCCAACTCGTACATCCATACATGACTACTGGAAAAACTGTAGCCTTGACCAGACAGACCTTTGTTGGCAAAGTAAGTTCAGTCGCACAGTTGTGTCTGACTCTTCGCGACCCCATGAATTGCAGCATGCCAGGCTTTTAATAAGCTCTCTAGGTTGGTCATAACTTTTCTTCCAAGGAGAAAGCATCTTTTAATTTCATGGCTGCAGTCACCATCTACAGTGATTTTGGAGCCCCCCAAATAAAGTCTGCCACTGTTTCCACTGTTTCTCCATCTATTTGCCATGAAGTGATGGGACCAGATGCCATGACCTTTGTT
>SJYW01041465.1:81124-117130 GCA_006410735.1 Raphicerus campestris
TGGCTAAACCAAGCATGCCCCAACCTCTGAAATAATTATATGCAAATATTATTATTATTTTTTAAATTTAGAATGTATTATTCTGTAGAAACAATGATTTAAACAGTGATTTGGATCATGGCAATTCTTATTCCTGTTTTTAGCTGAAAGGTGTTATGTTTTTAGTCTGTTCAAGATGCTATAACAGAACCCTGTAGTCAGGAAGCTTATAAAAAATGAGAAATTTATTTCTCACATATCTGGAGGCTGAGAAGTTCAAGACCAGGTACCGGCAGATTATGTGTCTGGTGAGCGCCGACTTCCTGGTTCACGGGCTAACATCTTTTTACATGTTCGTTCTTGTTGGAATGTGAAGGGGACCCTCTGTTGTCACTTTTTCAAGGGCACTAATCTCATTAATGGGGGCTCTACCCTGGTAACCTAAACACCTCTCTGAGTGAACTAGCAAGGAGCTAACTTGATTCAGTAGTGTCCAACTCTTTGCGACACTCAGGACTGTAGCCTGCCAGATACCTCTCTCCATGGGATTCTCCAGGCAAGAATACTAGAGTGGGTTGCTATCCCCTCCTCCAGGGGATCTTCCTGACCCAGGGATAGAACCCACATCCCTTATGTCTCCTTCACTGGGAGATGGATTTTTTTTACCACTAGTGCCACCTGGGAGGTACTGCTAATATGATATTGGGAATTAGCTTTTAATACAGAGATTTCCGGGGGACACAGATAAGTCCATAGCATAGTGCTAGTATTTTTCTAGCCCTTGTGTAATGTTTATAACGACGTTTCTTGTTATCTTAGAAATATTGGAGGTGCATCTTGATTCATAGTTGCACCTTTTTTTATTTGCCTTCTCCCATTCCCCAAGCAGCCATGAAATTAAAAGATGTTTACTCCTTGGAAGAAAAGTTATGACCAACCTAGATAGCATATTCAAAAGCAGAGACATTACTTTGCTGACTAAGGTCCGTCTAGTCAAGGCTATGGTTTTTCCAGTGGTCATGTATGGATGTGAGAGTTGGACTGTGAAGAAGGCTAAGTGCTGAAGAATTGATGCTTTTGAACTGTGGTGTTGGAGAAGACTCTTGAGAGTCCCTTGGACTGCAAGGAGATCCAACCAGTCCATTCTGAAGGAGATCAGCCCTGGGATTTCTTTGGAAGGAATGATGTTAAAGCTGAAACTCCAGTACTTTGGCCACCTCATGCGAAGAGTTGACTCATTGGAAAAGACTTTGATGCTGGGAGGGATTGGGGGCAGGAGGAGAAGGGGACAACAGAGGATGAGATGGCTGGATGGTATCACTGACTCGATGGATATGAGTTTGAGTGAACTCCGGGAGTTGGTGATGGACAGGGAGGCCTGGTGTGCTGCGATTCATGGGATCGCAAAGAGTCGGGCATGACTGAGCGGCTAAACTGAACTGAACTGATTACCCAAGTATTTGCCTACACTCTTTACTACTTCCCTAGCTCATGGAGGACAGTCAAGTGCTCAGACAGAAACTGATGTTAGATGTCTCAGCTCCAGAATTGTTAGAAAAGGAGCAAGGTCTCTCACTATTAACATGGAGTAAAGTCTTCTCTGGAGGCTGAGGCAGGAAATATGGGTTTAAGAAATAGAAGAATGGCAGAAGAGTCCACAGAGAAAGCTAGGTTACTGCTGGTAGAAGAAAAATGTCAGCGTTAGATGAAGGGTCTTGAGAGTTGTGCTACTCAGGAGTGGACACTGGGCCAGCAGAGAAGCAGCAGCATCACTGCAAGTCTTGTCAGAAGAGCAGAATGTTAGGCCCCACTCCAGACCTGTAGAATCAAAGCAACTCCACAGTCTAGCCTGCCAGGCTTCTCTGTCCATGGAATTTTCCAAGCAAGAATGGGTTGCCATTTCCTCTTCCAGGATATCTTCTGGACCCAGGGATCAAACTTAGGTCTCCTGCATTGCAAGCGGATTCTTGACCACCTGAGCCATACTTGTATATTATTTTGATTTAAGAATTTAATTTGAGAAGCATTGCTTGGGAGGAGTGCAAGATTTTATGTCTGGGAGGACAGTGTATGCTCTCACTGTACTTTAATCAGCCAAGCACACTCATGTATCTTTGAACAAATATTTTAGCATTGTTTTTGGAAACTGACCTAGATCCTCTGGATTATCACTAAACCAGTGGAGCTCTCATGTGAATTTCTGTTTTTTTTTTTTTTTTCTCCCAACCATCATGAGTTTCTACCCTTTGGACTTGACTTTTGTTTCTGTATTAACTCTTAGCTTCTGTTCATGGTCTTGATGTATTCTCCCTTTACATGCTTCTCCCTTTACTTTTCTTCTTAGAATTACCACTGGCATTTATTTTGTTTTCCTCCCCCAATTTGCTTTCTTAGACTCTCTAAGTGAATAGCCCCCGTGTTTGCCAGGCATCCTTTTGAGGTCAGAAAGCAGAACATGTATCTTCTTTGCATCAGACTTGTCAGTGGGTGCAAAGAAAAAGGAATAATACTCATATTTATGATTAGAAGGTGTCTTAGTTTCTTCAGGATCCCATGACAAAGTAGCATAGACCAGGTGGGTTATAAAACTCAAGACATTTATTTCTTAGAGTCCTTGAGGCTGGAAGTCTGAGATTAGAGTGTTAGCATGGTCAGGTAGGGTCTGGTGAGACCGCTCTTCTGAGTAGTGGCCGCCTGCTTCTTATGGTCTCCTCACTTGGTTTGGAGCAGTGAGTGAAACAGGAGGTCTCACATAACAGCACTAGTTCCATTCATGACTTCATCTTAATTATCCCCCAAGGTTTCTCCTGATACTACCACACTGAGGGCAAGTGTCTCAGTGGATTTGGGGGAATCACAAAGAAATCACAAAAAAATCACAAAGTCCTTAGGCAATAGAGTGAGTTCATATATATTCAGATGAAATATATGAGATGAAAGGGAATCTTCAGACCAAGAGTGGTCAAATGATTTAAAATTCTTCACTTAGTGAGAAGGATAAACTTGGTGCCCAATTCATTTTTGTTTTATCACTGTGGTAACTGCTAGTTCTGAGGCTGACCTGTATATTTAGGTTAATAAAAAGACTAGTAATGAAGGAAGGTACTTGTTTAAATTTCTACTACTTACATGGTACTGTTTTGGGCACTGTATATCCATGTATCTATATAGCTGCTGCTAAGTCACTTCAGCCGTATCTGACTCTATGCGACCCCATAGATGGCAGCCCACCAGGCTCCACCGTCCCTGGGATTCTCCAGGCAAGAACAGTGGAGTGGGTTGACATTTCCTTCTCCAATGCATGAAAGTGAAAAGTGAAAGTGAAGTTGCTTAGTCGTGTCCAACTCTTAGCGACCTCATGGACTGCAGCCTACCAGTCTCCTCCATCCATGGGAGTATTATATATATGTGTGTGTGTGTTTGTGCATTTTCTAATCTTTACATTAACCCATTCAGGCATTCATTTTTTATTTTTTAAAAGAGAAAACTAGTCTGGGAAAGTCAGTTCACTTATCTAACATCATATACTTAGTTATTGACAGAATCAGAATTTGAACCTCTGTCTAAATCAGCTGGAAAAACTAAATCAATTTTGAACTCCTATCTAACTTTCATTATTCCTCGAGACTTATCTCTGATCATAGTTCCAACTTGGGTCATCAATTCATCTTAAAAAGTAGAATAATATAGTGGTTGGAATGCATAGACCCTGGAGCCAGAACCTGGTGCAAAATCCAGATGTATGTTTGTCAATTGTGTGATCTCTAGCAAGTTATACAACTCTATGTGCCTCAGTTTCCTCAGATGTAAATGGGAATGATAACCAGAGCATTTATCTAATAGAATTGTTATCAGTTAAGTTCAGTCACTCAGTCGTGTCTGATTCTTTGTGACTCCATGAACTGCAGCATGCCAGACCTCCCTGTCCATCACCAACTCCCAGAGTCCACCCAAACCCATGTCCATCGAGTCTATGATGCCATCCAACCATTTCATTCTTTGTCATCCCCTTCTCCTCCTGCCAGCATCAGGGTCTTTTCCATGAGTTAGCTCTTCGCATCAAGTGGCCAAAGTATTAGAGCTTCAGCATCAACATCAGGCCTTCCAATGAACACCCAGGACTGGTATCCTTTAGGATGGACTGATTGGATCTCTTGCAGTCCAAGGGACTCTGAAGAGTCTTCTCCAACACCACAGTTCAAAAGCATCAATTCTTTGGCACTCAGCTTTCTTTATAGTCCAATTCTCACATCCATACATGACCCCTGGAAAAACCATAGCCTTGACTAGACAGACCTTTGTTGGCAAAGTAATGTCTCTGCTTTTGAATATGCTATCTAGGTTGGTCATAACTTTCCTTCCAAGGAGTAAGTATCTTTTAATTTCATGGCTGCAATTGCCATCTGTAGTGATTTTGGAGCCCAGAAAAATAAAGTCAGCCACTGTTTCTGCATCTATCTGACATGAAGTGATGGGACCAGATGCCATGATCTTAGTTTTCTGAATGTTGAGCTTTAAGCCAACTTTTTCGCTCTCCTCTTTCACTTTCATCAAGAGGCTCTTTAGTTCTTCTTCATTTTGTGCCATAAGGGTGATCTCGTCTGCATATCTGACGTTATTGATATTTCTCTTGGCAATCTTGATTTCAGCTTGTCCTTCTTCCAGTCCAGCATTTCTCATGATGTACTCTGTATAGAAGTTAAATAAGCAGGGTGACAATATACAGCCTTGACGTACTCCTTTTCCTATTTGGAACCAGTCTGTTGTTCCATGTCCAGTTCTAACTGTTGCTTCCTGACCCGCATATAGGTTTCTCAAGAGGCAGGTCAGGTGGTCTAATATGACCATCTCTTTCAGAATTTTCCAGTTTACTGTGATCCACAAAGTCAAAGGCTTTGGCATAGTCAATAAAGTAGAAATAGATGTTTTTCTGGAACTCTCTTGCTTTTTCGATGATCCATCAGATGTTGGCAATTTGATCTCTGGTTCCTCTGCCTTTTCTAAAACCAGCTTGAACATCTGGAGCTTCATCATTCACGTATTGCTAGAGCCTGACTTGGAGAATTTTGAGCATTACTTTTTTAGCGTGTGAAATGAGTGCAATTGTGCGGTAGTTTGAGCATTCTTTGGCATTGCCTTCCTTTGGGATTGGAGTGAAAACTGACCTTTTTCTGTGGCCACTGTTGAGTTTTCCAAATTTGCTGGCATACTGAGTGCAGCACTTTCACAGCATCATCTTTCAGGATTTGAAATAGCTCCACTGAAATGCCATCATCTCCACTAGCTTTGTTCGTAGTGATGCTTCCTAAGGCCCACTTGACTTCACATTCCAGGATGTCTGGCTCTAGGTGAGTGAGCACACCATTGTGATTATCTGGGTCATGAAGATCTTTTTTGTACAGTTCTTCTGTGCTTGCCACCTCTTCTAAATATCTTCTGCTTCTGTTAGGTCCAGACTATTTCTGTCCTCTATCGAGCCCATCTTTGCATGAAATGTTCCCTTGGTATATCTAATTTTCTTGAAGAGATCTCTAGTCTTTCCTATTCTGTTCTTTTCTTCTATTTCTTTGCACTGATCACTGAGGAAGGCTTTCTTATCTCTCCTTGCTATTATTTGGAACTCTGCATTCAAATGGGTATATCTTTCCTTTTCTCCTTTGTTATAAATATTAATAAAAGGCATTTAGAAGAGTGACCAGTACACGCAAAGTGACTAATAAATACTACCTAAGTGACTAATGAAATGTTATTATTGAAATGCATTATAATTATTATTTCTAAGCATAATTGGGAAGTAAAGATAGTCAACATATGTTTGTCACTTATTCCAATAAATTGTGATACTTGCAAGATCCTTTCCATTGTCTGCCTATATGGGTCACTGATATATACAATAGTTTCAATGATATGTGTTGATATAAATTTCAAGAGAGTTCTCAACTTTGTTGTGATTAGAAAGGTTAAAAAATAAAAAATAATTTTTATATATAGGGTGTATTCTGAGGTGTATTTTGATTATCCTTACTTTAAATAGATTTTGAAACCAGTTACTGTTCAGTTTCTCAGTCATGTCTGACTCTTTGCAATCCTGTGAGCTGCAGCATGCCAGGCTTCCCTGTCCTTCACCATCTCCCAGAGTTTGCTCAAACTCACTTCTTGAGTTGGTGATGGCATCAGCAATCTCTTCCTCTTTACCCTATGGCTTCTATCTTTCCCAGCATTAGGGTCTTTTCCAATGAAGTGGCTCTTCACATCAGGTGGCCAAAGTATTGGAGCATCAGCTTCAGCATCAGTCCTTCCAATGAATATTCAGGGTTGATTTTCTTTAGGATGACTGGTTTGAGCTCTTTGCTGTCCAAGGGACACTCAAGAGTCTTCTCTAGCACCACAGTTCAAGGCATCCATTCTTCGACATCAGTAGTTTGTTTATTGTTATTTATTTGGCTTTGCCAGGTCTTAGCTGTGGCATGTGGCATCTTTTTTTTCAGTTGCAGCATGCGAGATCTGGTTTCCTGACCAGCGATGGATCTTGAGTCCCTTGCACTGGGAACTCAGAGACTTAATCACTGGACCCCCAGGGTAGTCCAGAAACCAAGTTTCTTTTGAAATAATATGTCAGCCTAGGTTTGAGCCCAAAGGGAGACATGCCCCATAAAATGATTAAACATCTAAACTTTTGACTTCCCAGATAGAAATTTATCACCTGGGATAGTAACTTATATAAAGGTTGTATGAATTAGGGATCTTAAAGGAGTTCATGCAAAAGCCAAAGCTCTATTTACCAGAGGAGATAGTACAGATATTCTGAAATCCACATGCACATATATATCACAAACTTTTGTTTATAATCAATACTACAATCAGCAGTCACTCCATTAATTTAAATCAAGCTGGCTCAATGAACTCATTGATGTTCACAGTTATTTATGTTTGCTCAGTACCAGAAGGAAATTTGCTTGATATTAGTAATGTCACATAGCAAAATGGTGTGATTGCATATTTGAAATTATATCCTTCAGTTTCCTTCAAAAAAGAACTACACTGTAAGAATTGTTAAGTGCTTAGGAATGCAATAAAACTATAGGAAACCATTGTACTAATACTGTTAAATCAGTATTTTCTTTTATTTTTTTCTTAATCTCAGAATTTGAGTTTAACATCCAGCTCAAAAGTTTCAATACAGAAAGTTTTCAAGGTCAATCTCTTTCCACCCTGTGGTTTAAAGCCAAGTCCTCTTATTAAGGTAGCCATTATTTTTTAAATGGCCTTGAAGATTTGTGATCTTGGGTATAGAATATGTAATAAGCATTGATTACTTTTATTTGGTTCTAATTTAATTTTATCTTTGTGTCTTTTATACCTTAATGCTTTTATGCTAAAAATAAGGATCAAATAAGTAAAGTAACCATAAAAGATATTCAGCAACTCATAGAGTTACATGCTTTTCTATTTTTAGAAAAATTCAATCAAGATAGTTAATTTAAATGTTCTCTTAAAAATTAATTAGTAATAGAGTAGTTAAGTGCCAAAATATAATCTATTGCAAAAGTTGGATTGAGGCAACCCAACCCAGGCTCCTGTCCAACCATGCAGTTATAATGGATCTCACATTTTGATGGCTTTCTGTCTGTCATTTCTAGAGTCTGGCTTTTGTCTCACAGTTCAAACTGGATTCATATTCTGTTACAGTAGGTTAGAGAAGGCAGGGAGAAGGGGGAAAGTGTAAGCTCTCTCCTCTCTCCTCTTTTTTTTTTTTTTTTTTTTGTCCTGAGAGCAAGGGAAGATGGATGCATCAACTTAGAAAGAGTAAATTCACCCTTACTGTGCCTTTTTGTCTGCCTTAGGTTGAATGATGCCCACCTGCTTTGGGGAGGGGCATCATCTTTATTCAGTTTATTGATTTGAATGCTAATCTATCACTTCTAGAGACCCCCCCACTCCATAGACACACCCAGAAATAAGGCTTTACCAGCTATCTATGCATCCTTTAGCCCAGTCAAGTTGACACATAAAATTAACCATCACAACTATGGCTTACATTTCATTGGTCAGAACAAAGTCATGGTCTCATCTAGCTGCAAGTGAGACAGGGAAATGGGCATCCTTACTGAAAAATGAGTGAGTTCTATTACCAATGAAAGAGAGGGAGAATGGGTATTGAATGTTTGTTAAAAGTCTCAGTCACCCATCTTCTCAGTCTGTCTGAGTAGTAAGTTGTTTAAGGGCAGGAGTGGCAGCTGACTTTGTAACTTTTTGCAAAGAGAAAACACACATTTCCAGAAACCTTGTAAAGAAGATGAAAAAATCTCAGGTTACCACACCTGGAGCATTGACTCGTCATTTTCGAATACATGTTAAGAAGCCAACTTTCACACTTCTAGACTAAAGAGAGGAAGAATGACAAGAGGAAGAGTCAGAACATGTTTTTTTTGAGAGTGATAATATAAACACACATCAGCTTCTGAATCTGATAGTGTCTCAGAGGGTGTCCTTGCCTTCACGGGATGAGTATTGGAAGGCAAAAGCCAGAAACTAGATTTTTGTCAGGGCATTTGGAATTAACACAGAAAGAATAACTATGCTATCCAAATTAATAAGAACCTGGCCTATAAACTAGGAATTCCACTTGAATTTATAACATGCAGTTTGTAGCTTGTAACACTTTTGTTCATTGTCTTTCACTGATAAATATCATGCTGCATGGAAATCTCCTTCAGTGAGTAGAATATTCCTAGTAAGCAGAGAATCAAAGAACCATAAAATTGAAGAGCTTTCAAAGATAGTCCTGGTGATTTCTAATAAGCATCTTTGTCCCCTCAAAAAGGAATGTCTTTCTAGCACTTTCTAAAACATATGTATACCAGTTAGGCTCTTTCAGTATGCAAGAAATAGTAGCTTGCTCAACTTACTTTAGTTACAAAAGGTGGCTATAGAGCTGAGGCAAGGAATTATGGTGAAACAGAGCTCCTGTGCTAGGCTTCTCATAGGAACTNTTCTTCTATTTCTTTGCACTGATCACTGAGGAAGGCTTTCTTATCTCTCCTTGCTATTATTTGGAACTCTGCATTCAAATGGGTATATCTTTCCTTTTCTCCTTTGTTATAAATATTAATAAAAGGCATTTAGAAGAGTGACCAGTACACGCAAAGTGACTAATAAATACTACCTAAGTGACTAATGAAATGTTATTATTGAAATGCATTATAATTATTATTTCTAAGCATAATTGGGAAGTAAAGATAGTCAACATATGTTTGTCACTTATTCCAATAAATTGTGATACTTGCAAGATCCTTTCCATTGTCTGCCTATATGGGTCACTGATATATACAATAGTTTCAATGATATGTGTTGATATAAATTTCAAGAGAGTTCTCAACTTTGTTGTGATTAGAAAGGTTAAAAAATAGAAAATAATTTTTATATATAGGGTGTATTCTGAGGTGTATTTTGATTATCCTTACTTTAAATAGATTTTGAAACCAGTTATTGTTCAGTTTCTCAGTCATGTCTGACTCTTTGCAATCCTGTGAGCTGCAGCATGCCAGGCTTCCCTGTCCTTCACCATCTCCCAGAGTTTGCTCAAACTCACTTCTTGAGTTGGTGATGGCATCAGCAATCTCTTCCTCTTTACCCTATGGCTTCTATCTTTCCCAGCATTAGGGTCTTTTCCAATGAAGTGGCTCTTCACATCAGGTGGCCAAAGTATTGGAGCATCAGCTTCAGCATCAGTCCTTCCAATGAATATTCAGGGTTGATTTTCTTTAGGATGACTGGTTTGAGCTCTTTGCTGTCCAAGGGACACTCAAGAGTCTTCTCTAGCACCACAGTTCAAGGCATCCATTCTTCGACATCAGTAGTTTGTTTATTGTTATTTATTTGGCTTTGCCAGGTCTTAGCTGTGGCATGTGGCATCTTTTTTTTCAGTTGCAGCATGCGAGATCTGGTTTCCTGACCAGCGATGGATCTTGAGTCCCTTGCACTGGGAACTCAGAGACTTAATCACTGGACCCCCAGGGTAGTCCAGAAACCAAGTTTCTTTTGAAATAATATGTCAGCCTAGGTTTGAGCCCAAAGGGAGACATGCCCCATAAAATGATTAAACATCTAAACTTTTGACTTCCCAGATAGAAATTTATCACCTGGGATAGTAACTTATATAAAGGTTGTATGAATTAGGGATCTTAAAGGAGTTCATGCAAAAGCCAAAGCTCTATTTACCAGAGGAGATAGTACAGATATTCTGAAATCCACATGCACATATATATCACAAACTTTTGTTTATAATCAATACTACAATCAGCAGTCACTCCATTAATTTAAATCAAGCTGGCTCAATGAACTCATTGATGTTCACAGTTATTTATGTTTGCTCAGTACCAGAAGGAAATTTGCTTGATATTAGTAATGTCACATAGCAAAATGGTGTGATTGCATATTTGAAATTATATCCTTCAGTTTCCTTCAAAAAAGAACTACACTGTAAGAATTGTTAAGTGCTTAGGAATGCAATAAAACTATAGGAAACCATTGTACTAATACTGTTAAATCAGTATTTTCTTTTATTTTTTTCTTAATCTCAGAATTTGAGTTTAACATCCAGCTCAAAAGTTTCAATACAGAAAGTTTTCAAGGTCAATCTCTTTCCACCCTGTGGTTTAAAGCCAAGTCCTCTTATTAAGGTAGCCATTATTTTTTAAATGGCCTTGAAGATTTGTGATCTTGGGTATAGAATATGTAATAAGCATTGATTACTTTTATTTGGTTCTAATTTAATTTTATCGTTGTGTCTTTTATACCTTAATGCTTTTATGCTAAAAATAAGGATCAAATAAGTAAAGTAACCATAAAAGATATTCAGCAACTCATAGAGTTACATGCTTTTCTATTTTTAGAAAAATTCAATCAAGATAGTTAATTTAAATGTTCTCTTAAAAATTAATTAGTAATAGAGTAGTTAAGTGCCAAAATATAATCTATTGCAAAAGTTGGATTGAGGCAACCCAACCCAGGCTCCTGTCCAACCATGCAGTTATAATGGATCTCACATTTTGATGGCTTTCTGTCTGTCATTTCTAGAGTCTGGCTTTTGTCTCACAGTTCAAACTGGATTCATATTCTGTTACAGTAGGTTAGAGAAGGCAGGGAGAAGGGGGAAAGTGTAAGCTCTCTCCTCTCTCCTCTTTTTTTTTTTTTTTTTTTTGTCCTGAGAGCAAGGGAAGATGGATGCATCAACTTAGAAAGAGTAAATTCACCCTTACTGTGCCTTTTTGTCTGCCTTAGGTTGAATGATGCCCACCTGCTTTGGGGAGGGGCATCATCTTTATTCAGTTTATTGATTTGAATGCTAATCTATCACTTCTAGAGACCCCCCCACTCCATAGACACACCCAGAAATAAGGCTTTACCAGCTATCTATGCATCCTTTAGCCCAGTCAAGTTGACACATAAAATTAACCATCACAACTATGGCTTACATTTCATTGGTCAGAACAAAGTCATGGTCTCATCTAGCTGCAAGTGAGACAGGGAAATGGGCATCCTTACTGAAAAATGAGTGAGTTCTATTACCAATGAAAGAGAGGGAGAATGGGTATTGAATGTTTGTTAAAAGTCTCAGTCACCCATCTTCTCAGTCTGTCTGAGTAGTAAGTTGTTTAAGGGCAGGAGTGGCAGCTGACTTTGTAACTTTTTGCAAAGAGAAAACACACATTTCCAGAAACCTTGTAAAGAAGATGAAAAAATCTCAGGTTACCACACCTGGAGCATTGACTCGTCATTTTCGAATACATGTTAAGAAGCCAACTTTCACACTTCTAGACTAAAGAGAGGAAGAATGACAAGAGGAAGAGTCAGAACATGTTTTTTTTGAGAGTGATAATATAAACACACATCAGCTTCTGAATCTGATAGTGTCTCAGAGGGTGTCCTTGCCTTCACGGGATGAGTATTGGAAGGCAAAAGCCAGAAACTAGATTTTTGTCAGGGCATTTGGAATTAACACAGAAAGAATAACTATGCTATCCAAATTAATAAGAACCTGGCCTATAAACTAGGAATTCCACTTGAATTTATAACATGCAGTTTGTAGCTTGTAACACTTTTGTTCATTGTCTTTCACTGATAAATATCATGCTGCATGGAAATCTCCTTCAGTGAGTAGAATATTCCTAGTAAGCAGAGAATCAAAGAACCATAAAATTGAAGAGCTTTCAAAGATAGTCCTGGTGATTTCTAATAAGCATCTTTGTCCCCTCAAAAAGGAATGTCTTTCTAGCACTTTCTAAAACATATGTATACCAGTTAGGCTCTTTCAGTATGCAAGAAATAGTAGCTTGCTCAACTTACTTTAGTTACAAAAGGTGGCTATAGAGCTGAGGCAAGGAATTATGGTGAAACAGAGCTCCTGTGCTAGGCTTCTCATAGGAACTTGAAAAATTACACTTTCCTGCTTGTGTTACTCATGCCCTGCGTTGTGATCTTCCTATTAATTGGAATCACAAGCAGTCTTAGATAAAAGCATAACTGCCTGGGTAGTGAAATATTAATCATCTGTATAGACTTCTGCCTAGGGATGTTCTGTGTCAAGGAAATGTGTTCAAAGTTCCTGAGCTGATAAAGCACAATGGGGTCAAAGGCCCCTGTGTCAGATGGATGTGCATGAGGACAGGGATGGAACAACTGAACAGATAAGAGAAACAAACTTAATGTATCAAAGAGTTTTGCAACTAACTCCTTGGAAACCATGTCCCAACACAGATGCTAAGGTGTGGATTACATAGGTATGGCAGGCTCCACAGATTGGGGTGCAGATAATACCCACAAGCGGCATTCTAAAGTGAGACATAATCATACACATGGATGTGCAGGATCTACTGTCTGCTTTCTTCAAGACATTCTTATCATATAAATATTTGATGGGCTGAAGTATTTAATGGATGAGACGGGCAATTAGAAAGAAAGAAGCAAGTCTTGATAGCTTTTATGATGTGGAACTGTTAGAATAGGAAAAAGAAGTCCAAAATGGTGGTGGCTAAAATACTCTTGCCTGGAAAATCCCAGGGATGGAGGAGCCTGGAAAGCTGCAGTCCATGGGGTTGCTAAGAGTCGGACACGACTGAGCGACTTCACTTTCACTTTTCACTTTCATGCATTGGAGAAGGAAACGGCAACCCACTCCAGCGTTCTTGCCTGGAGAATCCCAGGGACAGAGGAGCCTGGAGGGCTGCCGTCCATGGGGTCGCATAGAGTCAGACACGACTGAAGTGACTTAGCAAAAGACAAAGAAGGGAAAAAAACCCATGAAAATAGAACAAAGGAAGGTCCAAGGACCGGAGTGAGGACCTCAGGTAAAACAAACAGCCCTCCTGGCTAGCCCAATTTACCTAGGGCAGGCTCAGCAGGTTGGGGGCAGTGGAGGAGACAAATGTATAAAAGGAGGAAGCCTAGAAAAATTGAGGCCTCTCTTCTCTTGTCTTTTGGGTCTGCCTGCCCTTATGTGGCCATTTCCTTCTTCAGCAGCAGCAGCCGTCACTCCTCAAGGGTGTACTATCCTTTGTTTTTTCTAATAAAACTGCGCTGTAACACCCATTCGTCCCTTGCTTCAAATTTTGGTGTGGCGAGACAGAACTGAGGAAATTACAAACTCCCCTGACAGAACTAAACCCACTCTTGCATGTTGTAAGCACCACCAAAAATTGCTCTGGGAAGGGCTGCCATATTATCAGCCTAGAGAGTTGGTGACTAAGTGTCAGGAGGGAAATTCAGGGAGATTTTCTACTCGCTGGGAGATTCCTCTACAGAGATTGTTACTATTGTTAGTATGCTGGCTTTTTAATTTGTTTAGTACTTGGCCACACTAGTACTTGGCTGGAACTGGTATCTCTCCCTGCTTACCAACATGCCCAGTATGGATCTTCTGTAGAACCTTGGAGGATGGGATCTGCTGGAAATGAACAGCTGCCAGATCCATCTGGAGTAGCTGGGGGAGGGGGAAGCTGAACTCGATTTGCTTCAGACAGAGGAACTGCAGTCTTGACCCCAGGGTATCTTTTCTATTAAGTTGGAGTTAGGAGAGAGGTCTTTCCTGGTGGCTCAGTGGAAAAGAACCCGCTTGCTAGTGCAGGGGATGCGGGTTCCATCCCTGGGTTGGGAAGATCCCCTGGAGGAGGAAATGGCAACCCACTCCAATATTCTTGCCTGGAAAATCCCATGGATGGAGGAGCCTGGTGGGCTATAGTCCATGGGGTCACAAAAAAGTCGGACATGACTTAGTCACTAAACAACAACAACCAGTGAGAGAGAAGGCATGGCTCCCAGGCTTTAGCTGTGGATGACTTTGGCTGGCTTTACCCAGAATGGAAAGGAAACAGGGAAGAGGGAGAGTGGGGCTAGATGGAAACTGCCTTCGTGCTGAGGCTCCTGGTAGAGCAGTTTTCCCCCAAGGCTTACCTGTGGGGGATGAATGCAATCCTGGAATGCCACTCCCTCACATTGTTCTTACTGGATTTTTTTAAGACTAAATCCTTCTCTATTTGTATAAACTCTTTGAGCAATCTCCAAAGAATATGAATGATTATCATTGCTAATTTTGACCAATAGATGTGCCTTACTGATATTATTTCCCATAGTGACATTCTGGAAATCTCAACGGTTTGTTAAAGGAAAAGAAAATTAATTACACTTGTAAACCTGTAAGGCAGACTTTCGGGGGGACTATTGTGATAGGTTGTAAAGACCACTGCAGTGGTGCTTTGTGACTGGCGAGAGAGGTTGGACTCAACACAGAACACAAGTCTAGTGGAGGTCAGTTGATGGAAACATCATGGGTTTTGGGAATTTCTGGCTACAGTGACCTAATAGGATTCTTGCTGAAAGCAGTATTAAATGATCAGAGTCACCTGGAGGATGGTAAAGGCTGATGACTCTGAAAATTGAGGGTGACCAGACACCATAGATTGAAGATTCTGGCTAAACTGACCTACCAGGATTCTTGCTAAAATTGGAAATGCAGAAACTAATATGGAAACCCAAAGGTCAGGGCCCAGTTGAAAGTTCAGAAAAGGTTGAGTAGAATTTGGTCAAGGAGAGAATCTCTGTGGCCTTCAGAGACATCTTTTTCTTAGAGTTTTCAATTCCTATCCATATTTAAAAGAACAAGTTTTGCTAATTCATAAAGAAAAGGGCATTTCTCCAAGTTCATGTGTAGTTTCTTGCTTCAGATTTATGATTAAGGGAGGCTTCTCAAATTTTTTTCTTTATTAATGATCATTTTTCCCGAGGTGGCTTGGTGTCTCCTTCTCTCACTTGTGTGCCGTTACGGTAGCCGCTAGATTGCAGCTAGATCAGCAGCTGCAACAGAGCATGTCCACATTGAGATATGCTTAGATACAATCTAAGCACATGCTAGATTGTAAAATAATGAATATAAAAGAAGTGCTGGGCATACACACTAAGGAAACCAGAATTGAAAGAGACACATGTACCCCAGTGTTCATTGCAACACTGTTTACAATAGCCAGAATATGGAAGCAACCTAGATGTCCACTGGCAGACAAATGGATAAGGAAGTTGTGGTACATATACACAATGGAATATTACTCAGCTATAAAAAAAGAACACATTTGAGTCAGTTCTAATGAGGTGGATGAAACTGGAGTCTACTATACAGAGTGAAGTAAGTCAGAAAGAAAAACACCAATACAGTATATTAACGCATATATGTGGAATTTAGAAAGATGGTAATGATCCTATATGCAAGGCAGCGGAAGAGACACAGATATAAAGAACAGACTTTTGGACTATGTGAGAGAAGGGTAGGGTGGGATAATTTGAGAGAAAAGCATTGAAACATGTGTATTACCATATGTCAAATAGATAACCAGTGCAAGGTCACTGCATGAAGCAGGGACAACCCAGAGGTGTGGGATGGGAGGTGGGAGGGGGTTCAGGATGGGGAGACGCATGTGCACTCACGGGTGATTCATGTTGACATATGGCAAAAACCACCACAATGTTGTAAAGAAATTATTCTCTAGTGGATTAATTTTAAAAAGTTAATAGAAAATCTCTTACTGATTATATTTGTTACATGTTGAAATGCTGGTAAT
Organism: Raphicerus campestris; assembly: GCA_006410735.1. NCBI lineage: Eukaryota > Metazoa > Chordata > Mammalia > Artiodactyla > Bovidae > Raphicerus > Raphicerus campestris. The sequence goes on from SJYW01041465.1 coordinate 97,213, forward strand.
CGTCATCGTTGCCTGCTTGTTGATGCTGACTCAGTTGTGTCTGACACCTTGTGACCCCATGGACTGTAGCTCACTAGGCTCCTCTGTTCATAGGATTTTTCAGGCAAGAGTACGGTGGTGAGATACCGTTTCCTTCTCCAGGGGTAATCTGTATACATTGGGTTAAAGGTATTGTTAAGTATCAGCTATATCTTTCTGCTCTCCTTTTTCTTTTTTAGTGTGGCTACTAGGAAATGTAACATTTCATAGGTGGCTCACATTTCACATTACATTTCTGTTGGACAGTGCTGTCCTAGATCACCCCCACCCTGTCAGCTATAAAGGGAAGGGGATCATATTTTAAATTTCCTCAGAAGGCATTCTGAGCTTGGCAGGCACACAAGTCTAATAAACTCCTTCCCAGTACAGACGTCTTCAAAATGTTGTGGCTCTCAGGTTATATTTCACTATTAAGAGGTCAGATATGAACTAATAAAAAATGTATAAACCCCAGCAAACAGTTCATTTGGCAATAACAATTATAAATCTGTATTATTTTCCTATTGACGGATATTTTCACGTTAGTTTCTCATTTGCTCTCACTTCCTTTGATGTAGGCAGGGAATTATTATTACAGCTCTTTTCAGGATATTTTGAAGTTGAAGATTTTTAAGGTTAATCAATTATAACAAATATGATAAATTAGCATCTTTTTTCATCCTGTCAAAATTAGATTTGATTTAACACATACATTTGGACATCTACTAAGTTCAAAGGACTGTGTTACTACAAAGGATTCTGAAAGCCATTAGTAACCTTTAACCTGTCAGGAAAAATAAGATAAATACACAAATGATTTTAATCTGATTTTGTGGTACATTGATTTAAGGGCAGAATTACCTTCAATTTAGGGGAATCAAGGAAGCATAATGGGACCAAAGTTTATGAAAAAAAAAAAAATTCATATCTTTATTGTTTGTTGGTTCTTGGCTATGCTGGTCATTCCAATTGGAATAAAGCATCTTTTTCTGTTCCACCTAAGGAAGGAGAACTAATCGAATGGGATAATCATGTGTTGTGCTGTGCTTAGCTGCTCAGTCATGTTCTGACTCTTTGTGATCCCATGGACTGTAGCCTGCCAGGTTCTTCTGTCCATGGGGATTCTCCAGGGAAGAATACTAGACTGGCCATGCCCAGAATGCTATACTTGCCATGCCCTCCTCCAAGTGATCTTGACTACCCAGGGATCTAACTTGGGTCTCTCTCTTGGCGGAGGATTCTTTATTGTTTGAGCCACCAGGAAAGCCCAAGACTTCTGGAGTGTGTAGCCTATCCTTTCTCCAGGGAATCTTTCTGACCCAGGAATTGAACTGGGGTCTCCTGAATTGTAAGCAGATTCTTTATCAGCTGAGCTACCCAGGAAGCCCTCAGTATAATCATGCTGCTGCTGCTGCTGCTGCTGCTGCTGCTGCTAAGTCGCTTCAGTCGTGTCCGACTCTGTGCGACCTCATAGACAGCAGCCCACCAGGCTCCCCCATCCCTGGGATTCTCCAGGCAAGAACACTGGAGTGGGTTGCCATTGCCTTCTCCAATACATGAAAGTGAAAAGTGAAAGTGAAGTCACTTAGTCGTGTTGGACTCTCAGCGACCCCATGGATTGCAGCCTACCAGGCTCCTCCGTCTATGGGATTCTCTAGGCAAGAGTACTAGGGCGGGATGCCATTGCCTTCTCCACAGTATAATCATGGAGGTGTGTAAAATTTAGTTTAATAAAGATTTTAAAAATCATTGTCTATAATATATTAGAAATATGTTGCTCTACAGGGCATTGATTAAATAATTGGTATTCATATAAAAATACTTTGAATCAGTTATAATTATTTTTAGAATTGTATTCATTGGCCTAAAAAAACATTCGTATTGTTAAGCAATAATGACTGCTTAAAAAGAAAGCATATAAGCACGTCATAAAGTATCCTATCTTTATATATTTAAGTAAATATATAATCCCTATATATATCTATCTCTTTATATATGTGTGTCTTCTGCTTAGATGAAGTAATTCATGTCTGACTCTGAGACCCCATGAGCTGAAGCCCCCCATGAGAGGAAGCCCTCTGTCCATGGAATTCTTCAGGCAAGAATTCTGGAGTGGGCCGTCATTCCCTTCTCCAGGGGATCTTCCCTACCCAGAAGTCAAACCTGGGTCTTCCGTATTGCCAGCAGATTCTTTACCATCTGAGCCACCACGGAAACCCCTTCTATATAGATCTCTGAATCTAAATATAATGTTTGTTTATTTTATACAGCTGCATTTCTACAAGCTAGATTTTTTTTAAGTGAGGCAAAATGAACAGAGGTTGGAGAATTTTTGACATTCTACCTTCAAGATTTTTCAATGGAAATTTTTAATTTTTTAATCAGAAAAGTTGACTAAAATAAAGTTGTTTATGCGACCGGATAAGACTTGAAGGATAACATGAATGTAAAGTGTTCATAATTATACCAGTGTTAATTCTATGAATATACTCTCCATTAAATTATTTTCTATCCTACATTGGATTTCATCTTTTCATCTCTAAAATTTCCTGTTATATATGGAGATGATTCACTCTGTTTTTTAAAAAAGGTAGCTAATGAGAGAAGTACAAGAGGATTTTTCTTTTGCATCCCAAAGAAGACAAATAACTAACATCTCTCTGGATTTTAAGAGACAAACAGAACTAGGAATTAAAAGTTACATAGTTCAACTACGGCTGACTTGCCCTTATGTTTTATAATAAAGTGAAATAATGATCTTCTGAAGGGAGGTTGTTTAGAAAGATTTAAAATATTCATATTTTCTCATTATTTTAAGATCACTAGAAGATGCTATAGTGCAATAAACTAGCTTAATTTTTAAATAACAAAGAACTTCCAATTAAAATGAACATGAACATGATCTATTGATCTTCATGTTTCAAGATATAACCTAATTATAATCTGATATAGAGATGGTAAATCTAAAAATGGCACATAAAAATGATATGGCAGGGAACAATAACAGTGACATAGAAGAAATGTTTCTTTTAATACCTTTAAATGTGACATAAAACAATTTTAATTTTATTTCCTATAATAAAAATAAAATGGTGATGAATTTGAAAATTGTAATCTATGTTGGAACAGGTTATTTATCAAAGTGTCCTGAATACTTTAGCAAATTGGTAGGCTTATCAAGAATCAAAATAGTGAATTTAGAAAGAGATTAACATTTTTATTATAACCATTACATTCAAATTCTATTACATTATTTGTATTATTTTAATCAATGTCATGGTAATGTTAGATTTTATAACTTCTCTAGGTAGCTTTATTTTTATTTTTTGAAAATTACAAGACTAATCATACTCTCCCAAACCGGTATGTTTGCCTATTTTTTAGTCCCTGTAGTTGTTGTTCTTTAGTTGCTAAGTTGTGTCCAACTCTTTGAGACGATTGACTGTTCTCTATCCATGGGATTTCCCAGACAAGAATACTGGATGAAGTCGCCATTTTTTTCTCGAGGAGATCTTCCTGACCCAGGGATTGAACCCAAGTGTCCTGCATTGACAGGTAGATTCTTACCACTGAGTCATTAGGGAAGCCCAGTTATGTGGCAATTTCTGTTAAATTCTAGGATATATAAGCATGCAGTTTGATTCAATATGGTGCACAGAACTGCTCTTAAATAATGAGTGTTTGCTGATCTTTTGTTACAAAACAGTTGTGTTGTTACCTTGGGTAATTCATTTTTCTTTTTCAGATTTTTGCCTTCTCTTCTGCAAAATAAAGAAATATATGATCTTTGGGTTTCTATACAGTTTTTTGTTTAAAAAAATTTTTTTATTGGAGTATAGTTGATTTACAATATTGTATTTCAGGTGTACAGCAAAGTGAATCAGTTATACTTTTATATATATCCACTTTGTATTTTAATCCACTCTTTTGTTTGTTTGTTTTTAGATGCTCTTCCCATATAGGCCATTACAGAGTACTGAGTGGAGTTCCCTGTTCTGTATGGTAGGTTATCGTTAGTGGGCTTTCCTCATAGCTCAGTCGGTAAAGAATCTGCCTGTAATGCAGGAGACCTGGATTCAATTTCCTGGGTCGGGAAGATCCCCTGGAGAAGGAAATGGCAATCCACTCCAGTAGTCTTGCCTGGAAAATCCCATGGACAGAGGAGCCTGGTGGGCTACAGTCCACAGGGTTACAAGAGCTGGACATAACTTAGCAACTAAACCAGCACCATTAGTTATCTAATTTATATATACCCTCATGTTTGTACTCAGTTGTGTCTGACTCTGTGATCTTATAGACTGCAGCCCACCAGGCTCTTTTGTCCAGGGGATTTTCCAGGCAAGAATACTGGAGTGGGTTGACATTTCCTACTCCAGGGGATTTTCCTGACCCAGGGATTGAATCCACATCTCTTATGTCTCCTTCACTGGCAGGTGGATTCTTTACCACTGTGCCACCTGGGAAGTCCATTTTGTATAGCATATGTCAATCCCACTCTCAATTTATCCCTCTCTGCCTTTATCTCCTAAATGATAACCTACCTCAGTATTCTTGCCTGAAAAATCCCATGAACAGAGAGCCTGGCATGCTACAGTCCATTGGCTCTCAAGAGTAGGACATGACTTAGCAGCTAAACAACAATAACAACCCTAATCCCCTGATAAGCATAAGTTTGTTTTCTACATCTCTGACTCTACTCTTTTGTAAATAAGTTCATCTGTACTGTTTTTTTTAGATTCTACATACAAGCAATATCATATGATATTTGCCTCTCTGTGTCTGACTTCACTCAGTATGATAATCTCTAGATCTATCCATGATGCTACAAATGATATTATTTCATTCTTCTTTGTTGCTGAGTAATATTCCATTCTATATATATACCACATCTTCTTTATCAATTCCTCTGTTGATAGACATTTAGATTGCCTGCATGTGCCAATTGTAAATAGTGCTGCAATGAACATTGCAGTGTATGTATCTTTTCAAATTATGGTTTTCTATGGGTGTATGACCAATCTAGACAGCATATTAAAAAGCAGAAACATTACTTTGCCAACAAAGGTCTGTCTAGTCAAGGCTATGGTTTTTCCAGTGGTCATGTATGGATGAGAGAGCTGGACTGTGAAGAAAGCTGAGGGCTGAAGAATTGATGCGTTTGAACTGTGGGTGCTGGAGAAGACTCTTGCGAGTCCCTTGGAGGTCCAGCCAGTCCATCCTAAAGAAGATCAGTCCTGGGTGTTCATTGGAAGGACTGATGCTGAAGCTGAAACTCCAGTACTTTGGCCACCTCATGCGAAGATTTGACTCATTGGAAAAGACCCTGATGCTGGGAGGGATTTGGGACAGGAGGAGAAGGGGACAACAGAGGATGAGATGGCTGGATGGCATCACTGACTCAATGGACGTGAGTTTGGGTGAACTCCAGGAGTTGGTGACGGACAGGGAGGCCTGGTGTGCTGCAATTCACGGGGTCGCAAAGAGTCGGAGTGACTGAACTGAACTGATGGGTGTATACCCACGAGTGGGATTGCTTCCATATAGTTTTAAAATCAAATGACTTTTCAACATATGTAGTGTGAAAATTTTCACCTAAAAGTAAGCCTTGTTACCTCATGTTTACTTAATCCCTGCAGTCTGCATAGTCAGTGAGCAAGCAGAGAGAAGCGGGGAATTGCAGCTTATCTAAAGATAGTTTTTAAATACTGTGTGTTGGTAACTTGAGTGTTTTAGTCTCTTAAAGATCATAGAATGTGTACACATAAGGCTGTGCCAGTGAGGCTTTCTGAAGCATATACCTATATATGCACCCTCTTATTGCCAATGTGGCCATGTGTGTTATCTTATGCATAGTAAAAGCTTTGTTCAGTACTGATCCATTTGAAATGAAAGATGAAAGTCCATATGGGAAAATAATCAGAAGCAATTTTATAAAAGTTATCTATTGCACTGACCTTCTCAGTCTTTGATTCAAAAGCCAGAAATAATTTATATAAAGGCAAGTTTTATGAAAATGTAACATAAAAGCCTTTATATATTATATTTTATCTATTCATTAAGCACAAACACAGCAATAAACATGCAAATATATGAAAATGTATGTGTATTTTATAGAAAAATAGAGATAAATGTGTATATGTATTCACATATTTAGATTTAATTATATCTATGCTGTAATGAACATGTCACAAAAGTAGTAGTAAGGTAGAAAAATTTACTCTAAATTTATTGCAGTTAACCATCTGTGATGAAATTCTCATAGATCCTCATTAATATTTTTAGTAAATGAAAACAAAACACTAAAATTACCAACACACAATATTTAAAAACTATCTTTTTAAATAAGCTGAAATTCCCCGCTTCTCTCTGCTTGCTCACTGACTGATACAGTGTTCTCTCCAACTGTTGCACTTCTCGTCTCCTTTCATTTTCTGAATTAGCCCCTACACTTCAGGGGACCAGCTAACACGCTCCTGTGCTCTGTCAGCTTGTTCTGCAATAAATCATCAGAGGCAGCATCATTTGTTTAGTCCTATTTAAGAAGATCTCCTGGGAAAATCTGTGAGAAGAAAAAATTCTGTCACATGCACTTTTATTACTTCCAGCGCTGACTTCCACACACTGTGATCTTTCAGACCCTCAGTGGTGCCACTCTATCCACTATTTGCTTTTAAATATTGTGAGACACTACTGCTGAATTAGTGAAGACCCCAGATCATAGCTCCTGTAAGATTAGTGAAAACAAAAAGCAATTAATTGCTAAATATTTAATGACAGGGTAAATCTATTTGCTCAGGTATATTGTTCTCTCCATTAAATGAAAGCTCAGGAAACTTTGTTCTAACTATTCTTCCCTTCACTTATGAAAAGAGTATTCCACTCAGTCTTATGCAGAAAAGCCTCATCACCATGTGATAAGCAAATTAGAATTATCACCATATGCATAGAATTGTAACTAAAATCACATTTTATGCATTACGTTTAAGTGTCCTTTATGTATTAAGTAATAGTAGGTTATCATATAAGACATCAAGTAAATAGATACTCTTTTAGACTGGAAGTTGACAAGGAAATTTAGTGGTCATTTTGTTCAAGCACATTGTGTTACAAATAACGAACTGAATTCACAGGGATGATGAGACTTGTTGAAGGTCATACAGACAATTAGACTAAAACCCTTGAAGCTGTGCTTCTTCTGGTTTCTCCAGCATTTTTGGATGCCTATGTGTCAATGATTGAGCCAGTCTCCCCATCAGATGGTCACACTAGGGCATCTGGCATATGGGATCTCTTCAGGATACTCACATTATTACTAGAGCTGAATTTGAGAAAGACAGGGATGAGGAAAAATATCCAAGAGACTAGATGAGAATAAAAAGTTTTTGTAACGAAAATTTAAACATACCCTGTAAAACCTATAAATAACCTTAAAAAAATAACCTAATCAGCTTACTTTTCAAAAGGTTTTCTGAGTTCAGGGATATTGAGCAATTCAATGGAAAGGGTTGACATCTATCTTTAGAAATACAGTAAGTCCCTACATAAGAACCTTCAAATATGTGAACTTGCCCAGCTGTCGTACTTTTACTCCTGTACTTTTCAAGGTACTATACTGTAAGATTACAAATGTTTTCTTTATGTTTGTTTTTTTTAATGTATTATTTGTGTGAAAAGTATTATAAACCTTTTATAGCCCTGGTGACTCAGATGGTAAAGAATCTGCCTGTAATGTGGGAGACCTAGTTTTGATCCCTGGGTTGGGAAGATCCCCTGGATGAGGGCATGGCAGCCCACTCCAGTATTCTTGCCTGGAGAATCCCCATGGACAGAAAAACCTGGTGGGCTACAGTCCATGGGTCACAAAGAGTCAGACACGACTGAGCAACTAAGCCCAACACAGCACATGGCCCAGTACTATATAGCCTGATTGTGTTAGTTGGGTGCCTAGGCATAACTTTGTTGGACTTAAAAACAAATTGGACTTTCAAATGCATTCTTGGAACAGAACTCATTCATATGTAGGGGACTTACTCTCTCACCTGTCATCAACGTGAACTTAAGGAGATGGTCTTGCCATTCAGAAATCCTCACTTGGGGGTGACTTTCAGTATGATGCTGAGCAATACACTGATTGCTCATGAATGGTTAAGTTCCACCTCATCTTGGCCTGAGCTCTATCCCAGACTATAATCATTCTGGGATGTGGTCTGAAGACTCTGGTCAGGTAGACTTGCCATTGCAGGGGCTGGCAGTTGAGGTCTTCAGTTTGTTACAACTGGAGACAAATTCACTTGTAAACACTGGGTCAGGGCTAATATCCCTTTATAACCAATAAAAGCAAGACCACTCTAACTCCTTATATTTTGGAAATACATTTTCCATGAACAAACTTTGTAGCTAGGATGAGGCTAAGCAAAACATGACAGATGAGACAGGCAGGAATAGGTCTCTCTTGCAATCTACTCTCTCTCATTCCTCTTCCTTGTTCAGTCACACACTCATGTCTGACTATGATCCCACGAACTTCAGCACTCCAGGCCTCACTGTCCCTCACCATCTCCCAGAGTTTGCCCAAATTCATGTCCATTGCATGAGTGATGCCATCCAGCCATCTCATCCTCTGATGCCCTCTTCTGGCCTCAATGTTTCCCATCATCAGGGATTTTTCCAGTGAGTCCTCCTCGTTAAGCTCTATTTATTNATCTCTCTTGCAATCTACTCTCTCTCATTCCTCTTCCTTGTTCAGTCACATACTCATGTCTGACTATGATCCCACGAACTTCAGCACTCTAGGCCTCACTGTCCCTCACCATCTCCCAGAGTTTGCCCAAGTTCATGTCCATTGCATCAGTGATGCCATCCAGCTATCTCATCCTCTGATGCCCTCTTCTGCCCTCAATGTTTCCCATCATCAGGGATTTTTCCAGTGAGTCCTCCTCCTTAAGCTCTCTTTATTCACACTCAAACTTTCTTTAAGCTGTTTCCCGATCAAAAGCTTAGCCACAGGCAGAATTAATAATTTAATAGTGTGGTATTGTCCAATTCTGGGCACACATGCATTTTAAGAGAAGGCTTAATGGGAAAGGCACAAACTTGAAACTATTAGGTATTACCATGTGCCAGGTGGGTCTTAAATATGTTTTGCATTATCTAGTCTTGTTAAGTAATTCTGAGTTAGATACAGCTAACTCAGTTATACAGATGAGAAGATAAGAAGGAAATAGAAACAATAGCAAGGAACTATGAGGCATGGGTGTGTGTATGCTGGTGAGAGGGAGAGGAGTGCCATGTGGGGTGAGTTGGAAAAGCACCATGACTTGACTAATTCTATTCTGAGAGTCTTTGACAGTTTTGACCGCAATTTTGTAAGTTGAAATCCTTGTTTATCCTATGGGGGTCTTGTTATTCTGAAGAAATTATTGTTAAAAATACTTACTGGTCAATGCCTTGATTTCTTAAAGAAATAGAGTAAGACAGGTGCTTGCGAAACACACTGTACTGCTTATAGTGTTTGTTTTGCAAACTAGGCTTTTTGTTTTCCTCAGTGCTGCTGGCCTTGGCTGGGTAATCTGGTGAANGATTTCTTAAAGAAATAGAGTAAGACAGGTGCTTGCTAAACACACTGTACTGCTTATAGTGTTTGTTTTGCAAACTAGGCTTTTTGTTTTTCTCCTTAGTGCTGCTGGCCTTGGCTGGGTAATCTGGTGAAAAGAGATACTCTCCACTTCCTCTCCTTCTGACATTTAGTTCCTTCAGTTCATGGGTGCTCAAAGGTGGGTACTGAAACTCACAGAAGTAGAATTTACTTACCAAATACCCAAGTGATTCCTCTGGGTCAGTTCCATTCCTTCTGTCTCCAACTAGTCTGCTCCTTAGATGTTCTCTGATCTGCTTTTAATTCTACGGCACTTCACATTCCTCTTCCCCTTCCTCTTGCTCTGTGATAAAGGAAAACTTTCTTGGGAAGGTGAGATGCATAATCTCTTTATATATATTGGGGTGGCCAAAAAATTCGGGTTTTTCTGTTAAAATTCTACAGAAAATTTCCCACAAGCTTTTTGACCAACCCAATATTTCATGGTGAAGATGCTTCCAATGTGATAGTTGACAAGTGCAAGAAGGGGAGAGACTCTTGAATCAGATGTTTGCAGAGTTATCCACAATCTTCCATCCTGGTACTCTGTTCCAAATAGTTATTGCCATTTCTACTGTGAAGATGTAAATCATATTGTAATGAAATTCTTCAGTTTTTTTTCTGCACATGGACATAGGTTAGTTTGAGGACTCATTTGAGTGAAACTCCATTTACAAAATGCTGATATAAGAGTAATTCAGTGATCATTTAATTCTAGCAAAGGCAAAGAAAGATTTCAAACTTGAGAAAATTTTGTCTATATTTTTCAGAAATGATTGATAGACAACAGTCTACAATTTAAAATATGCCCAGTGTCATACCTAATAACATGAATTATTGCTGAATTTTCATATAACCCATGTTTTTATACAGGATACCAAAGTTGACAACCTAAAGAAATACTGATATCACAGATTGCTCAATGACTTATCTCAAAAAATCACAAGTCTGGGTTGAATGAATTCACTCAGAAAGAAACAATTTTGATTGTACCTGAAGGGTTCTGACGGTAGAAACAATATTTTTAGTGATTGAAAACAATTAGCAGTAAACTAATTGAGTCCTTTTCAAAGCATCATTATTGAGTACTTAGAAAAGCTGAGTATCGGGAGGAAATAGTGTATTAGCTTCTGTCCTTTAAGTAGAAAAGAACACTCCAGACACTACTGGACATAAAAGACATATCTAAGATTTTTAAAATAATGTTCTGCCACCTGCTCCCTTCCCTCCCTATTTCTCATCTTTCTTTCCTTATATTTTTATGCCATCCTGTGTCTTATGGCCAAAGAAATGTTTAAACCCCTCAGTTGCTCAGAAAACAAAAAGAAATGTTATGATTCTGTGATAGTTAAAAATATATGTGTGTATTTTCTCGGTTTTGGTAGCTGGTTTATTTCAGCAGCTGGTATATTTGAATGAAATTTTCACATGTGAGAGTATAATGATTAGTACAAAAGAAAAGGTTTATGTTTGCATGTTTCTTTTCTCCTATGTTTTTATACTAATATACAATTTGATCGGACTTCCCTGGCGGCTCAGACAGTAAAGCGTCTGTCTACAATGTGGGAGACTTGGGTTGGATCCCTGGGTTGGGAAGATTCCCTGGAGAAGGAAATGGCAACCCACTCCAGTACTCTTGCCTGGAAAATCCCATGGACGGAGGAGTGCTACTGCCTATGGGGTTGTAAAGAGTCGGGAACAACTGAACGACTTCACTTTCTTTCTTTCTCACAATTTGATAATTATACATTAGGATTGTACAGTTAATTTTACTTGTATTTTTAAATCCTTGATTAGAGACTTAAATCACCTTTGAATGATTTTTATGCTAACTTTAAGGTTTTGTACTGCTGTTCTGAAACTGCTGTATCTTTGAACCAAGAATGTATATGGTTTGTTTAGAGACATTACTTATATGTTTGATTCTACTCTGACTAGTTGTATGACACCAAACAATGTACATAGTATTTCTAGCCTCAGTTTCCTCATTGGTTAAATGGAGGTGATAATATTATTGATGAGACTAAAGGAGATTTTATGTAAGAGCATTTATCATGGTGTATATGCAAAGGGAGGGTCCTGAATTTTGGCTCAGATTAACTGATTCTTCCTCAATACATGCAGAATAATAGACTGTTTCAGATTAATTTATATAACAATAACTCAGAAATTCAAGAAAACTTCTTTAATTGGTCCCAGTATAAAATGTGACTACAACTGTGAAAGATAATTTAAAATACATATATATTCACCTGCATGTTATCCTTTAAGTCATCTTGGAAAGTAAACATGTATTCTAACAACTTTACCATTGCTTAAAAACTTTTTAACCTTACTAATGGAAAACTCTTATAAAGCAAATTCTGAGCCATATTACAAGAAAACAACAACTCAGTGTTATTGTTTTATTTGACTAAAAATTGAGCCCATCCTTTAGAAGGGAGGAAAGACAAATGATATGCTTTGTCTCCTCTGAAAGAGCCTTGTAAATTATAAGAGCTATACAAATGTAAGATGGTTTAGAGTGTTAAAGAATGACCTCATTCAAAGTATTAAAAGAGTATGCCTCAGGCTCTTAAAGAAATTCTGAAAACCTCATGTGTTTTGAGCTCTAGTTTTATCGTTTATGGTATAAGTATTGTCTCCTAAACGCCTACATGGAAGTAGACAGCACCCATTTGAATATGTAAAATTTAATTGATAAAAAGATATTCATTCATACTATCGATTTTGTTACCATTTCTTACAATATCTAAAATTATCTTTTATCAACTAATTTTATCCAGGTACATAGTAGACTGCTGAACCATGTTATTTAGTTGGCTTTTCTAAAGACCCTTCAGGTTTGGGTCAGAAGTGCTGCCGTGGCAACCCAACTGTGGCTTGGGCTGGAGTGCCACAAATGGTTGACCTCATTTCAGAGTTGTTTAAATAAAGAGTTGAAGTTGAAATTAAAATTTTAAAAAGTGTTAAGTTTCTTATATTTGGAGTATGATGGTGCAAATGTGCTAAAATCCAAGCAGATCATGTTAAGGTGGAGTGAAAGCCTAGGAAAATGGCATCCGGAATTGGCAGGTGGAATAGCACTTCCAGTTCAGAGTCATATTTGAACAGATAAGAAAAATCTGACTTATCTTGGCAGCTTAAAAATGCTGTGGTGTAAGCTGACCATCACCAGGTTCTCATCAATAATTGAGAACCTGAGGGAGAATAGGGTTTGATCATATAGTTTCCTTATTTGGATGGATTGATTTCATCCTGAAAATGCTTGCTGACTGAGTCTCCGTCAGTTCTTTTTCAGAGGTCATTTGAAATCTTTTTGATTTTTTAAAATTTTTATAAGTTCAGCACTTCTCTTTTCTATTTTGTCACTTTGTATTAATTATATTTTCTGGCTATTGACTGGATATGATACTTCCTAATAAAAGCTGACTTATCTCTTTCTCCTTAAGTACAGTGATAAGCACAGTGTCTGCTGAGGCATCTTATCTCAACTGGGAAGTCAGGGACTATGGATTAGTGGCTCTGCTAATGTGAAAAGAGCTAAAACAGTGCATGCCATATTTTCTATATTAGTGCATCTTTAGATATTCATAGGAACTTTGGAAATACATAGCCAATTGTTCAATATCAAGTTTTAAAAAACAGCCAATTTTTGAAGTAACATTTTGAAAATGGATGAATATATCATTTTTTCTAGGAGAAAATGATCACTATTCTTTAAAATTTTCCACCAAATAATTAACAGCTTTATTAGAGATATCCCTAGAGCAGGCGTGTGCTTTGCAACATAGATAAGTCCATTAGGAGACAGAGAGATAGGAGAGAACACAGTCACAACAGCAAAGATGCACTTTGTATATAATGGGATACAAATCAGATGCTGTCAAAATACTCAGCTTTACGTTTGTCAGTGGCTTAGTTACAGTGGATAAAAATTATCAAGCATCTTCAATGAAATTATGTGAAATGCTCCTTGCAATCTACTCTATAATTTATAGGCTTTCCGTCATTTCTTTTTATAGCTTATAAAAATGGAAGAATATTTTGAAAATGCATGCATACTACTTGCCATTGTTTGTTTCCGATTCAGTTAATGAAATTCTGATTCCAGTATTTTAAGAAAAGCTATGTATTGTTTTCATCATCCTTCAAATACACCTTCAATTTGAGAACATTTTTTTTCTTTTAAAAAGGAAGAGGTTGGAATTGAGAATAATAAAGTTATAGACATACTGCATCCTTCTCATTCAAAGTCACTTCCATGCTCTTCCCATTTGCAGGTTTAACATGNTGCAAATACATCTTCAATTTGAGAACATTTTTTTCTTTTAAAAAGGAAGAGGTTGGAATTGAGAATAATAAAGTTATAGACATACTGCATCCTTCTCATTCAAAGTCACTTCCGTGCTCTTCCCATTTGCAGGTTTAACATGTTAGCGATTAAGAACATTTAAGTTAGATTCATATTTTAGATTCAAAGAAGACATGTTTTCAAACGGTCTATCATGTAAACATTGATTTTTAAGTACTTTGTCAACATGCCAACTTGGCTTCCAAGAAGTTAGTATCTTCTCATAAGTACAATTGTTACATTTGAAAAGATACCTTATTCCTCTCAGAGCAAGAGAAGGGAGAAATCAAGACTCCACTAAGACACGTGTATCAGGGTAGAAGAGCTGTTACCAAAGCCCGGGAAATAATATCACTACACCCATCAGAGTCAGTGCCGTAGTTTCGGCTGCGGCCGTACATCCTGCTCCAGCTGCGTCTAAAGTACTACCACCGTCTGTTTGATGGATTTGCTTCACGTCACTGAGGTTCATCTCCTCTGGCGTCCCTGTAGAGGCAAATAAGAAAATCATGGAATGATGGCTATACCACCTCACCATGATCCTTCTAGAACGACCCTCTACCCAAATTGTGGACACCATTGTTTTTACTCTTTCTGTGTACCATTCCCTGTGTGTTTCACGTAACCCTCAACGATGAATATGACACATACTTGTGCATTTCTTTAATTGGAACTTATAAGACCTTGCGTGGGAGTGCTCAGAAACTTTATGAGAACAAAGTAAAAAGTACTTTCTAGCTTTTGGAAAGCATTTGTANTGTTTCACATAACCCTCAACGATGAATATGACACATACTTGTGCATTTCTTTAACTGGAACTTATAAGACCTTGCGTGGGAGTGCTCAGAAACTTTATGAGAACAAAGTAAAAAGTACTTTCTAGCTTTTTGAAAGCATTTGTAGTATTTCTCTAATGTTATCAAAGTAAAACAATTTAATTAAAATGTCCTGAGGTATAGTATCAGTGCTTGGCCCAGAGATGTAACAGTGGTAGGAACTGTGTGAGATCTTTTCTTATGAAAATAAAGCCATGTAAGGAGAGATAATTAAATTGGGTATTTTTAAAAAGTAGAATTTATATAGATCATATTCTGTATTAGGCTAAACTATGTACAGATCCTTATTGAAATATATCAAAGAATAATAATAAATATTAAATGATACCCTTTATACACAGGCAGAGCTATGGGGATAGGGGTATAGACATCTGTCAGTAGATCAAAGAATTTAGTAGTAGGATGGATTGGGGATTGAAGTTATGGATGAAGTGTTTGATTAAAGAAAAAAGTGTTGTACAACATTATAGACCAAAATCTACTCACATCCTGGTTATTAGCTGTGTAAAACCCGACAAACTGAGGAGGAGGCCACTCCCCATTTATTGGGAATGAAATTTTTCTTGAAGAAGTTTACCTTACTATGATTCCTCTAAGAAATTCCTGACTTATCAGTTACTATCTAGTGTCACCCATGTGCTGAGACTGTGAGACCGTCTGGATTATCTCATGGTATGCCACCATCAGTCACAATTAACAGGTTTAAATTCAATGTTACTAGGGCCACAAATATTGACATCGTAATTACAGTGAGACTGAAAAAAAAAGCTTCATAAGGAAAAGTCAATATTTATGTAATTAGGTCAATACATATATATAATTCAGAAAGTAAGCTCCACTGCGTTCAGGGATGAGAGCATTAAAACAAAGCTCAGCTCTACTGATCTGACATATTGATTTTACAGTCTGAGCACTTGTGTTATTATTCATTGTTTGGGTACTTGTTTTGCCCTTCTGTGTCATTAGGCAAGATGAATAAACTAGCAATTCCTTTTTTTTTTTTATGGAGACTGGAGAACAGTGTGCATATTTTAGTCATGGTTTTATACTCCTTGTTATGTTAGAGTATAACAAGGAGCTGTGTGGACTCTAGGCAATTAANAAAGCACTCGAGAGAAAGGACAGATAGTTTTTAACAGAACAAAATATTATATTAATTTTCAAGAGCAATAATAGAAGCTAAAATAAAAAGTCTAACTGTGAAAGAATGTAGAATTCTACGTAAAGTTATACAGTATGGAAAAAATAAAGGCATAAGTAAATGTATTTTAACAAAGAGTGCTTTTAATACTCCCCAAATGATTCTAAAGTATTATTAAAAATGTATGTAAAAATAAACAGAATAAATGGAGTGGGATGAAAGTTATTAATAAAATAGTGTTCAGAGTAATTGGTAAACATNGTATGGAAAAAATAAAGGCATAAGTAAATGTATTTTAACAAAGAGTGCTTTTAATACTCCCCAAATGATTCTAAAGTATTATTAAAAATGTATGTAAAAATAAACAGAATAAATGGAGTGGGATGAAAGTTATTAATAAAATAGTGTTCAAAGTAATTGGTAAACATCTAGCTAGCTTACTGTATATAAGCATGTTGGTTAAGAACAATAACAAAATGATTAATTTAGATATAATTTTAAAAGATAGAATATTTGCAAATGATTGTTAAAACATTCTAAAGTATTTGTATGTTCTGAGAAGAAGTGAGAAATATTTACTTTAGGTTTTGTCAAGAAAAACGTATACTTGAATGAATGTTAAAATTTCAAGCCTAAGAATTTAAAAACTTCATATGGAACATATATTCCTAATCCATTAAAGCAGAGGGGATTAATAAAATCCAATAGAAGTCAGGAAAGAATAAACATGCAAACAAATATGCTCAAAGCACAAAATCAGATGTTAAAGCCATATGCAAATAATTTAGTAATCTCTAAATGAAATGAACTGCATCAATCAGAAAACAGACACTCAGTTTGGATTTCAAAAGAAATTTAGCACCATAATAAAATGATACATAAAGGGTGAGAGTAAAAGCTTAGAAAAACACACTACAAGTAAATAATAACCAAAAGAAAGGTGATGTCATTATATTAATAAAAGACAAGAGTTTTAAACATTAAAAAGGGGTAAAGAAAGTCTTCACATAATAACAAAAGAAATAATTCAACATACAGATATAGCAATTCTGTGCCTAAGAGCATATTTTCAAAATCAATGTTAATAAAGGAAAAGAATTGGATAAAATAACAAAGCAAAATGGACACATAAACATTCAGTGAGAAATTTTAATCCTGCTATCTCATTACCTGATAGCTCAAGCAAATGAAAATTAGAATATGGATGACTTGGTCATACACATCTTTGGACCAGGAAAAGAACTCCACTGACTTCCAGCCATGATTCTAGTAATAATCCTAGTATCTCTTTGCCCTGTACCCCTACTCCTTCACATGGAAAAAGAATAATTACCCTGATCACTAAGTTGGGATGAAGAACCAAAATGCTTAACTTTTAAATTTCTCATCCTCTTTTGAACTGAGAAATGTGAGGAGCATATTACCCTGCTTTTCACCATGAGTTGAAGCTACTCTTTCTGCAGGGAGGACCCATGATTTTCTAGCTATGCTTCTGACCTGACAGTAATTCTTGGATGAAATAATAGGTATCATATGTCAGTACATTCTCTAGTCCAGTTTTTAACAGTAAATAGCTGATATTTTTATTTTTATCTGTCTGATGTGTAGTACTTACATTTCAATTGGTTCTAACCTCAGAAGAAGAATGAGTATAACTACACCAGACCCAAATACAAGCTTTCACAAGTGGTTTAATAAATGAATAAATATAGCTAGCTAACAAAATTAGATAGCCTAATGTAGTTAATGACTAGTGGATATACTGTGTAAATATTGTTTTAAAGTATACCTAAGACATTAACAAAAGGGATCACATAGCAGGGCACAAAGCAAATAACAAAGAATTTTAAACCAAAAAAAAAAAATGAAATTTTGGGTAACACAATAAAATTAAATGTCAATACTAAAGGAAAACCATGATCCCTACAGCAAACCTTATCTAAGAACATGAAACAAGACCTAATAAACAGGTGTATCAAGTTCATAGATGAGAAACTTTGTTTATATTGTGTCTCTTTTACTATATTCTGAAATTCCATCATGATGTCCTTTGGTGTGGATCTATTGGATATTAGATCCACTGTGTTGGGTTGGGCTGTCAGTGAAACCTACAGACTCATGTCCATCTTGGGAAATGTTCTTGAATTCTTTATTGATGATTTCCTGTTTACCATATTCTCAATGTCTGGGTGTCCCATTATTTAAGTGTTGGATTTCTGGAAAGTGTCCTCTGGTTTTCTCTTCTAGTTTCTATCATTTTACTTTAGTTTCTAGGGGATTTCTTAAACTTAATTTTTTTTTACTTGAGGTTTTCATTCTCATATTGAGAGTTTAGATTTACTAAACTTGATATTTTTCCTCTATATATCTCCTTTGTTTTTGTTTGAGACTTCTCAGACTTTATTAAGACACTAATTACAGTATTTTTTCAAAGTACTGTAGTCTCTAATACAATTTTTTTTCTGCTTGTGGATATATGGGGGGCTCCATGCAACCCCTTATATAAAATAAGTGTAATCCCTGATTCATGGTTGTTTAAGAAGTCTAAGTGAAAATTTTATTAGAACTCTGGGTGTGTGCATCAGTTCAGTTCAGTCGCTCAGTTGTGTCCAGCACTTTGCAACCCCATGGATTGCAGCATGCCAGGCCTCCCTGTCCATCAACAACTCCCAGAGTTCACTCAAACTCATATCCATCGAGTTGGTGATGCCATCCAGCCATCTCATCCTCTGTTGTCCTCTTCTCCTCTTGCTCTCAATCCCTCCCAGCATCAGAGTCTTTTCCAATGAGTCAACTCTTGGCATGAGGTGGCCAAAGTACTGGAGTTTCAGCTTTAGCATCATTCCTTCCAAAGAACACCCAGGGCTGATCTCCTTTAGAATGGACCGGTTGGATCTCCTTGCAGTCCACGAGACTCTCAAGAGTCTTCTCCAACACAACAGTTCAAAAGCATCAATTCTTCAGTGCTCAGCTTTCTTTACAGTCCAATTCTCACATCCATACATGACCACTGGAAAAACCATAGCCTGACTAGACAGACTTTTGTTGGCAAAGTAATGTCTTTGCTTTTGAATATGCTGTCTAGGTTGGTCATAACTTTTCTTGCAAGGAGTAAGCGTCTTTTAATTTCATGGCTGCAGTCACCATCTGCAGTGATTGTGCATAGGGCTCAGTAATTAGTAGACAAATATGATCTTGTTTCCATGTTGGTTGAGGAAGCTGCCTTTGGATAGGGAAATTAAGGCTGAAAAATCAAATGCCTCCTAAGTATTGGCAGCAGTGTCTACTGACAGTCCTGGGAATCCTATGCATTGTAACTAAGTACCTCACATCCCTATCGACACATCCATCCATGGTCCACAGAACCCACGGAGATGAGGGGAGAAACAAACTGACAATTAAAAGGATTCATCTGGAAGGAGAACCTAACATTTCTGCTAACTGAGTTTATTGAATTGAATTGAAGTCGCTCAGTCATGTCCGACTCTGCGAGCCCGTGGACTGTAGCCTACCAGGCTCCTCTGTCCATAGGATTTTCCAGGCAATAGTACTGGAGTGGATTGCCATTTCCTTCTCCAGGGGATCTTCCCAACCCAGAGCTCGAACCCAGGTCTCCTGCATTGTTAGACAGACGACTGAGTTTATTAGCCAAAGCTAATCACATGACTCTAACCTCAAGGGACAGGGATATATAGTCCTACTATGTGCACAGAGGGGCAAAGAAACAGAAATCTTTAACTGTCTTTGTTTCTTCTTAAGCTAGATCTCAGCACAGACTTTTTGATCTCTTGCCTCAGAGTAATTCCTTGCCTGCAGGAATTCTGGGAGCCAGGTGAGAGCAGGCTTGGGGGAGGGTATAGGTCTCAACATGCATTATTTATATATATGTGTATGTATGTGTGTTCAAATTTTCCAGTTATCTTTTTTTTTTTTTT
>SJYW01041465.1:120367-143673 GCA_006410735.1 Raphicerus campestris
CCATCCAGCCATCTCATCCTCTGTTGTCCTCTTCTCCTCTTGCTCTCAATCCCTCCCAGCATCAGAGTCTTTTCCAATGAGTCAACTCTTGGCATGAGGTGGCCAAAGTACTGGAGTTTCAGCTTTAGCATCATTCCTTCCAAAGAACACCCAGGGCTGATCTCCTTTAGAATGGACCGGTTGGATCTCCTTGCAGTCCACGAGACTCTCAAGAGTCTTCTCCAACACCACAGTTCAAAAGCATCAATTCTTCAGTGCTCAGCTTTCTTTACAGTCCAATTCTCACATCCATACATGACCACTGGAAAAACCATAGCCTGACTAGACAGACTTTTGTTGGCAAAGTAATGTCTTTGCTTTTGAATATGCTGTCTAGGTTGGTCATAACTTTTCTTGCAAGGAGTAAGCGTCTTTTAATTTCATGGCTGCAGTCACCATCTGCAGTGATTGTGCATAGGGCTCAGTAATTAGTAGACAAATATGATCTTGTTTCCATGTTGGTTGAGGAAGCTGCCTTTGGATAGGGAAATTAAGGCTGAAAAATCAAATGCCTCCTAAGTATTGGCAGCAGTGTCTACTGACAGTCCTGGGAATCCTATGCATTGTAACTAAGTACCTCACATCCCTATCGACACATCCATCCATGGTCCACAGAACCCACGGAGATGAGGGGAGGAACAAACTGACAATTAAAAGGATTCATCTGGAAGGAGAACCTAACATTTCTGCTAACTGAGTTTATTGAATTGAATTGAAGTAGCTCAGTCATGTCCGACTCTGCGAGCCCGTGGACTGTAGCCTACCAGGCTCCTCTGTCCATAGGATTTTCCAGGCAAAAGTACTGGAGTGGATTGCCATTTCCTTCTCCAGGGGATCTTCCCAACCCAGAGCTCGAACCCAGGTCTCCTGCATTGTTAGACAGACGACTGAGTTTATTAGCCAAAGCTAATCACATGACTCTAACCTCAAGGGAAGGGATATATAGTCCTACTATGTGCACAGAGGGGTGAAGAAACAGAAATCTTTAACTGTCTTTGTTTCTTCTTAAGCTAGATCTCAGCACAGACTTTTTGATCTCTTGCCTCAGAGTAATTCCTTGCCTGCAGGAATTCTGGGAGCCAGGTGAGAGCAGGCTTGGGGGAGGGTATAGGTCTCAACATGCATTATTTATATATATGTGTATGTATGTGTGTTCAAATTTTCCAGTTATCTTTTTTTTTTTGGAAAATAATACTCCTGCCTTCAGCTGTGCCCAGTCCAGAGACCCTTTCTAGATTATACTTCCTGTAGCATACTGACATATGGGAGAGATGGACTGATCTATTGGGAGTGGAGAAAGAAATCATTGAATCAGTAAAGCCTGATTGTTCACTCCCCACTGATTAAAAAAATAGTGCAAAACAGCCTGCTGCCTTATGGAAGAATGAGTGAATGCATGTTGGAAGACTGAAAGGCAGGTTCTTTTGCCTTTGCATTGCCTAATCCATGGTGCTTTTGCTGTATAATTTTGTAAAGCTTGTTAAATGTATCAGGAGAAGGCCTATCTAGCCACAGAGCTCTGGGAATAATTGGAAAATTGAGGCCTACCACAATTTGGGCCCTTTAAATATTCTCTTTTATTCGGACTTTTTGTTAGACCTGTAATGCATATCTTTAAGATATTGGGTTGGGCCTTGATTAAATAGATGACATTTTCACTTACTAGTGTTTGCTAAAAATTAGCTGCATCAAATAAAATGTAAACACTGAGAAGAGATAGTTTTTCTCTCAATGAAATGTGAAAATTAACTTCAGACAAAATTTGCCTGTTTTACTTCAGTAACTGAAGAATATTAAGTACCTAATGTTTAGAGCCTAAAAATATTGTCAGAATATCTGAGAATGTTGTGCAAGAGAGATTGTAAAACTTATTACGTTTATTAAATGGGAATGAGTTATCTTGGCTTGCATATCTGAGTCATCAAGTGTATTATTAAAAATTAATATATTTAACTTAGTATTTCAAACTTTAAATATTTTGTATGTTATTTTTTAAGAAGAAAATCTACTGGCCCAAGGGACAGCTCAACAAAATTATAGGGAACTAACCAGTGCTATTGGAGAAGGCAGTGGCACCCCACTCCAGTACTCTTGCCTGGAAAATCCCACAGACAGACGAGCCTGGTAGGCTGCAGTCTGTGGGGTCGCGAAGAGTCGGACACGACTGAGCGACTTTANTCTCCTTTAGAATGGACTGGTTGGATCTCCTTGCAGTCCACGAGACTCTCAAGAGTCTTCTCCAACACCACAGTTCAAAAGCATCAATTCTTCAGTGCTCAGCTTTCTTTACAGTCCAATTCTCACATCCATACATGACCACTGGAAAAACCATAGCCTGACTAGACAGACTTTTGTTGGCAAAGTAATGTCTTTGCTTTTGAATATGCTGTCTAGGTTGGTCATAACTTTTCTTCCAAGGAGTAAGCGTCTTTTAATTTCATGGCTGCAGTCACCATCTGCAGTGATTGTGCATAGGGCTCAGTAATTAGTAGACAAATATGATCTTGTTTCCATGTTGGTTGAGGAAGCTGCCTTTGGATAGGGAAATTAAGGCTGAAAAATCAAATGCCTCCTAAGTATTGGCAGCAGTGTCTACTGACAGTCCTGAGAATCCTATGCATTGTAACTAAGTACCTCACATCCCTATCGACACATCCATCCATGGTCCACAGAACCCACGGAGATGAGGGGAGGAACAAACTGACAATTAAAAGGATTCATCTGGAAGGAGAACCTAACATTTCTGCTAACTGAGTTTATTGAATTGAATTGAAGTCGCTCAGTCATGTCTGACTCTGCGAGCCCGTGGACTGTAGCCTACCAGGCTCCTCTGTCCATAGGATTTTCCAGGCAATAGTACTGGAGTGGATTGCCATTTCCTTCTCCAGGGGATCTTCCCAACCCAGAGCTCGAACCCAGGTCTCCTGCATTGTTAGACAGACGACTGAGTTTATTAGCCAAAGCTAATCACATGACTCTAACCTCAAGGGAAGGGATATATAGTCCTACTATGTGCACAGAGGGGTGAAGAAACAGAAATCTTTAACTGTCTTTGTTTCTTCTTAAGCTAGATCTCAGCACAGACTTTTTGATCTCTTGCCTCAGAGTAATTCCTTGCCTGCAGGAATTCTGGGAGCCAGGTGAGAGCAGGCTTGGGGGAGGGTATAGGTCTCAACATGCATTATTTATATATATGTGTATGTATGTGTGTTCAAATTTTCCAGTTATTTTTTTTTTTTTGGAAAATAATACTCCTGCCTTCAGCTGTGCCCAGTCCAGAGACCCTTTCTAGATTATACTTCCTGTAGCATACTGACATATGGGAGAGATGGACTGATCTATTGGGAGTGGAGAAAGAAATCATTGAATCAGTAAAGCCTGATTGTTCACTCCCCACTGATTAAAAAAATAGTGCAAAACAGCCTGCTGCCTTATGGAAGAATGAGTGAATGCATGTTGGAAGACTGAAAGGCAGGTTCTTTTGCCTTTGCATTGCCTAATCCATGGTGCTTTTGCTGTATAATTTTGTAAAGCTTGTTAAATGTATCAGGAGAAGGCCTATCTAGCCACAGAGCTCTGGGAATAATTGGAAAATTGAGGCCTACCACAATTTGGGCCCTTTAAATATTCTCTTTTATTCGGACTTTTTGTTAGACCTGTAATGCATATCTTTAAGATATTGGGTTGGGCCTTGATTAAATAGATGACATTTTCACTTACTAGTGTTTGCTAAAAATTAGCTGCATCAAATAAAATGTAAACACTGAGAAGAGATAGTTTTTCTCTCAATGAAATGTGAAAATTAACTTCAGACAAAATTTGCCTGTTTTACTTCAGTAACTGAAGAATATTAAGTACCTAATGTTTAGAGCCTAAAAATATTGTCAGAATATCTGAGAATGTTGTGCAAGAGAGATTGTAAAACTTATTACGTTTATTAAATGGGAATGAGTTATCTTGGCTTGCATATCTGAGTCATCAAGTGTATTATTAAAAATTAATATATTTAACTTAGTATTTCAAACTTTAAATATTTTGTATGTTATTTTTTAAGAAGAAAATCTACTGGCCCAAGGGACAGCTCAACAAAATTATAGGGAACTAACCAGTGCTATTGGAGAAGGCAGTGGCACCCCACTCCAGTACTCTTGCCTGGAAAATCCCACAGACAGACGAGCCTGGTAGGCTGCAGTCTGTGGGGTCGCGAAGAGTCGGACACGACTGAGCGACTTTACTTTCACTTTTCACTTTCATGCACTGGAGAAGGAAAGGCACCCCACTCCAGTGTTCTTGCCTGGAGAATCCCAGGGACAGTGTAGCCTGGTGGGCTGCCATCAATGGGGTTGTACAGAGTCAGACACGACTGAAGCGACTTAGCAGCAGCAGCAGCCAGTGCTATCATCCCTGATAAAACTATCAATATTATTCATGAAAATAGCCAGAAAACACAGCACTTGTGAGGACAAGTACTTAGGTTGTTGAGTGGGGGTGGCTCTCTGTTTGCCCTTGTGGTGTTCTCAATTGGAGGTTTGTATTCAGATGGGACCATGGAAGATTTTAAAGTGTATTATTTACTCTACTTTGGGTTGACAAGACATTATGAAAATAACAGGTCCGTGTGTAAAGAGGGAAGACTCTCATATTGAAAGCAGGTGAATTATGCGGGTGCTGAAAATTGCAGGATCACCTTCTCTGACCCCTTATGGAAATTCACCTGTTCTTGCATTATGTCTCCTGGAATAAATAAATAATCCATACTCATTCTCTCTCAAACTCATAATTCATTGGTGCCCCAGTATCTAATTCTGTGTGATATATTCTAATAAATGGTACGGTTTTCCAAATACTGTGAGTTTTTTTGGCATAAACCTGTCCGACAGCAATCATGTGAATTCTTTCTGTCCTTGTATTCATCTGTTGTGCTGTTGTTAACATTGCTGTGTTTTTTACTGTTGTCTTTTCTTGTCATCATCAGTCAGCTTAAGACTGCTTAAATATGTATTTTTTATCACTTATATTTGGGTTTATAGATTGATCTCATTCACTTAATTTTAAGCCCCTCAAAGTCATGATTATGGCTTTTTTTCTATGAGTTTTTTATGGGCTTCTAAGTAGCTATACACAGTACCCTACATTTTGCAGAAACAATTTTTGAATATATGACTTACTGAAAATGTTTGATGTGTAAATAAACTCTTAACGCTTTTTAATTTATTTAAATTGGAGCTACCCAGATTTCCAGAATTCATGCTAGAAAGCAATGGAGTATAGTAGACAGGAGCTGAGGTCAAGCCCCAGAAACCTGAGAAAATTCATCTAGTCATTGAGATTCAGTTTCTTCATCTGTAATATTTACATGATAATAATGCCTTCTCCCAGGATAGATGTGAAAATTAAATGAAATCATAAATATGAAAAAGCACTTTGTGATTTTTTTTACAGTGACAAAAATATAGTTATTATTTGAAGATTAGAGGCTAAGGCAGGCAAAGTGAGTTGAATGGCAGAGTTTCCTTGGAAAATAGATGATAGAACCATAAACAGGATGCCAGTCTCCTGATGCCCAGTCAGGACATGGCAAGGGGACTCGCCACCTGGGAGCAGATTACCTGCACTGTTCAAAAACATATACCGATGCTACACAGTGTAAATAGGCACCCAATAAGTTAGAATCATCTCTACTATCAAAGGATTGTCATTATAAAGATAATTCAGCTGTTTATATACATATATGAAGTGAAGTGAAGTTGCTCAGTCGTGTCCGACTCTTTGCGACCCCATGGACTGTAGCCTACCAGGCTCTTCCATCCATGGGATTTTCCAGGCAGGAGTACTGGAATGGGTTGCCCTTTGTACTTATTATAAGTGCTTAAATTTCAGTGTTTAGCCAGGGTGATTCTTTGGTTTATGAGTAGTATGAGCCCCTATATAGCTGGCACTTTGATAAATATTATTTTGAACAAATTTATATGAAACTGTGGCCTCGGTAAATGTTAGCCACACACAAAAAACCAACCTTCGCCACCGCTGGCATAAAGCACCCTCTGCGCTCTCCATCTTCACTGTCCTAAAAAGTCCTCTGTACTTTCCATCTCTCCTCTCCACACTGCTGGTAACCATAGGTCTTTTAAATTGCCTCCATGGTTTTGCCTGGTCCAGAATGTCATACATGGTTTCACACAAAATGTAGCACTTTTAGATTAGTTTCTGTGTCTTAGTAATATCCATNGAATTGATGCCTTTGAACTGTGGTGTTGGAGAAGACTCTTGAGAGTCCTTTGGACTGCAAGGAGATCTAACCAGTCCATCCTAATGGAAATCAGTCCTGAATATTCATTGGAAGGACTGATGCTGAAGCTGAAATTCCAATACTCTGGCCAGCTGATGTGAAGAATTGACTCATTTGAAAAGACCCTGATGCTGGGAAAGATTGAAGGCGGGAAGAGAAGGGGACAACAGAAGATGAGATGGCTGGATGGCATCACCACCTCAATGAACATGAGTTTGAGTGAACTCCGGGAGTTGGTGATGGACAGGGAAGCTTGGCATGCTGCAGTCCACGGAGTCAAAGAGAGTCAGACATGACTAAGTAACTGAACTGAACTGACCTATAAAAAGGGTGCCAAGACCACTTGATGGGGAAAGAATTGTCTCTTCTGCTAATAGTGGAAACATGGATATCTACNGCTGCAGTCCACGGAGTCAAAGAGAGTCAGACATGACTAAGTAACTGAACTGAACTGACCTATAAAAAGGGTGCCAAGACCACTTGATGGGGAAAGAATTGTCTCTTCTGCTAATAGTGGAAACATGGATATCTACATGCAAAAGGATACCATTAGAACCATATCTTACATATAAATATTAGCTCAAAATGAGTTAAACATCTAAATATAAAACTTAAAAGTATAAAACTTCTAGGGAAAACATAGAGGAATAGATTCATGACATTGTACTTGGAAGTGAATTCTTGGAAATGACATCAAAAGCAAAGGGAACAAAAGCAAAAAAAAACACAAAATNTATAAAACAACTAAGTATAAAACTTCTAGGGAAAACATAGAGGAATAGATTCATGACATTGTACTTGGAAGTGAATTCTTGGAAACGACATCAAAAGCAAAGGGAACAAAAGCAAAAAAAACACAAAGTGGGGCTGCATCCAACTTAAAACTTTTGTGCACCAAAGGACATAACAAGAGTGGAAAGACAAACTGTGAAATGGGAAAAAAATACCCATTTGGAAATGACATATCAGGTACAGAGTTAATATCTAGAATATAAAAAGAAATGTACAACTGAGTAGCAATTAAGAATCAAATTGCCCAATTAAAGAATGAGCAAAAGGCTTGAAAGGGCTCCATGATAACTCAGTTGGTAAAGAACCTGCCTAAAATGCAGGAGACCCTGGTTCTATTTCTGGATTGGGAAGATCACCTGGAGAAGGGATAGGCTACCCATTCCAGTATTCTTGGGCTTCCCTGGTGGCTCAACTGCTAAAGAATCCACCTGCAGTGTGGGAGACCTGGATTCAATCTCTGCATGGGGAAGATCCCCTGGAGAAGGGAATGGCTAACCACTCCAATATTCTGCCCTGGAGAATTCCTTGGACTGTACAGTCCATAGGGTCACAAAGAGTCAGACATGACTGAGTGTCTTCCACTTTCAAAGGGCTTGAATATATATTTCTTCTAAGGCGGTATACAACTATCTAACAAGCATATGAAAAGATGTTCAACATTAGTAATCATGTTGCCGCTGCTGCTGCTAAGTCGCTTCAGCTGTGTGTGATTCTGTGCCACCCCAGAGACAGCAGCCCACCAGGCTCCCCTGTCCCTGGGATTCTCCAGGCAAGAACACTGGAGTGGGTTGCCATTTCCTTCTCCAATGCATGAAAGTGAAAAGTGAAAGTGAAGTCACTCAGTCGTGTCCGACTCTTCACGACCCCATGGACTGCAGCCTACCAGGCTCCTCCGTCCATGGGATTTTCCAGGCAACAGTACTGGAGTGGGGTGCCATCGCCTTCTCTGTAGTAGTCATGAGGGAAATCCTAATCAAAACCACAGTGAGAAACGACTTCATACTCATTAGGATGACTACTATCAAAATAACACAAAATACCAAAAGTTGTCGAGGAAGTGGAGAAATTGGAACCTTTGCATCCGGTTGATGGGATTGGAAAAAGATGTAATTGCTATGAAAAGCAGTATGGAGGTTACTAAAAAAAGTAAAACTAGAATTACCACGTGATTAAACAATCCTACTTCCAGTTATATCCAAAGATTTGAAAGCATACCAATGTTCTTCATAGCAGCATTATTCATAGCACTATAGAAAGCATACCAATGTTCATAACAACACTATTCATAGAAGGTAGAAGCAAAAACATGACGNTGCATCCGGTTGATGGGATTGGAAAAAGATGTAATTGCTATGAAAAGCAGTATGGAGGTTACTAAAAAAAAGTAAAACTAGAACTACCGCGTGATTAAACAATCCTACTTCCGGTTATATCCAAAGATTTGAAAGCATACCAATGTTCTTCATAGCAGCATTATTCACAGCACTATAGAAAGCATACCAATGTCCATAACACTATTCATAGAAGGCAGAAGCAAAAACATGACGAGTGGATAATATAAAGTAATACATAGAATGGGATATTATTCAGCCTTACAGCAGGAAACTATATATTGCAACATGGATAAACCTAGAGGGCATTATGCTAAGTGAATTAAGTCATTCAAGAAAGACAAATTCTCTGTAAGGTCGCATATATGAGGTATCTAATATAGATTCATCAATATAGAAAGAAGAATAGTTTTTTACCAGGGCCTGGTAGGAGAGGCAAAAGGGGAGTTGTTTAATAGCTATAGAGTTTCATGTCTGTCAGATGAAAAAGACCTGGAAGTCTATTTCAAAACAATATGAATATATTTTACTGTTGTTGTTCAGTCGCTCAGTTGTGTCTGACTCGTTGCAACTGCAGCGTGCCAGGCTTCCCTGTCCTTCACCGTCTTCTGGAGTTTGCTGAGTCATTCCATTCAGTCGGTGATACCATCCAAACACCTTATCCTCTGTATGTATTTTACTATATATATATATATATATTTTTTTTTTTTTACTGTATACATAGTATATGTGTATACTATGTATGTGTGTGTGTATATATATATATATTTTTTTTTAAACTATACTGTACACTTAAAAATGGAGAAGGAGCTGGCAACTCGCTCTAGTATGCTTGCCTGGAGAGTACCATGGGAAGAGGAGCCTGGCTAGCTACAGTCCATGGGGTTGCAAGAGGCAGACACGACTTAGTGACTAAATGACCACCACCACACTTAAAAATGCTTAAGAAGCTGATTTTTTTTTTCTTTACCACACAGAAAAGTTTTTTGAGGACTCCTTTTACCTTATAAAATGTAGGTATTTCTGATAAGGGCAACTAATCAAGGTGAAAATGTATTACTAAAATAAAAATAAGTTAATCTGCAAGAGGTTCTTCATACAATTTCTGTTTGTAAAATATAAATACTATGCCATTTTGTATTCATTAGATATCAAGTGTGTGAAGTTAGTAGATGTAGGTGTGTATGATTTAGCAAAGAGAAACTTTTGGGACCAACATGAAACTTGTAAATTCAAACACATTAAAATGAGAAATAGTGTTAAGTTATGACACTGATCACAAGAAGTGGTGAGCAAAGAATACAGCTGGAAGTCTACAAAACAGAGGAAACATTTAGACTGTATGGAAGCTCATATGGGTTGGGAAGGTCCCGTGGATAAGAAAAAGACTACCCACTCCAGNAGAAATAGTGTTAAGTTATGACACTGATCACAAGAAGTGGTGAGCAAAGAATACAGATGGAAGTCTACAAAACAGAGGAAACATTTAGACTGTATGCAAGCTCATATGGGTTGGGAAGTTCCCGTGGATAAGAAAAAGGCTACCCACTCCAGTATTCTGGCCTAGAGAATTCTATGGACCGTATAGTCCATGGGGTCACAAAGAGTTGGACACGACTAAGTGACTTTCACTTTCAAGTTCATATATGCAAGCTCCATTCTTGGTTATTTGTGTCAACAAATCNGCCTAGAGAATTCTATGGACCGTATAGTCCATGGGGTCACAAAGAGCTGGACACGACTAAGTGACTTTCACTTTCAAGTTCATATATGCAAGCTCCATTCTTGGTTATTTGTGTCAACAAACCCTGTATTTATGCCAGTAATATCACATGAACCAATTTTTAAACAATTAATAGAATAGTAAGCTTTTGGAGTGACTTGTATGTTTGTGGATATTCCTATTCAATGAGATCTCAAGTGGGGTTTAAAAGTTTACAGAGGATAGTGACTGAGAAGATAAAGTGGGAGAATTTGGATTNAATATCACATGAACCAATTTTTAATCAATTAATAGAATAGTAAGCTTTTGGAGTAACATGTATGTTTGTGGATATTCCTATTCAATGAGATCTCAAGTGGGGTTGAAAAGTTTACAGAGGACAGTGACTGAGAAGATAAAGTGGGAGAATTTGGATTATGGATAAAAAATAACATAGTTGTTAGCCTGACAATTTGTGTGCTTCATTAACAGGGTTTATGTCTCAGAAGTATATTTTAAATGTAACAGATGCATAAATACATATGTAAATCTCCCATATAATTGAACATTACAATTAATATGTGCTTTTCTTGTGACTAGTCAGTATCATAGTATATATACTATCATCAGTGCTCAGTCTATTTTTCTCTTGGATTTTAGTTATATGTTTCCATCTTTTCATGTGTGTACTAAGTTTTTCTTGAATTGTGTGTAAAAGTTATAGAGGTACCAGGTGATACTATTATCTGTAGACTAGGTTTCCCTTCCATCTGCTGGAGATGGACTTGAGGTCAATCACCTTAAACCCTTCCCACTGACCCTGACTCCCAAAGTCATATTAAGGGGAAAGTTCTTCCCAAGCAACAACACTATATATATATATATATATATATATATATATATAAATTATAAAATTAGTCCATAATCAACTGCTGTCCTACAGAGTAAAAGACCAAGGAAAGTGCAACAAAAGCTTAATAAATGGATGCCATTCCTAATAGAGTCCTTCACGCTGTGACAAGGAATATAGCAGGGATAAATAGTAGAATGCTGCTGCTGCTGCTGCTAAGTCGCTTCAGTCGTGTCCAACTCTGTGCGACCCCATAGACGGCAGCCTACCAGGGTCCCCCATCACTGGGATTCTCCAGGCAAGAATACTGGAGTGGGTTGCCATTTTGATAGCTAAGACTAACTGATGGAAAGAGACTGNGCTTCAGTCGTGTCCAACTCTGTGCGACCCCATAGACGGCAGCCTACCAGGGTCCCCCATCACTGGGATTCTCCAGGCAAGAATACTGGAGTGGGTTGCCATTTTGATAGCTAAGACTAACTGATGGAAAGAGACTGAGTTGAACTTGGGTTATGATCTGGCCGAGACCCATTTTTTATCTGGTTCACCTGGGCCTCCGGAGTTCTAATTAAGAGGCTTGTGTATTTCCACAACTCTTCTTTCTGATAGGTTTGACACCCCGGTATTTTTCTTAAGACTACTGAGTGTGATAAATAGCTTTTGGGAGGCATTCTTCTTAGGTTTTTGGCTCTATGTCTGCTTTTCCCTGGCTCAGAATTCAGCAAATACCTTGAGAAAAAAGTTGGCCATTTTGTTTTTTTCTCTGCATAGTGGCATATCTCTGTGGGTGCAAAGCCTGGGCTCTCAGGAGCCTGGGCTCTCAGTCTCCTGACTGACTCCTAATGGCAAATACTCCTATTCTGAGAAACAAAGCTGACCTATAAATTCAGCTTATTTTTTCAAAGTTCTTTGCACTCTAAAATCTTAGCCTCTCCAATTACAGGTGTCTCAGCAGTGCTCTGATGTTTTCTAAAAGATGATTTGTGTTTGTTAATATGATTTGTACTCCCTGCCACCCCTCATTGGCAGTGTGGTCTCGGCTTACTACTCCACTTCCTAGGGAAGTAAAAGGGTTTGCTCACCGAATTCTTCCATATATATGGTTTTGGTTAGATATATCTTGGAGTGCATTTTTTTTTTCTCTCAGTAACCTACAGATGTCATTTTGGAATATTGTATCTTTCACTGAAACAGATAGGAAGTTGAGACCAGTCTGGTAATTTATCCAAGGAAAGTAATGCTATTGTTTAATCTGGAAGTTTATATGATTTTCTTTTTTATCTTAGCNGGGAAAGTTCTTCCCAAGCAACAACACTATATATATATATATATAAATTATAAAAGTAGTCCATAATCAACTGCTGTCCTACAGAGTAAAAGACCAAGGAAAGTGCAACAAAAGCTTAATAAATGGATGCCATTCCTAATAGAGTCCTTCACGCTGTGACAAGGAATATAGCAGGGATAAATAGTAGAATGCTGCTGCTGCTGCTGCTAAGTCGCTTCAGTCATGTCTGACTCTGTGCGACCCCCATAGACGGCAGCCTACCAGGGTCCCCCATCACTGGGATTCTCCAGGCAAGAATACTGGAGTGGGTTGCCATTTTGATAGCTAAGACTAACTGATGGAAAGAGACTGAGTTGAACTTGGGTTATGATCTGGCCGAGACCCATTTTTTATCTGGTTCACCTGGGCCTCCGGAGTTCTAATTAAGAGGCTTGTGTATTTCCACAACTCTTCTTTCTGATAGGTTTGACACCCCGGTATTTTTCTTAAGACTACTGAGTGTGATAAATAGCTTTTGGGAGGCATTCTTCTTAGGTTTTTGGCTCTATGTCTGCTTTTCCCTGGCTCAGAATTCAGCAAATACCTTGAGAAAAAAGTTGGCCATTTTGTTTTTTTCTCTGCATAGTGGCATATCTCTGTGGGTGCAAAGCCTGGGCTCTCAGGAGCCTGGGCTCTCAGTCTCCTGACTGACTCCTAATGGCAAATACTCCTATTCTGAGAAACAAAGCTGACCTATAAATTCAGCTCATTTTTTCAAAGTTCTTTGCACTCTAAAATCTTAGCCTCTCCAATTACAGGTGTCTCAGCAGTGCTCTGCTGTTTTCTAAAAGATGATTTGTGTTTGTTAATATGATTTGTACTCCCTGCCACCCCTCATTGGCAGTGTGGTCTCGGCTTACTACTCCACTTCCTAGGAAAGTAAAAGGCTTTGCTCACCGAATTCTTCCATATATATGGTTTTGGTTAGATATATCTTGGAGTGCATTTTTTTTTTCTCTCAGTAACCTACAGATGTCATTTTGGAATATTGTATCTTTCACTGAAACAGATAGGAAGTTGAGACCAGTCTGGTAATTTATCCAAGGAAAGTAATGCTATTGTTTAATCTGGAAGTTTATATGATTTTCTTTTTTATCTTAGCTATCAGGTGCTTTCCCAGAATGTGCCCAAATATTCAAACTTATTTTCATCAATTGGTCTTAGCTGTTCTGCTGTTTATCCCTGCTATATTCCTTGTCACAGTGTGAGGACTCTATTAGGAATGGCATCTATTTATTAAGCTTTTGTTGCACTTTCCTGGGTCTTTTACTCTGTGGGACAGCAGTTGACTATGGACTAATTTTATAATTTATATATATATATATATATATAGTGTTGTTGCTTGTGAAGAACTTTCCCCTTAATATGACTTTGGGAGTCAGGGTCAATAGGAACAGCCTTTGGAAGAATGATATAAAATACCCATTAGGATGTAATAGTAGTATGCGTCAGTTTTTTTTTTTTTTCAAAAACCTTATAATTTAATAACATGTTTGTGTAACATGTATATAACATTTCCTCCCACTGAAATAGAAAATAACTGTGGATATTCTTTAAAAAACTAGGAATAAAACTCTCATATGACTCAGCAACCCCACAACTAGGCATATACCCTGAGAAAACCATAATTGAAAAAGAAAGGGTTATTTTGCATGTGGATGACACAGCTTTACTTTGTGAATTAAAGGCAAGAATAATAATGACTATTTTTTGTCTTAGTAGGCAATTTGCTTTTCATCTATCAATTGCCGGGAAGTAAAATCTGTCTTCGCTCCAATAAATCACTGAGTCTTGGCAATTTTACCTTCTGTCTCTTTCTTTAATCCATCTCCCTTGTCCAGCTCCACTGTAACTAGCCTAATCCAGACCATCATTAGTTTCTTCTTGACTTCTAAGATGCTGTTGCTACTGCTAAGTCATTTAGTCATGTCTGACTCTTTGCGACCCCATGGACTGTAGCCTGCCAGGTTTTTCTGTCCATGGGATTCTCCAGGCAAGAAAACTGGAGTGCGTGGTCATGTCCTTCTCCAGGGGATCTTCCCAACCCAGGAATCAAACCTGCATCTCTTATGTCTCCTTCATTGGCAGGCAGATTCTTTACCAGTAGCACCATCTGGGAAGCCTGACTTCTAAGATAAGGCCACCAGAAACTCAAATCAGATTATACTGTCCTGCTACTTCACATATTTCAGTGGTTTTTATTGGTCTTCAGATGAAGTTCAAACCCCTTATGCGTTACAAGGTTCTGTATGAACAGGTTTCTGCCTCTGTCTTCAGTTTCAACTCTGACTCTTACTTTTTGGTCCCAGTTTGGACATAGCTTCTCCCATGAAACTGGCTCAGACCTCCTTAACCAGAGTAGCATTTTCTGCCATAATATCCCATAATACTGTATATTTCACAACAAGTATCACAAAAATAAAATACCAACCACATTTTATGATATAAAAGCTTGTTTCATGACTGTATCAGTTCTAAGACTATGAGTTCAAGATAAAGGGACAGCTTTTATCTACAGAAGTGTGCAGAATAAAAAGAATAAAGAAAATCTAAACAACTTCTCATGGGATAAATGAATGAATGGATGAGTGAATGAAGAATTCTGTGTATTACATGTTTATCCAAGTTTTCTAAAACTGATTCCAAGGTTAACCAGATAATCAGAGGGCTAGGTATTTGGATTATAGTGTTTTGACTCAACAGCAGTTTGCTTTTTGTGAAATCTGCTTAAATATCATGCTCTCGATCTGAATGTTGTACCACCCTGTAGTCAGGAGGTGTTTGGCAACAATTCTCTGCAGTTTTGGTACAGTCACAGTCATTTCTAAGTTATTAGTTTGCTTTTACCAGATTTTTCGGAATCTTGTAAGTGATCTACTTTCCCTCTTTCTGTTGACTCTTGGAAAGCTCAAATTCGAATAGCTACTCTGTCTTTCAAAGATTACAGAGTTTAAAAGAATCCATTTTTTATATTAACCCAAAGCCAGGTTTAAGTTTCAGTTTTCAGTTGCTACAACTTCATGGTTAAATGCTATCTCACTGTGCTGTGTTACTGGTATTCCTGGAAACCTTGATTCTCTCAAGTCATGCGGGAGGGTGAGAGGCAAAAGAGGCGAACAGGAACTAAAAACTGTAGAACTTCTTAGCTGTGGATAAACTTCAGGTAAGGTGAAATTAAAATATAAAAGTTACTTTATCCACAGACTTGTGATAGCAATAGTAAGTTAAAGAGCACTGTTGTTTAGTCCCTCAGTTGTGTCCAACTCTGTGACTCTATGGACTGCAGCACTTCAGGCCCCTCTGTCCATGGGAGTCCAGGCAAGAATACTGGAGCAGGTTGCCATTTCCTTCTCCAGGGGATCTTCCCTACCAGGGATTGAATCCACGTCTCTTGCATTGGCAGGTGATTCTGAGCTATGAGGGAAGCATGTTAGAGAATGTTAGCATGGAGTTAAAAAAAAAAAAAGATTAGAAATACAAGTAAAATATCTTTAATCTTCAGGATCCATTATATAATTAAGTGAAAATTTATTCCACTGAGTTGGTGGTTTCTGCTCTAGTTTTTAGTTCTAACATCTTTGTTTAATGCCCAAGTAAGTGCCAGAGACAAGAGTAGTTGCTTAAGAAATAGATATAGACAAATGCCAAGTTGATCTTTAATAATTCACAGTCACACTGAGCTCTGTTAACTACACTATATTTTAAATGTGTATTATGTCAAAAAAGGTAGATAAATACTTACTACTAATTATTTGTTCTTGTATCTCTCTGAATTTATTTTGCTATCAGTTCATTATTAAATTTATTTTAGCTTTGTCTAACTATGCTACTAACGTATTATGTGACATTCATTGTCACTTATTTCTGGCCTCATTTTCTCATTTGGAAAAGAAATAGAGTGGATGGTTCCTAAGATACTTCAGTAAAGAACATATNAGGTTTAAGTTTCAGTTTTCAGTTGCTACAACTTCATGGTTAAATGCTATCTCACTGTGCTGTGTTACTGGTATTCCTGGAAACCTTGATTCTCTCAAGTCATGCGGGAGGGTGAGAGGCAAAAGAGGCGAACAGGAACTAAAAACTGTAGAACTTCTTAGCTGTGGATAAACTTCAGGTAAGGTGAAATTAAAATATAAAAGTTACTTTATCCACAGACTTGTGATAGCAATAGTAAGTTAAAGAGCACTGTTGTTTAGTCCCTCAGTTGTGTCCAACTCTGTGACTCTATGGACTGCAGCACTTCAGGCCCCTCTGTCCATGGGAGTCCAGGCAAGAATACTGGAGCAGGTTGCCATTTCCTTCTCCAGGGGATCTTCCCTACCAGGGATTGAATCCACGTCTCTTGCATTGGCAGGTGATTCTGAGCTATGAGGGAAGCATGTTAGAGAACGTTAGTATGGAGTTTAAAAAAAAAAAGATTAGAAATACAAATAAAATATCTTTAATCTTCAGGATCCATTATATAATTAAGTGAAAATTTATTCCACTGAGTTGGTGGTTTCTGCTCTAGTTTTTAGTTCTAACATCTTTGTTTAATGCCCAAGTAAGTGCCAGAGACAAGAGTAGTTGCTTAAGAAATAGATATAGACAAATGCCAAGTTGATCTTTAATAATTCACAGTCACACTGAGCTCTGTTAACTACACTATATTTTAAATGTGTATTATGTCAAAAAAGGTAGATAAATACTTACTACTAATTATTTGTTCTTGTATCTCTCTGAATTTATTTTGCTATCAGTTCATTATTAAATTTATTTTAGCTTTGTCTAACTATGCTACTAACGTATTATGTGACATTCATTGTCACTTATTTCTGGCCTCATTTTCTCATTTGGAAAAGAAATAGAGTGGATGGTTCCTAAGATACTTCAGTAAAGAACATATATTGTTCACCTGCCTATCTACCTGAAAAGTGATTGATTACTGGGCACATGTTTCAAAGAATACTCCACTGAGTATTCATCAGGGCTTTTCTGCCTCAGGTGTCAAAAATAAACCACAATTACTTTTGTATATAAGCTCTACAAGTATCTAACTGAGGCTAGGTTTGTCCATCTTATCAGTGGAAGGGAGATCAATAGGCAAAGATAGTCACGTCTTAGAAATATATACACTGTCGAGAGAACTTGGATGATATTGAAATTCCTGGATCCAGACATGTCTGAAGTCAGACATACTCATGGACTTCTCTGTTACATGGGTCAGTAAATTCCTTATTTGCTTAAGTTAGTTTCAGTTTAATTTTTTTGGTTTGTTTTTGTTTCTTGAGTCCAGATTGCTGTAACCTTCATCTCTATAACTGTATGACCTTTCCACATAAAAACTACTGAAGTCACTTCATAATTTAACCTGCATGTAAGTGACTAGTTACCCTCATCATTTCTTTGAGTAAAAGGAAGAGGAGGGTTCTGAGCTCATGGAGCTCACAGACTGGAAATGGAAATAATCTTGTAATGACATATTATGGCACAAAAACTTCCTATTTGAATTAGATTTTTAGAGAATAAATAATCTCAAACTAATATATATGTCCTAAGTAACCAAAAACTGACGATGAAAAAGCTGCACAAAAAGACTCACAGTTTATTAAGGTAGATCTCTTTAAGTCAAGAAATGGTGATTTCCTCTAATTTGGGGCCATTAAAATCTGTAGCACATCTTATACAGAGGCACAGGAGTTTAATTTTATCATTCTACTGATTCAAGCCAAACCTACTCATGAATACGACTTTGTATAATTTTCTCGCTGGGATCATTTCCTGGTGTTATTTGTGAACATGAAATCTTTGTGAAAGTAAGCTTTCACCAGCCGAATGAGGCTTACATCAAGTCCTAAACCTAGAGCAAACAAGTAGACTGTTCTCAGAACATTTTCTTTGGATTTGTAATCAAACAGATCTGCGTTGAAACAGCCAAGTACCACTGCTCGAAAACAGAAAACTCTTATTTAAAAATAAAAGAGGCACTTTTTCTTTCTCCAAGTTAAATATGTTCTTCTTTTCTGACATAACTCTTTCTCAATTTACCCTAAGACAGATTAGCCATATTTTAAAATTATTCGCTGTTAATATTTGGGAAATTCAAGTGTTTTACTATTTCATAATCTAAAAGCTTGTGCAATATTTGGATGTTTAAATTGTTCCCCCTATTTCATAGGATGCCAAGGGTGGCTGAAAGGAAATTGTCTCAAAATAGTGACTTTTATGATTCTAAATAAATAAAACTCCTTTTTTACTGATTGTACCAACTGTTAAAAATCTCATAATGTGCAAAATTCTGTAAATGTAAATAGCAGTGTTCTGAATATACATTTAAAAATAGACTTTATACTTTTGGAATATGGCTTATTTTATATTATATCCATTATTATTCTGGAAATAACTGAAATAGAAAACAATGCAGATTTATGGTGTGTGTCTTTTGAGGCTCTGTATTCAGAAACATTTCTGAGTACTGGATCATGAGCATTATGAGTTTTTGACTGGGGGGATAATCATGTGAACCAAGTTGTTGAATCCTTCTAGAGGAGGAAATCTGGAAATGCAAAGGAACATCATGAAGTAAATTTTGTAGCATCCAAGGATATGCACCCAACATTTCCAACACATCCTATTTCAATTTGTTTTTGGCTTGTGTAGACCAGTCTTAATGTAGAGACAAAACATGGAAAATGGTTAATCTGATTTGACATAAAATAGGAATTATGACATAGCCAAAGACGTCTACACAAGCACACATCAATTAATCAAATATGGAGAGGCAGTTGTATAATCAATTAGGAACAGTGGCTCCTCTGGTTATTAGGAGGTCATGAGAACCTCAGTTTGAATTTTCTAGACTTGTTTTTAACATTGAACTTAATGCTTCCAACTGCCTGAATGACGTTTATCCTTAATATCCTGGGTTGAGCCAAAAATCTCAAGCTGCCTCACGAGCAGTTGACAAAAATAATGTAAATTTTTGAAAATTAATTTCACAGGAAGATTTTACATTGTGTAAGATACAAATGCCCTAGGGAGAGAGTGTGTGTGTGTGTGTGTGTGTGTGTGTGTGTGTGTGTGTGTGTGTGTGTGTGTGTGTAGAGAGAGAGAGAGAGTTAGCCAAAACATTTGTTTGTGAAAGAACTTTTTGACCAACACAATATATATATATTCCTGGAGAAGGAAATGGCAACCCACTCCAGTATTCTTGCCCAAAGAATCCCATGCACGGAGGAGGCTGGTGGGCTACAGTCCATGGGGTCACAAAGAATTGGACATGACTGAGCGACTTCACTTCACTTCTTCAATATATATATATATATATAGAGAGAGAGAGAGAGGAAGACTTGATTCTATTGATAAATAACTTTAAGTGGACTTCTTTCAATATCTAAGGCAGAATGTTTTATATATTAATTTTTGCCTTTGAAGTTATTTTATATTTGAATTAATTATCCAAAGACATTTTTTCTAAAGACTGCAGTGAATGAAAGGATCACAAGATTAAAACTTCTCTGCTGAAAACTGTATTTTGTTTTGACTAACAGAAGATAGGACCTGAGGATGCTGTCATGTGTTTTTTTTTCCACCGAAACCATGCTCTGTGAAAACTAAATATGATAATGAACTTGAGACTTTATTCCATGTCCTCGTTCAGCCAATTCAGGATAAAGTAAACAAACAATTACTTCTGTAGCAAGTCTGAACATCTTGTGATATAAAATGCATTTTAAATAAGTATGTCTTAATTTGAAATAATACTTTATGATGTTCCTATGAGCTGGCATCTTTATGACAATAATGTCATATCAAAGCAAACTCACTTTCCAGAAATACTTTTCCCCCCACATCAAATACTGAAGGAAAATGATTCCTGTTTGAGAAAATCTGTTCTGACTTTGTGATGATTCTCTTTCAGCATTCGGGACACAGACTCTGGGATACATATGGGCATTTATAGAGTCTTCTGGGCATGAGTGGAGTGCTTTGTCTGGATATATTACATCTGTTTCCGTTTCCCACTTGGATTCCCTGACCAGATTGGGAGGTGACTCTTCAGAGCCCATGGGCCATTATGAATGTCTCCCGAGGGTGCACTTTAATTTAATGCCCTGCTTGTGAAGTTTTAGTGGATATCTTTGAATGTGAAGTAGAGTACTCTTCTCATTTTTACAAAGTTCCAGCCATAGGATCATTCTAATAGTATGTTAGCTTTCAGCTGAGTTTTCCTACAGTACATGGTCACACTCCACCGAAGATCATCGTAAGACAAATGGAGGTCGTGGGGAATCCAGAGCAGCATTAAATGATTCACAGCTGTGTTGGATTATGTGGTGATGTCTCTAAGTGTTGGACTGAGTCTATATCACATCAAACATACAGTGAAAAAGTGCAAAATTTCGCTCTTCAGCCACATGGCTTGCCTGCAACTGGGCAGACCTGTCAACACAGGGTGAAACATTGGGAGTCTTAAGTGTGGTTTAACTGACATCATGAAAGAAGACATTCATATGAATAGCTAATGTTAAATAACTAAATGAAAACAAAGATGCTTTTAATGCTAAGTGGTCATAGTTTTTGGCCTCATATTTATATGAAACGGGGTGGAATGTTTAAGTCACATTGCTATGCAGATGTGCAAGCGGAAAAAAGAAAACTGCTTCTTTATTTTGTCTGTGATCAAACTAGTCTTCCTTCTGAACTCTCAGCAGTCAGCGTGGGAAAGGAGTGGAGTAAGTTGGAGAGTTAGCATTGACCTAAGAGTCTTGTTGGGTTGGAACTGTTTCTTTTGGATCTGATGTGAGCTTCCTGTGCTTTTTATGATTATTTTCCTGTCAGCTAACAAGGAAAAGATTGAAGTCCTCAAGTATGTTGCCTTGCAGCCTCCCTGAGGGTCTTTTGTGCATCTTCCATCTTCCAGGGGTTGCTAAAGCTTGTCAGTCTGTCTACCTCCCTCCCTGTTCAGGTTCCACAAGGCTCCCTGGTTTATGTCATTCATCTCATTTCCGGCTGACTTCCCAGGCACTCTTTCATCCTGGAGATCTGTCCTGTAGCCTCCATGTCAGTGTTGCAGAGTCTCCCTTGACTTTCTAGTTAGGTCTCTCAGCTACCCTAGGTTTCATCTGTGCCATCAAGGAACCAAGAAGACTAGCAAAGTTGACATGGTACCAACTACTGCCCAGAAGTAAAGCAGGTTGTTATGGGTGAACACACAAAGTAATCCATTCCTGGGCTGTCAAATTGCAAATGAGGGCAGGAGGCTTCTCTCACCCCATTGTTAAATCATTTAGCTAAAGTTTCTTCCTTTCTCTGGCTTGAAGTTTAGAATTGGAAAACTTGAACATGCGCCTGACTTACCCAATCTTTATCCAAAATGATTTACCAGCAACTCCAAGTCTGGGAAGCTGTGCTTTTCTTTTTCCTTATTCTTCTTCCTGAGTGACCGCCTTCCTCCCATCTCATGAATAAGAATAAATTCCAGAGATGTTTTTGCTACACTTTCAGAGGCTTTTGATTCTAAATCATCCAGAATTAGCCATTGCTGTGTTAAAGGTGCAATAATATAATAACCACAAAAATCCTCTTTTAATAGTCCTGTTTTGAAAGGCTGCTTTCTGGATGCCAAACCCAGACTGTCCGAACCTGTCCGCACTCTGCCTTTCTCTTTGTATTCCTCCTGTGTCTGCCTACTGCCTGTTACCTTCCTGTTTCTCACTACATGTATATTAGATGGATGGGACTTCAGATTTATTAGTTCTATGCATGTGCATGCATGCGTGCTAAGTCACTTCAGTTGTGTCCAACTCTTTGTGACCCTAAGGACAGTAGCCCACCAGGCTCCTCTGTCCATGGGATTCTCCAGGCAAGAATACTGGAGTGGGTTGCCATGCCCTCCTTCAGGGGATCTTCCCAACCCAGGGATTGAACCCATGTCTCTTAGGTGTCCTGCACTGGCAGGCATGTTCTTTACCACTAGTGCCACATGGGAAGCCTATTAGTTCTACATAGATATCATATATTAGTCCTACACAGATATGTAATCAAATGGTAAGCTTCACTATTAAAATAATAATTTTCAAACTTTGAAGGAAAATATTAGTGGATTTGACATTAGAAGTAGGGATTTACTCCAAAAGGTTAGCATGAAAAGGTTTATAGATAGATGATGGATAGGGAAAAGATGTTTGAAATGTCTCAGACTAATGAAGATTCAGTTCAGTTCAGTTGCTCAGTCGTGTCCGACTCTTTGCGACCCCATGAATTGCAGCATGCCAGGCCTCCCTGTCCATCACCATCTCCCGGAGTTCACTCAGACTCACGGTCATTGAGTCAGTGATGCCATCCAGCCATCTCATCCTCTGTCATCCCCTTCTCCTCCTGCCCCCAATCCTTCCCAGCATCAGAGTCTTTTCCAGTGAGTTAACTCTTCACATGAGGTGGCCAAAGTACTGGAGTTTCAGCAAATCCCAGGGCTGATCTCCTTTAGAATGGACTGGTTGGATCTCCTTGCAGTCCAAGGGACTCTCAAGAGTCTTCTCCAACACCACAGTTCAAAAGCATCAATTCTTTGGCGCTCAACCTTCTTCACAGTCCAACTCTCACATTCATACATGACGACAGGAAAATCCATAGCCTTGACGAGACGGACCTTCGTCGGCAAAGTAATGTCTCTGCTTTTGAATATACTATCTAGGTTGGTCATAACATTTCTTTGAAGAAGTAAGCATCTTTTAATTTCATGGCTGCAGTCACCATCTGCAGTGATTTTGGAGCCCCCCAAAATAAAGTCTGCCACTGTTTCCACATCTATTTGCCATGAAGTGATGGGACCTGATGCCATGATCTTTGTTTTCTGAATGTTGAGCTTTAAACCAGCTTTTTCGCTTTCCTCTTTCACTTTCATCAAGAGGCTCTTTAGTTCTTCTTCACTTTCTGACATAAGGGTGGTATCATCTGCATATCTGAGGTTATTGATATTTCTCCTGGAAATCTTG
>SJYW01041465.1:148142-178465 GCA_006410735.1 Raphicerus campestris
AGTATTCTTGCCTTGAGAACCCCATGAACAGAACAGAAA
Organism: Raphicerus campestris; assembly: GCA_006410735.1. Taxonomy (NCBI): domain Eukaryota; kingdom Metazoa; phylum Chordata; class Mammalia; order Artiodactyla; family Bovidae; genus Raphicerus; species Raphicerus campestris. Next base: position 148,182 of record SJYW01041465.1, read on the forward strand.
AAAAAAAAATGAAGATTAGAACATGCAAAGAGCTCTTGCAAAATAACAAAGTCAGCTAACCTTGTAGAAATATGTCAAAGAGTGTGAAAAAACAAATTATAGAAAGAAACTCTCCTAAATAAGGGCATAAATAAACAAATGAAACTTGCCTAAACTCAAGTAATAATAGAAATATAATCAGTGAGGTAGATTTTTACAGCAGTTATGTTGAAGAGAATTAAGGTATAGGCAAGGACATTGAAATTATGGGAACCTTCATACTCTGATGGTCAAAAGAAGTATTACATGTACCTAGTGACCCAGAAATTCTGCCCTTTTAGTTGTATTCTAAAGAGATTCTCAAATATGTCAAAAAAGATATTATTAGTTTTTCACAATCATAGCACAGATGACCACTACCTTGATGGTTTCAAACAGCACACATTTATTGTCTCACAATTTATGTGGGTCAGAGTCTGGGTTTGGTTTGGCTGGGCCCTTTGCCTAGGTTCTGACAAAGCTGTGATTTAGATGTTGTCTAGGACTGTGGTCTCATCTGAAGCTTGAGGTTCTTTTCCAAGCTCATGTGGTTGTTGGCAGAATCCATTCCCTCACAGCTGGAGTACTTAGGGCTGAATGGTTCCACACAGTGAACAAGAGAATTGCTCTTCAGGAAGGATTAAGTTCCTCTTTTAGGGACTTTCATTATTAAGTCAGGCCCACCCTGGAAAATCTGTCCTTTGATTAACTTAAAACCAACTGATTCAGAACCTTAACTACAAATCCAAAATCCTTTCCCTTTTGCTAAGTAAGGGAATCTAATCACAGGGGTGAAATTCCATCCTGTCCTGAGATCCCACCCATATTCAAAGGGAAGATTATACAAGGGTTCTTGAGGTTTATCTTAGGAATCTGTCTTCCACAAGAGATACATGCATGAGAACATTCACTGGAGCACTGTTTGTCCTGGCAAGATATTGTGAGCGTTCTGAAAGGCTATCACTGGGGAATAGATAGATAAGAGCTGAAAAATGTATTCCAAAGAAAAATATGACATTTTTAGAATCAATAGATATTATGTATTCAGAGCATCCTGAATAAGTATGAGAAACACAGCACTGAGTGGGAAAGGTATGAAGCAGAATAAGATCTATAGCATAATGCTATTTATGTATACCAAAAATACATGTACGTTTAAGTGATAGAGATTTTTATAAGGATATAATGAAAAACATGAAGACTACCCATGAGCATAGACTAACAGGTCGGTGTGGTAAAGAGAATTAGAAGGGAGAAGAGAGTTAGAATATAATTAATTAAATAAATATATAAAATTCTTGGTACCATTCTTGGAACTCTGTTTGGTGTGTTTTTGATATTCATACCATGTTAAGGTTACATATGATACTTTGCAAATATATAATTCACACTATACTGCATATACAATAATATACATCCAACATAACTTGGGGTTATTTTGGTACTTTAATACCCTGGGAAAATGCCAACTAAAGTTCTAAAAGTGACCATATAACCCATAATACATATTGCATTTATAACACTTTGGTTTCCTGCATCCTACAATTATTTTATAATACTCTTTTTTTCATTACTCATATCTTTGTACTGATTTAATCTTTACCACATATAAAATTTTAGGAATATCTATAGGATCCTTAAAAATTCATTCATAAATATACATTTATATTCACATAAATTATGAATGTTCTACTGCTGAAAGTCTTCATTGTCAGTGTTTTTTAGCTTCAACTGGAACATCAGAAATAAAGCTCAGGTACATAGTCTTATGGTGATTCTGTCGAGAGAAGGGGTCTTCCTAGGAATAAGACTATATAGATTTGATCAGAGAGCATAGAGATGAACAGAACTTCAAATTCTCTCTCCAGGAGGTGTCTTAGTTCCCTAAATAGAACTGGATGCCTAAATGATACAGTCTGTCTAGTGTGTTAATAGATTCACGAAAAAAGAGTCTTAAAATTTCTACTTCACCTCAGACAAGGACTGAGTCAAAAAGCTTCATAATAGTAAAACATTCAGAAAATTTTAGTTCTTTCTGATGCCATGCCATACAAAATATATTGGAATAAATAATTAAAGGTTTTTTTTTTCCCCCAGATAAATGTAATTATTGAGAAGGGCTTGCAGATTGTTTACCACAAGGGATGGTTTTCTTTCTGGAGTATATGTATGCTATATTGGAATGGAATAAGAATTTTTCAAGGTGTTTGCTGTTTTTCGTTAAAATAAGACAGTGTTCACTTTACTGATAATTAATGTATGGATTAGAAAAGAAACTTTGGTTGTTGGAGCCAGAGGATGGTAATATTCACCCTTTCTCCCTTCCTTCTTCTCCTCTCCCACTCCTTTACTGAACACCTTAGACATTCCAGGGTGCTAAGAATTATGGAGTCATTTACTCAGAAGGTTAGATTCTAGGTAGCTAGTCCACAGGGCTTTCCATGAACCTGTAATAAGTAAGAGAAGATGATGTCTTGGAGGATCTGGGAGAAGCTATAAATGACTGAGGGCTCAAAATAGCTAGGAATGACTTCCCAGAAAGCAGAAACCATCAGAACTGGGTTTTGAAAGGTGGGCCTCAGCAAATGGGTCAGCTTGGAAAACCATCTGTAAAGTGTGCTGCACTGAGAAGAGGGTTTCTCGGGAGAAGGTGTTTCGTATCCTAGGAGGAGAACTAGTACTGCAAGCTAGGTGAAATGAGGGTGGTGTAGACTGGAGATGAGAGGAAATGGAAACCAGGAGAAGAGACAGGAGCAAGCAACTGTGCTTTAGGATATAGAACTTAACATGAAACACAACATTAACAGGAAGGAGCTAAGGAAGTCATCTCTAGCCAGGACCCATCACTGCACTTCTGATGGGAAGAAATCAGAATACAAAGTAGACAGTGTAGGTAGAATGGTGGTGCATGGGTGCCAAGTCTTTCCAGTTGTGTCTGACTCTTTGCGACCCCGTGGACTGTAGCCTACCAGGCTCCTCTGTCCATGGAATTCTCCAGGCAAGAATAGTGGAGTGGGTTGCCATGTCCTCCTCCAGGGGATCTTCCTGATTCAGGGCTTGAACACATGTCTCTTATGTCTCCTGCATTGGCAGACAAGTTCTTTACCACTAGCACCGCCTGGGAAGCCCAGAATGGCAGAGTGAGATATAAATTTAAAGGAAAAAATAGCAAAGGGGAAAAAAGAATAACTGTAATGTCAACCCAGTTGACATTGGTATTGCTGTTGGTATTGCTGTTGCTGCTGCTAACTTGCTTCAGTCCTGTCTGACTCTGTGCAACCCCATAGGTGGCAGCTGACCAGGCTCCCCAGTCCCTGGGATTCTCTAGGCAATCATACTGGAGTGGGTTGCCATTTCCTTCTCCAATGCATGAAAGTGAAAAGTGAAAGTGAAGTCGCTCAGTCATGTCTGACTCTTCGCGACCCCATGGACTACAGCCCACCAGGCTCCTCCGTCCAGGGATTTTCCAGGCAAGAGTACTGGAGTAGGGTGCCATTGCCTTCTCCCAAGTTGATATTGAGATGAATGATATTGCTGTGTACAGAAATATACAGAATTAGGAGCAAAAGTAAACTTGGATGTTGGTATTTTAATAGGATAAAGGATGTGGAGTATTTAGAGTATTTCTTCACATACATATGACTTTAATATTTTCTACTACTCATTCGACCCCACTGTTGTTTTCTTTGCATGGTTTACCATTAAAGCTCATTGCAGTTTTTAAACTGCAAATCTCGTCGTTAAGCACAGCTCACTATGTATGTTAATATGAGTTTTTCAAGATCAATTACACTTTCTGCATGGTTCACATATTTAAAATGATTTTATTCTAGTACGTTTCCCTATTGTTGGGCTTTTTAACTGTCCTAAACAGATGTTATGAGCATGGTAGAACATTCCATGGTATTTAATCCTTCTGGAGTAATTTCTCTCTCTGGTCACTTGAGATTTAATATAATTTTCTAGACATACTCTCTTTTATTTTTATTAAGCTATATGATAGCAAGCCAGATAGATCCAAATAATTATACCATTGGATTTGTATGATCCTTTGTATTTTGCCAAGTCATTTCTTATACATTATGTCATCTGAAAGAAAATAGCATTTTNTTTTATTTTTATTAAGCTATATGATAGCAAGCCAGATAGATCCAAATAATTATACCATTGGATTTGTATGATCCTTTGTATTTTGCCAAGTCATTTCTTATACATTATGTCATCTGAAAGAAAATAGCATTTTAGATATATACTGACATTTAGAAAGAATGCTTTATTTACACAGCTGGTCAATTTTTTTTCCTGATAGGGAGGTTTGTTGTAGCCAACTATTTTTCCTGTGCATCTGGTTCACCTGCCTTTACAGGATATAGGAATTCTTCTCTACTTCTCAGTTTAAGTGACAGCAGCATTTTTGAAATGGCAGATTAATTTGAAAGTAAAAAAAAAAGTGTAGTTGTTTTCACAGGGTGATCACTTTTGTCCTTTTACTGTCGTCGTCATCTTTAACCTTTTAGTGAGAAAAATAGCAAGAAATCTGGTATCTTCTGTGGCATTCTCATGATTTTTTCACACTTCCTCAGAAAAGCATTCACTGCAAAGAACCCAGTTTCTTTTCAAGCAATAATTTTTAATGAAAAAAATTTTATCTGGATTTTTGACTGTCTATTGAAAAGTTGTCACTATGACAATATCCCTAGAAGCTTTACATTGTTTTTGAAATTTGTTTCCATAAAATACATCTGCTTCTCTTTGAAAAACTTGAGGATAATCAGACTATCCAATTCGAGATGTAATCCTCTTCTGCAGGTAAAAATAAAGGTATTTTATACCCTGGTGACTAAGATGGTAAAGAATCTGCCTGCAATGTAGGAGACCTGGGTTCTGTCCCTGGGTTTGGAAGGTCCCCTGGAGGAGGATATGGCAACCCACTCCAGTATTCACGCCTGGAGAATCTGATGGACAGAGGAGCCTGGCAGGCTATAGTCCATGGGGTTGCAAAGAGGTGGACACGACTGACTGACTAAGCACAGCACACACAGCACCTGATGTTATTGCCTTGGAAAAAAACCGAAACAGCATTTAAAATCCTTCTGTCTCTTCTGCCCTTTTACTTCACCATTTCATATTGGTGGTAAATTTTAAATCACTATAGAGTCAGTTTTTATTGAGTTGCCTGTTCCTCACTTTAAACTTTGTATTGACCACAAATATCCTAGTCATTTACCACTAGTAAGGCTAATACAGGGTTTCCCTGGTGGCTCAGACAGTCAAGAATCTACCCACAATACAGGAGATCTGGGTTTGATCCCTGGGTTGGGGAGATCTCCTGGAGAAGGGAATGACAACCTATTCCAGTATTCTTGCCCTATGAATCCTATGGACAGAGGAGCCTCGTAGGCTGTAGTCCATATGGTTGCAGAGTCAGACACCACTGAGTGACTAACACTTTCATTTTCACAAGGCTAATATGTTTTATAATCAGCAATGCAGAATACAGTAAATTTCAAGTCAGACTTTCTGGGTTTTAGGCAGAAGTCCCACCGTTTAGTAACTTCTCTACATTTCAATTTCTTCATCTATAAAATAGGGATAATAATATATCATGTATCATAGAGCTGCTGTGAGGAGTAAATGAGTGAATGTATAAAATGAGTATGTCCAGGGAGGGACTGCCATATATTCACTGCAAAATAAAAGCTCCCTATGGTAATTATCTTACTATTGCATACATTTTACTGTGAAAAAAAAGCTTGCATAGTAAAACTTTATGAGACACACAGTATTGATGTTAATAGAAAAAGAAGTAATAATCAGGAGGCTAAATAACTTGTCTAAAGTCTCGTGGGGATTGTTCACCCTAGCTCCAAAACTTATGTGATTTCTAATGCATACCTGTCTTAATCTTTCTTGGAAATCACATAAATCACAACTTATTTATTCTTTTCCATGGGTTTAAAAAAAAATTGTGGGCAACCATACTTTGAAGGCTGATGCAAACAAATCTCAGTTCACAATAAGATTATGTTCTATGAACCCATTTCTAAACCCATGGTTGATATTGTTTAGTTCTGCCTGATGAAAAAATACTAAAGGTGTCAGTTAGTTTCCCAAGAGAATACAAAAATTATCTGATATGTGAAACTCTTCATTTAACGGATATTTGGCCATTTCATTTTAGCAGTTTCCATATTTGGATCAAGTAAATATGTAGGTGTGGGACAGGTCAGAGATACTAACACAGTTTAAAAATATTGGTTTATGAGAAAATGCATTCTAGGGCAAATGATAAGTGTGCAGCATAGAGGATGGAAGAAAACCCAGACTTCCCACTGTAGCAGTACCAGCTGCTTGTTAAAAAGGGTAATTCTGCCTCTGATAGACATTGTTGTACAAGCATTGCCAGGTGTAGAGTGAGAAAAGACAGGGAGACCATTTGTAACTCATTGGGACTGTTGAGGCGAATGTGTTGAATTGTGAAGTATACACATGGTTATGAATTGGCTATTTTTAGGAGGAAATGCCTACATAATTCTAATTTCACAAACTGTGAGAAGGAAGCACTGGAAATACAGATAAAACCTTTGCCTGAAGTCCCAGGAATCTTTAACAAATGCCAAACATTGGGAGAAAGTTTATGGTTCTCTTTTGCTCATTCATTATCTATTCCTTTAATAAGTGCAATGCCTGCCCTTGAGAAGTATATAGCCTGGCAGGAAGGGTAGTTCAAAGGCAGTGACTTAAAATGCTAGTGCTTTGGGAATGGGGGCAGGTGACAGGATGTCAGAGGCATGTCAGGTGCAACAAGCCTGTCTGGGTTTGAGGGCGGTGGGACAGGGACAGCACGGGTCTTAATGGGGAAGATGGCTTGAGCAGAATGGTCAGGATCATTGGGTCTGCCAGTTAGCGCCTTTCTGATTTGGACAGTTCCTTAACTTCACTGCTCCCCCCTACCCCCGCCCACATTTCTCCTTGTCAAATAGAGATAATAATAATAAATAGAGCTGTTATGAGAATTAAAGAAGTTAATATATATAAAATGCTTTAGAATAAACTGTGCACCTAGAAATTACTCCAGCTACTTTAAGGACAATTATTTTCTGCCTCAACTGAGAGCTGAAAAGGAAGAAAAAGATTATTTTCCAGGCAGAAGAAACAGCCTACACAAAAGCCTTCAGAAATGAGAAAGGGATGATGCATTTTGGGAATTGAAAAAAAAATTCATTGTGGCTGTGACTTTAAGTTAGAGGCAGGAAGAGGGGAGAGAGAGAAGCCAGAGGATAAGTGAATGTCAAGTAACGAAGGGTTTTATGAGTCTTGTTAATGAGTTTGGGTTTATTCTAATGTTAATGGGAGACAACGAAATGGGGTTTAAGTAAGAGAGCAATATGATCACATTTGCATTTTGGGAGATTCATTCTGTCTGCGAGGAGGTGAGAGTGAGGGGTAAGGAATGGATTTCATAGGGGTAAGACTGAGAACAAGATGCAGTTAAAAGAGAAGGATTGTTTGGATCCAGGGATGAGAGGAGATTTGGGAGGTAAAAAGAGATAGTTTCAAGTTGTGCCTCTGAAAATAAAATTGATTGTATATGGTTGTTGCTTAATGTAGGCTTGAAGGAGAAGTTAGTGTTTTTGACGATGTAGAGACTGATTGGTGGATGGTGAAATTCACAAAGAAGCATGGCTGGGGTGGTGGGGCATGGTTTTCATACATGCTATATTTGTGCCTCTGAAACAGTCCAACAGGAGCATGCACAGACAATTGTATGTACTAGTTTGGGTCTCAACAGAGAGTTTGGGTTGGGACATTGATTTGGGCATATATTAATATTTGATTATTGAACACCTGGGCACAGGGTAGAACACCAAACTCAGGGTAGAACACCAAAAAGTGGATGAAAGTAAAAATTGCTCAGTTGTGTCTGACTCATTGTGACCACATGGACTTCACATTCCATGGAATTCTCTAGGCCAGAATACTGGAGTGGGTAGCCTATCCCTTCTCCAGGGGATCTTCCTGACCCAGGAATCGAACCAGGGTCTCCTGCATGCAGGCAGATTCTTTACCAACTGAGCTACTAGGGAAGCCCAAAATGGATGAGCAGCGGGTAATAGAGACTTGGAGGAATAGTTGAGCCAGAGAAGAAAAGCCAAGAGGCTGGTTTCAGGAAAAAAAAAAATGTATATACATGCATTAAAAAAAATAAGAGTGGAGTTATGTTGACAGTTGTTCAAAATTTAAGTGACATAAAGACTGAAAAGGGTCTACTTGGATTTAACTGCAAAGAATTCTGAAAAGTATAAGCTAAAAATTTCATCTCTACCCTGTGTACTACAAATAAGATCATAAATAATACTATGTCTCATATTCTGAATTCTATTAAATCTCTGGGTTTTTTTGCTCAGCCAGTATCTACCTCACAGAGATGAATCTGGAATGATAGATACTACAAACTGTCTGACACCAAGTGAAAACCAAAAAAGCTTATGGCTTAAATGAAAAAAAAAAAAACGAGTAAAAGAAAATTTTATGCATACAAATAAATTTAGATACACAAACTATTAGAATCAAAGACATTTTACAGTTTACCTAATCAAACAGCCTCATTTTTTAAATGATGGAATTAAAGTTCAGCTGAATTAGCCCAAACTTATTTCCCTTTTATCCTTTAGGATCAGTTTCTTTATTCCTTTTGAATGTGGGCTGGAGTTTAAAAATTCTTTCAGTGCTTGTGAAGCCCACATATAGAACACTGGATAAAAGTAATTCAATTCAAACCATTCTAAGCATGTGCTAGATAATTTTTTTATGTAAATGAGTAGAAAGCATCCTATACATTTTAAAACCTTTGTTATACTATCACAGCGTTGTTAAATAAGACTGGTTCTTTATGAGGATTAAAGAAATGAAGGAATCACTTTTCATAGGGTGAGGATGCAATATGAATAGCGCCTCACATACATAAGAAATATACCTTTAAAACACTGGTACTTTCTCTGCAGGATTTTTGTTTCCCTTTATATGTTTTTACTTTTGATGAAATGAAGCAAGCAGCAAGTAACAAACAACAGGAGAGACAGTCCAAATAAGCCTTAAGGAAACCTAATTTAAGCTCTTTTCTCATGTGATCTGTCTACAGTGCTTTAGAAAGAACTGTATATGCCAGTGGGTTAGAGCTATGTATTATTTTTGAATCAATCTTTCCTTTTTTCCAAGTTCCTAATACTTCTCATTCTACCCTAGTCAGACACTTGAATGAGGGGAGTTCTCTATTATTCATCAAATACTTCAAGCTGTTCCTGTCAAGTTTCTAAACTCATTTCCTACAGATATTCCAAAAAATAGAGCCAAAAAATTTCTGTGCCAGATGTAAGCCCATCTGAATAAAGAACGCAGGAGCCAGACATTTTGAAAAAAACAACAACAACAAAAAACCCCCACAAAAACCAAAAAACAAAGAGACTGAATACCTGTACTTTCTCAATATCTACAGTTTGTTTACTTTGTACCAGCCATTAAAACCTATTTCCAGCAGTCTGATTATTAATGTTTATCTCATTCAGCCTCCCTCAATAATAAGGGATAACTCATTACTGGGGAAAAAAGCATACATTCATAAAGAGAGCACAATTTCCTATCCTGTCTTTGGTTAGGCTAACAGCATTTAGTTTTAAGAGTTAGCAAAATAATTTTTATAAAGCATATGCAATAAATAACTAAAGAGTTTAGAATAGAATAAACTTTAATATATACCAAAACCGTATATGCAAGATGTTCATTACCTGGATGGAAAATNAGAGAGCACAATTTCCTATCCTCTCTTTGGTTAGGTTAACAGCATTTAGTTTTAAGAGTTAGCAAAATAATTTTTATAAAGCATATGCAATAAATAACTAAAGAGTTTAGAATAAACTTTAATATATACCAAAACCGTATATGCAAGATGTTCTTTACCTGGACAGAAAATGTTGTAAAAATGGTAGTTTGTATCCTAAACGTTCTGCCACTTAAACTTTTTATTTTTTAAAATTCAGAATATTTAAGTTAAATAAGAGATAATTAGAAAACCAAAATACTACTTTTCATTAAAACACTGTACTTCTATGTGTTTTATGACTAAATACCATGATTTGAAAGACTGAAGTATGAATAAAACATGCCCCAAATGCTTGCTTTTCTTGCTAAGTTTTAGTCTTGTTTCCCAGGCTTTCAGTAAAAGGGTATACTTAAAGAATCTGCCTGCAATGTGGGAGACCTGGGTTCAGTCCCTGGGTTGGGAAGATCCCTGGAGAAGTATTCTGGCCTAGAGAATTCCATGGACTGTATAGTCCATGGGGTCACAAAGTCAGACATGGCTGAGCAAATTTCACTTTCACTATATGACTTGAAGAGAGCCCCAAGAAAAAAATAAATATGTTGAAAATAAAATTTCCAAAGAAACATTACAAAAAGCAAATCTCATGAATTTTACAAAGATCAAGATACCTTCAAGAAATGGTATTTGTTGTTCAGTCACTAAGTCATGTCCAACTCAGTGATCTCATGGACTGAAGCAGGCTGAGCTCCCCTGTCCTTTACTATCTCCCAGAATTTTCTCAGATTCACGTGCATTGTCTCTGAGATGCCATCGAAACATCTCATCCTCTGTCGCCCCCTTCTCCTCTTGCCCTCAATCTTTCCTAGCATCAGGGTCTTTTCCAATGAGTTGGCTCTTTGCATCAGGGGGCCAAAGTATTGGAGCTTCAGCATCAGTCCTTCTGATGGATGTGAAAGTGAAGGTTGCTCAGTCGTGTCCAACTCTTTGTAACCCTGGGGACCGTACAGTCCATGGATTTCTCCAGGCCAGAATACTGGAGTGGGTAGCCTTTCCCTTCTCCAGGAGATCTTCCCAATCCAGGTCTCCCATGTTGCAGGCCGATTCTTGACCAGCTGAGCCACAAGGGAAACCCAAGAATACTGGAGAACAGTCAGGCTTGATTTCCTTTAGAACTGACTGGTTTGATTTCCTTCTATCCAAGGGACTCTCAAGAGTCTTCTCCAGCACCACAGTTTGACAGCATCAATTCTTCAGCACTCAGCCTTCTTTATGGTCCAACTCTCACATCCATATATGACTACTGGAAAAATCACAGCTTTGATATATGGACCTTTGTTGGTGAAGTGATGGTATGCACTAAATCAAGAGTTTGATTAATATTTATACTTAAAATAATTTTGTAGGCTTCGTGGAGAACAGCCTTACAACTAAGAAAGTTATATAAACAAAGAGTTGTTCTTCATTCATCCTTAATCACCAGTTAGTATGTTTCACTTAAGATATAAAATTGAGGAAAAATTTCCTGATGAAAGAAAAGCTAAATATTAGAATTTTAAAATATGATTCTATCTATAAAAATGGATAAGCCAGATGAATTCTCTAAACCAACATTTAAAGTCTTAAATTCTTGATTTTAAAGATAACCAAGCAATTTAGATATAAGCCATAACTTAGATTAAAAGATTTAGGTTTTAAACCATAAAAATTCATAGGTAAATATTTTTACAGTGACTTCTTTGTATCCTTAGATGCGAAGGAGAAAGAAATGTCAATAAAATTTTCATTTCCTCTAAGAGTACATCATGGGGAAAAATTATGAAAATAATGAATAATATGAGACAGTGCTAGGGGAGTGCAAAATAAAGGATTATTAATATACGTGAGAGAAGGCAGTGGCAACCCACTCCAGTATTCTTGCCTGGCAAATCCTATGGACGGAGGAGCCTGGTGGGCTGCCGTCCATGGGGTAGCACAGAGTAAGACAAAAGTGAAGCAACTTGCACCAGCATATGTGAAGGTCAGGAAATGCTGCATGGAGGGAAGTTTGAGTGAGGAAAAGGCCCAGGGAAAGGGGGACAAACATACAAAGAGCAAATAAAACATCGTCTTTTAAAAGAGAGGTGAGATAAAAATATAGACAAATGTTAAGGTGGAAACATCTGATATAAAAGGAGCTCTTATCAGATCATTTCAAGTTTTGCAGGAAAATATGACATTAGTTTACTGGTGGAGAATAACATTAGTAAAGGTGAATTTATGGGCTGTAAACAGTAAAATATAGTGGTTAAGAGCTTGGGCTTTGGTGTCAAGCACTATCCTGATTCTGCAACTCATTGTTTATGTAACCCTGGGTGTAACCCTGTGTACTTCACTTTTGAAAAATTCAAGTATAGTTAACTTTAGATATTAGTTTCAGGTGTACAAAAGAGTGATTTGCTATTTTGTACAACATGGAAAGGCTACCCCCTCCTGTATTCTGGCCTGAAAAATTCCGTAGACTGTATAGTTTATGGGGTTGCAAAGAGTTGGACACAACTTTCACTTTTACACCATACAAAGTTATTATAAAATACTTACAATATTCCTTGTGACTTATTTGTAGTTTGTAAATCAACCCCCTTCATCTATTTCACCCTTCCCCCAGTCCCTTTTCTCTTTGGAAACTACTAGTTGTGAGTCTATTTTTCTTTTTATTTGTTTGTTTTTAAGATTCTACATATAAGTGAAAACATACAGCATTTGTCTTCCTCTGTTTTACTTATTAAGCATAATATGCTCTAGGTCCATTCATGTTGTTGCAATTGGCAGATTTTATTCTTTTTTATGCCTGAGTACCCAGCTTTTATATCTGTGAAATGACACTATATTATCTGTGAAACGATACTATATTATCTGTGAAACTTGGAATATATGCTAGCTGATGTTGCCATTATTGTTAGAAATTCTGGTAGTAGTTTGGAAAAGGCTCTTCAAAGTTTATAATCAAAATAAATTATTAATTATTGATGAATCATGAAACTAGTCAGATTTTCAGTTAAGTTTGGGTTGTGTGATTTCAATATTTACTTAGTCTATTACATTATATATTATTTGTTCTCTTACAGTATTTTTTTTTATTTTTTTGTTATATGCGAGTTCTATTTTACCTGGCAGCTGTAAGATCCTAGAAGACAATGACGGTACTAATTGATTTGCAAATTTTCAGAGCATGTGGGATAGCAGCTTACAAATAGTAGATGTTTATAGCTTTAGTTGAATGAGTGAATGAATAAATTAATAAATAGTTGTTAAAATACTAAGTTTGTGTGGAATCTTTAAGCAGAGTTAAAAGGACTAATTCTTTGGACATTATCACTGTGAGGTAAGTAGGAAGAGGGGAAAGAGCCCACCAAGAAGGTCAATTAAAGAGATGGGACGAGAAATAGGATCCAATGAAGTCTTGAATTCTAAGTAAGATATTGCTTTCACAAAGATCGTTTTCTGTCCAAGGTCATTAATTTTGCACTTGTACCAGACTTTATATTTCAACAGTCTAAAGATAGAGTGTTGAAATAGTTCTTTAATAGTAACTCAAATGTATATCTATTATTTTTATTAGACAAATGAAAAATGATTAGCATTGTGAAATCAGCATGGACTTTGAATGCATATAGAACAAAGTAAAGAATTTTCCTTGAATTGATTTTCCCAGTCTTGTAAATTTTAACCCTCTTTGCTGTTCCTGAAAAATTTTAAAGGCCATAGTGGTAGTTAATACTTTTGAAGAAAAGTGAATCTCTTCTACTTATCTAATATTGATAGAAAGATTCATTGTATTAGAAATTCATCCAAATGCTAGGAAGAGATGTTTTTTTAAAGGCTTCTTGGTCTTGCACTCAAAATTCTCTTTTAGTCCTATGGGGAATTTGTATTAGATGTGTTTGTAAGAAAACAAGACTTAAAATATGTCCTTAATGATTTTACCACATGTAAAATATGGTACTAATGACTTTAACAATCAAAAAATCATGTGCCCCAAACAAAACATTAAAAACATTTTGCTTTATATTTTAGAAAATATACATCATATTTATATTACTTGCACATTTGCTGTTACATGCTAATACCATTTGAATATGTGTAGGTGTGGTGAGCAAGATGGATCAGAATAATTAAAAATAAATATAATTTAGAACAATCCTTTCTTTTCTCCTTCCCTCCCTTCCTCCTTTCCTATATTTTTTTCTTCCTTCCTTCCTTTCTTTTAATTAAAGCCATTTAGGGGTAGCTTCTTTCTTCTTTTATGAGATGTCATCAGAAGCTCTCAATCTGAAGGCTAGAATCCTTCTTGCATGTTTATGCTGTATACATAAACCTACTCCTGCATACATAAATCTACTCACAGCTAACTAGACCAGGGATGGCAGCTGACTGACAAGGCATCAAAAGAGAAGCTGGGCAGAGCCAAACAAGTTCACTCTCCCAGGAATTTGAATCTGAGACATATAGAGACTAAGTCAACTACCTGTGCAAACTGGACTTGTAAATTCACATATTTCAGGGATTTAGGTACTTGGTGAAGTCAGGTCAGATTTTGTCTAATTAGAGAAAAATAACGACTGGGCTTCCCTGGCAGCCCAGTTGGTAAAGAATCCTCCTGCAGTGTAGAAGACACTAGTTGGATTCCTGGGTTGGGAAGATCCCCTGGAGAAGGGGTAAGATATCCACTCCAGTATTCTTGGACTTCCTCGGTGGCTCAAATGGTAATGAATCTGCCAGGAGACCTGGCTAATCCCTGGGTTGGGCAGATCCTCCAGAGGAGGGCGTGGCAACTACTTTAGTATTCTTGCCTGGAAAATCCCCATGGACAGAGGAGCCTGGCGGGTGGCAGTTCATGGGGTCACAAAGAGTCGGTCAGGGCTGAGCAACTAAGAACACATGCGCATAAAGACTAACAGCCTTCCATTTCCTGTTTCTCTCAGGGGACCTGGAAGCGCTTCCTGCCCTTGAGCTTTGCAAGATACCCTGAACCTTTCAACACATTCTCTTTCTGCTCAAGCTAGTTGCAGAGAGTTTCTGGTTTTTGAAATCAAACCATTCCTAAGTTATAGAACTATAAATTTAAGTGAAAAGCAACCGGAAGAAAGAAAGCCAGTACTACACAGAACAGCTGCAAAAGATTTAGTGGTCCTTACTGATGACACAGGTCAAGTTCAATGTAGCTAAATCTTCTTTCCCAAACTAGTAGCTTTCCTGCCAGAGAACCAGGGAATCTCTAAATCTTAATGTTAGTTTTACTCTTTTCTCTATTCCTCCTGTTCCGTCAACAAGCTTTATTATTTTAATTTATAGTTGGTGAAATATATATGCCAAGGGAGGGAAGTCATATAGCTCACAGCCATGAGTCTAGTTTCCAGGAGACGCAGGGTTTAGAGGGCTTAGGTCCAGGACCTGCCCTATAGCCCTTCCTATCACCTCTTTATTTCTATGTCTATAATCCTATAGCAGAATAAAAAAGGATGAAAAATTCTGTATAACAGACACATTGAGAAAATCTGTCCTTAAATAGTAGCAATTTGGATACATTTCAGGGTTCAGTCTTTGGCCTTTTCTGTAAACATGCATTAACTACTTGACCTGATCCAGTCATATTGGCTTTAAATATCTTCTATATGCTCATGACTCTCAAATTATATTTCTAGCTCCCATCTTTCACTTGGACTCTAAAGTTTTATTTCTCACTGTTTATTTGACATTTCCCCCTGGATGTTTATTAGT
The DNA here is from genome assembly GCA_006410735.1 of Raphicerus campestris. Classification (NCBI taxonomy): domain Eukaryota; kingdom Metazoa; phylum Chordata; class Mammalia; order Artiodactyla; family Bovidae; genus Raphicerus; species Raphicerus campestris. Next base: position 163,777 of record SJYW01041465.1, read on the forward strand.
TATCTCAAACTTGACAGGTAAACAGCCAAACCTAAAAAGAGTTTATTTTCTCTCCCTTAGACTATTCTTTCCTGATGTTCCCATTTCTGAAGTATGGCACCTCCATTCATCAGTTATTCAGACTCCAAACCTGGGAATTATCCTTAACTTTCACATTCCACATTCAGACTACAGGCACAGCATGCCAGTTCTGCCTTCAAAGTATCCTCTGAACCTGACCACTGTCCCCAGCTCGGTCACTTCCACTGCAGTCCAAGCCACTGCCTCTGGCTTCTACTTCTCTTGTATAGTCTATGAGCAAGACTTTGACAAAATATGTTTCTATACTCATAAATATGATGCCTGTGACTTTCCTCCTTACAGTATCCCAGTGGTTTCCAATCACATGTGGAAAACAATCCCGAAGTCTACAAGGCCTTCATAATGAAGCTCTGATTACTTCTCTGCCCCGATTTCTTGTCCCAAATCATCTCCTCTGATTCCTTGCCCATTCACATGAGCCTCTTTGATCTTCCTCTAACATAATAAAATTTTCTTTTCCTTGGGCTTTTTTTTAATTGGGGAACTCTTCTGCTTAAATGGCTCTCCTCTGTGTTCAAATGTTCCATCTACAGGTAGCCTTTCTTTGATATCCTTTCCTAACATAGTAGCCCATGCCCTTCACCTTGATGTCCTTACCCTGGCATCTCTTTCATAGCACTTAATCCTGTGTGGCATTAAATGATATATTTTTTCATGCATTATTGTTAATCTCTCCTACCAGAATTAAGCTCCAAACAAGAGACAATATTTATTTTGTTCACTGAAGCATCTCCAGAATCTAGAACCGTATCTGACATTTCATTGGTACTAAATAAATATGTATTGAATGTATCTAATCTTTATAATTTTCATACTGTTCATACTGATGCTTTTGAACTGTGGTGGTGGAGAAGACTCTTGAGAGTCCCTTGGACTGCAAGGAGATCCAACCAGTCCATTCTGAAGATCAGCTCTGGGATTTCTTTGGAAAGAATGATGCTAAAGCTGAAACTCCAGTACTTTGGCCACCTCATGCAAAGAGTTGACTCATTGGAAAAGACTTTGATGCTGGGAGGGATTGAGGGCAGGAGGAGAGGGGACGACAGAGGATGAGATGGCTGGATGACATCACTGACTAGATGGATATGAATCTGAGTGAACTCTGGGAGTTGGTGATGGACAGGGAGACCTGGTGTGCNAGAAGGAACATACCTCAACATAATAAAAGCTATATATGACAAACCCACAGCAAACATTATCCTTAATGGTGAAAAATTGAAAGCATTTCCCCTAAAGTGAGGAACAAGACAAGGGTGCCCACTTTCACCACTACTATTCAACATAGATTTGGAAGTTTTAGCCACAGCAATCAGAGAAGAAAAAGAAATAAAAGGAATCCAAATTGGAAAAGAAGAAGTAAAACTCTCACTGTTTGCAAATGATATGATCCTCTACATAGAAAACCCAAAAGACTCCACCAGAAAATTACTAGACCTAATCAATGATTATAGTAAAGTTGCAGGATATAAAATCAACACACAGAAATCCCTTTTTTCTATTTTAAAATAATTTTTAAGCTTTCTTTTTGCTGGATTTGAGAATCCAATAGATTTTTGTATCTTGAGCTTACATCTATCCATCTTGCTAATATTGCTTCTTAGTAAGAGAGAGAAGTTTATTAGCAGAAAGAAATAAAGGTAAAATTAAATAAAAATGTTATAGGTCAGCTCTGGTCAATAATAGAACTATCTGTGATAACACAAATGTTCTTATGCTGTGCTTGTGCTTAGTCACTGAGTCATATCTGACTCTGCAATCCCATGGACTGTAGCCCACCATCCTCTGTCCATGGGCTTCTCTAGACAAGAATACTGTAGTGGGTTTCCAGGCCCTGCTCCAGAGGATCTTCCCAACCCAGGGAATGAACCAATGTCTCCTGCATTGCAGGTTCTTAGTGCTATCAAATCTATAACCATTAGTCGCATATGTTTTAAAAAAATTTTTAATGTAAATTAAGTAAAATTCAATAAAATTAAAAATTCAGTTCTTGAATCACACTTGCCCACATTTCAGGTATTTAATAGCCATTTGTTAATAAGGGACACTATGCTGGACATTTGGCTCCAGACTATTAGACTGTGGAGCCATGCAGTCCTGGGATTTTATCTTTGTCAGTGGCATAATGAGATCTTTTCATGTGCCTATCATTCTGTTATTAAAAAAAGAAGTTACTTAACAGTTACCTCTAACTTTTTGAAATAATCCAACATACAGCTTTCACCACCCATGAATTTCTTGAACCATATTTATGTTTCTAAACTACTTGAATCAAGTGTTCACTTGATTCATGACCCTATAAATGCAATTTTGATCATTTTCCCCTGAAATCTCATAATTGTATAACTATGTGGAAATGAATTTCCTACCTTTTTTCCCTCTTGTAAGCTCTTTCCATATTTTAATCCTCATGAGCTTATATCTCCTAATGTTAAATACTTAATATCATTAGCTTGTAAAAAAATTTAAGAGATCATTGGTAAGCTGTTTTTTTAAAATCATCCATACATTTAAACAGTGTATTGCAATATGAAATAATACTTAGTAATAAGAAGACACAAGTTGTAGTTTTACCCATAAAAATGAACTTTATATGCATTCAAGTAAGCTTTATATAAGGTATATAAGATTTATTCTCATTCTAAAATTGTTATGATTATTTGGGCTTCTCTGGTAGCTCAGCTGGTAAAAATCTGCCTGCAATGCAGGAAAACCCCATTTGATTCCTGGGTTGGGAAGATCCTCTGGAGAAGGGATAGGCTACCGATTCCAATATTCTTAGGCTTCCCTGTGGCTCAGATGGTAAAGAATCCACCTGCAATGCGGGAGGCCTGGGTTGGATCCCTGGGTTGGGAAGATCCCCTGGAGAAGGGAAGAGCTACCCACTCCGGTATTCTGGCCTGGAGAATTCCATGGACAGAGGAGCCTGGCAGGCTACAGTCTTAATTTTCCCCGAACTTTAAATACTTACTATAAATAGTTTGTAAAAAAAAAAAAATTTAAGAGATCACTGGTAAGCTCTTTTATTTTCAGTCATCTATATATTTAAATAATGTGTTGCAATAAGAAATAATCCTTGGTAATCAGAAAGCTCAAGTCATAATTTCACCCATAAAAATGAACTCTGTACATATTCAAGTCAGGTTTATATAAGGTACATAAGATTTATTCTGATTCTAAAATTTTTATAATTATTTAGAAAATTATGTTTGAAATTCGATAAGATTTAAAGCCAGTAAAGGTTTGAAATCTATTTAAAGAATCTATAAAGAATTCAAGTATTTTACTTTTTTCCCTTATTTGACATTAACCTGTACTCCTTCATCGTTTACTTACAGCATGCTGTAGCTGCAGTTAACACAAAAACAATACATAATGTCTAAATTTAAATGAATACTTTTGTTTAAAATTGTTATAACCTAAATTCTTGATTTCCCTTTCACAACTTTTTCTATTCTCCATGCCACTGCAATCAATTACTTGTGATAGAATATTATTGCTTTTTTTGTTTGTTTGGTAATTCTTTTTTAAAATACCATGTTTCAAACTATCATCAATTCAGGAAACACTGGAAAATGAACCTCAGATTTCCCAGGATTAATGTTTTGTTTCATTGGCTATTAGGACACCATACTTTCCTCGATTTCTTCCCTCCTCATTTGCCATTTGCAGTCTCCTTTGTGATGCCTCCTACCCTCACGAAATTCAAAGACACTTGCTCCTTGGAAGAAAAGCTATGACAAACCTAGTGAAAGTGAAGTGAAAGAAAGTGAAGTCACTCAATCGTGTCTGANTGTTGTTGTTCTATTTATCTCATAATGTCTATTTTCCAGGAGTGTTTTCTTGTTGTAGTTGTTGTGTAGTTGCCAAGTAGTCTAAGACTCTTTGCTGCCTCCATGAACTGAAGCACACTGGGATTCCTTGTCCTTCACTATCTCCTGGAGTTTGCTCAAATTCATATCCATTGAATCGATGTTAGGAAAGATTGAGGGCAGGAGGAGAAAGGAGCGACAGATGATGAGATGGTTGGATGGCATCACTGAGTTGATGGACGTGAGTCTGAGTGAACTCCGGGAGATTGAGATGGCCAGGGAGGCCTGGCATGCTGCAGTTCATGGGGTTGCAAAGAGTTGGACATGACTGAGCGACCGAACTGAACTGAGCTGAATTGACAGGACTGGATGCCATGATCTTATTTTTTTTGAATGTTGAGTTTTAAGACAGCTTTTTCACTCATGACATCTTCACGATCCTTTACCTCATCAAGATGCACTTTAACTCATCTCTTTTTTGCCATTAGGGTGGTATGATCTGCCAATCTGAGGTTGTTAATATTTCTCCCGGAAATCTTGATTCCAGCTTGTGTTTCATCCAGCCCGGTATTTCATATGATGTACATTTTATATAGTTAAATAAGTAAGCAGTGTGACAGTATACAGCATTGACATACTCCTTTCTCAATTTGGAACCAGTCCATTGTTCCACGTCCAGTTCTAACTGTTGCTTCTTGATCTGCATACAAGTTTCTCAGGAGGCATATAAGGCAGTCTGGTATTCTCATCACTTTAAGAATTTTCCAGTTTGTTATGATCCACACAAAGGCTTTAGCATAATCAGTGAAGCAGAAGTAGATATTTTTCTGGAATTCTCTTGCTTTTACTGTGATCCAATGCATGTTGGCAATTTGATCTCTTGTTCTTCTGCCTTTTCTAAATCCAGCTTATATCTGGAAGTTCTCAGTTCATGTACTGTTGAAGCCTAGCTTGAAGGATTTTGAACATTACCTTACTAGCATGTGAAAAGAGCACAACTTTATGGTAGTCTGAACATTCTTTGGCATTGCCTTTCTTTGGGATTGGAATGAAAACTGACCTTTTCCAGTTCTGTGGCCATTGCTGAGTTTTTCAAATATGCTGGCAATTTGAGTGCAGCACTTTTACAGCATCATCTTTTAGGATTTGAAATAGCTCAGCTAGAATTCCATCACCTCCATTACCTTTGTATGTGGTAATGCTTCCTAAGGCCTACTTGACTTCACCAGACTCCAGGATGTCTGGTCCTAGGTGAGTGACCACATCATTGTGGTAATTCAGGTCATTTAAACCTTTTTTGTAAAGTTCTGTATATCCTTGCCACCTCTTCTTAATCTCTTCTGCTTCTATTAGATCCTTGCCATTTCTGTCCTTTATTGTGCCCATCTTTACACAAAATGTTCCCTTGGTGTCTCTAATATTCTTGAAGTGATCTCTTGTCTTTCCCATTCTGTTGTCACTTTTTGTATTGTTTTCTTAATCTCGCGTGTGTATTTCCTCTCTAATTTTTATTATTTCCTTCCTTCTGGATGTATATTTTCAGTTCTTTTTGGCATGGAATGAGAGTGGTGGAATGTTTTGTCATATGGCATGGATTAAACTTTATATAAAATTTAAAGCATTTTTTCCAATGTGGTTGTACTATTTATATTTCCATTAGCTGTTCCACATTCTCACCAACATTTGGGATTGTGAGTCCTTTTAGTTTTGGACTTTTTAATAAGTGTGTATTAAAATGTAGTGATTTTAACTTATATTTTTCTAATGACCATTGATGTTGAGTGTTTTTCATGTGCTCATTTAGTATCCTTATATCTTTTTGGTGACGTATCCTTTCAGATTTTTAATTTATTTGTTGATTTATTTAGCTAAGTGTGCTGAGCCTTAGTTGCAGCATGCAGGATCTTTAGTTGAAGTATGTGGAAACTTTAGTTGCAGCCTGCAAACTGTTAGTTGTGGCATGTGGGATCAAGTTCCCTGACCAGGGATTGAACCTGGGCTCCTGCATAGGGAGTGTGAGTCTTAGCTATTGAAACACCAGCAAAGCCCCTTCTTTCAAATATTTGTCTATTTTCAAAATTGATGTATTTTGTTTTTTTACGGAGATTTGAGATTTATTTACATATTATAAATGAAAGTAGTTTGTCAGTAATTTGCAGTTTTTTTTCCCCCAGTATGTGGCTTCAGTTTTTAAATCACTTTTAATATTATCTTTCAAAGACCAGAAATCCTTAATTGTGAATTTTTTTTCCTCTTTTATGGATTGTGCTTTTGTTGGCGTATCTAAGAAGTCTTTGCCTAACCCAAGTTGGAAGGATCCTGTTCTGCTGGCTCTATAGATTTAGGTGTGTAATAAGTATTGAGTTAATTTCTGCACATATGTTAAGGCATAAATTAAAGTTTGTATATAGATCCAATTGTTCCAGGAACATTTGTTGAAAACACTTTTTTTTCACCAAATTACCTTTATACTATTGCAAAAAATAAATAAAAAATCAGTTGACTGTGTGTGTCAACAGACACACATACACACGTATTCTGTGCTTTCTACTCTTTTCCTTTTATCTCTCTATGTTGATACCAATACCACACAATCAGTCACTGTCATTTTCTGCTAGGTCTTTAAGTCAGGCACTATAAATACACCTACTTTACTCTTTCAAATTATTCTACACCTTTTCCTTTTCTCTGTTAACTTTAAAATCTGCTTGTTAATTTCTACAAAAGCCTGAAGGGATTTTTATTTGGATGTCATTGAATGTACAAATCAATTGAAGAAGTGACTGCTTAATAATACTGTATTTCACAGTCCATGAACATGCTATGTCACTTCGTGTAAGCCTTCTTTATTTTCTCTGAGCAATGTTTTGCAGTTTTCAATGTATAAAACCTCTACATTTTGGACAGTTTTGAATATTTTGATAAAGAATATTGTTTTTGTTACTCCGAAGAAAGTTTTGACTAAAAATTTTATTGTATCATCTTTGCATCTTCCATATCCCCTCAACATGCCATTGTCATTTTGTTAATTGAATTTACTATGTGCTGTCATGGTAAAGATTTCCTAAAAACAATTCTAATTCAAATATTTACATAAAAGCACTTTGGAATTATGAAGAAATGGGAAAAATAAGTTGCAGGAATGTTAAATAAAAGATAGTCATTGTCACCTGAAGAAATTTTAAGGAATACTGCGATTTAACATTATTGGTATTTTCAATTAAGTACAGTTTTGATTTTATTTAAAATATATTTACTTTGAATTGTACCTGTCATTTTAACCATAATCAGTACTCAAAAAAGACTGCACAATTATTTTTACTCATATTCATGGCCTTATTAAAAATGGTTCACTGGTTTCCTTGGTGAATTCCAATCTTATTTCAACAGAAATGGAACAAGAGGATTTTCTCTGACACTTGCCAGGGTGCCTTGGGGTTCTGACCAGCTATCATTACAGAACACCAACTCAGAGCAATAAAACCAAGGATCTATGAAAGGATTGTTTAAGACACTATTTTCCTGTAATAAACTTGGAAACACTAGTGTTTAAAATAGGAGTCTTTTAACTTTATAGTTATTTTCCCCAAAAGATAAAAATATTAATTCACAATTAGTTCATTACATTTTAGATTTTTTTTTTTAGCACTTACTAGGAAAACCAGGAAAGAATTATCTAGAGGGGCTCTGCGATGATGAAACTTGGGAAAATTAGGAACTATTCTAAATTTGAATTTATAAAACAAGTATTACATACAAATCTTAATTTCCTTTTAATGTTGTTCATGGCTGCTATATATTAATAGAAGGAAAATAGATTTTTGTGTGTTGATCTTGTACTCTGAAATTTTGCTGAATTTATTTATTAGCTCTGGTATTCTTGTGGATTCTTTGGGATTTTCTGTGCATAGAATCATAACATCTGCAAGAGATAGTTTTTATTTCTCCCTTTTCAATTTGGATGCTTTATCACTTTTTCTTATATAATTGTCTTAGCTGGATCAGCCAGAAATGTTNTACTCTGAAATTTTGCTGAATTTATTTATTAGCTCTGGCATTCTTGTGGATTCTTTGGGATTTTCTGTGCATAGAATCATAACATCTGCAAGACAGTTTTTATTTCTCCCTTTTCAATTTGGGTGCTTTATCACTTTTTCTTATATAATTGTCTTAGCTGGATCAGCCAGAAATGTTCAATAATAGTAGTGAAGGTAGACATAGGAAGGCTTATATAACATTGAGTATGATATTGTGTTATTCATCATACCCCTTTTCATATTGAGGAAGTTACCTGTGATTCCTATTTTTGCATGGTTTTATCATAAAAATATGTTAAACTTCATCAAATGCCTTTGCTACATCAGTTAAGATTAGCATGTAGATTTTTTTTCTTCATTCTATGGTGTATACCTTGAGTCAACTGTATTTTGTACACTAATAGGGGATAGTCTAACAAGAAAAGTTAAAAAATACCACTTAAAGTAGCATCAGAAAGAACAAAATACTTAGAAATAAACCTAAACCAAGGAAATGAAGGATTTGTACACTGAAAAGTACAAAACACTTCCAAAAGAAATTAAGACAAAACAAATGGAAGCTTATGATTCAGTTCAGCTCAGTTGCTCGGTTGTGACCGACACTTTGCGACCCCATGGACTGCAGCACACCAGGCTTCCCTATCCATCACCAACTCCCGGAGCTTGCTCAAATGCATGTCCATCGAGTTGGTCCCCTTCTCCTCCTGCCTTCAATCTTTCCCTGCATCAGAGTCTTTTCTAAGGAGTCAGTTCTTCACATCAGGTGGCCAAAGTATTGGAGGTTCAGCTTCAGCACCAGTGCTTCCAATGAATATTCAGAACTGATTTCCTTTAGGATGGACTGGTTGGATCTCCTTACAGTCCAAGGGACTCTTAAGAGTCTTCCCCAACACCACAGTTCAAAAGCCAAAAATTGTACCTTTGACTAGACAGACCTTTGTCGGCAAAGTGATGTCTCTGCTTTGTAATATGCTGTCCAGGTTAGTCATAGCTTTTCTTCCAAGGAACAAACATCTTTTAATTTCATGGCTGGAGTCACCATCTGCAGTGATTTTGGAGCCCAGGGAAATAAAGTCTGTCACTGTTTCCATTGTTTCCCCATCTATTTGTCATGAAATGATGGGGCTTTTTTAAGATGCCATGATCTTAGTTTTCTGAATGTTGAGTTTTAAGCCAGCTTTTTCATTCTCCTCTTTCACTTTCAACAAGTCTCTTTAGTTTCTCTTTGCTTTTTGCCATAAAGGTGGTGTCATATGCATATCTGAGGTTATTGATATTTCTCCCGGCAATCTTGATTCTAGTTTGTGCTTCATCCAGCTTGGCATTTCACACAATGTACTCTGCATTTGTTAAATAAGCAGGGTGACAATACACAGTGTTGCCATATTCCTTTCTCAATTTGGAACCAGTCCATTTTTCCATGCCCTATTCTAACTGTTGCTTCTTGACCAGCATAGAGATTTGCAGTTATGATGGGAAGATTTAATATTGTTAAGATGTCAGTACTACTCAAAGTGATCCAAAGATTCACTGCAATTCCTATTAGTTTTCTGACAGCCTTTTATTTATTTATTTAATAACTGAAAAAGCCTATTCTCAAAATCATTTAGAATTGCAAAGTGTTCTAAATAATTTTTAAAAAATTGAAAAAGAAGAACACATTTGGAAAACTCATACTTCCTCCTTTCAAAACACTACAAAGCTACAGTAGTCAAAACAGTGTGATATTGGCATATTTTAGGATATACAAGCCAGTAGTCTAGAGTTGCAAGCCTAGGAAAAAAAAAATCCTCACATATATGATCAGTTTATTTTCAGGAAGATAAAATCAACTCCTTTCAGTGGGGAAAAGAATAGTCTCTTCAACAGATTGTGCTGGGAAAACTGGATTTCCACATACAAAAAACTTACGTTGGACCCCTCCCTCATATATAACAAAAAGTTAACTCAAAGTGGACCAGTGCCATAAATATAAAATCTAAAACTAAGAAACTCTTAGAAGAAAGCTTAGCGGGCTTCTCTGGTGGTTCAGTGGCTAAGAGTTAGCCTGTCAATTAGGAGACATGGGTCTGATGTGTACTCTGGGAAGATCCCACATGCCGCAAAGCAACTAAGCTTATGTACCACAACTACTGAGCTTGCACTCTGGAGTCTGAGAGCTGCAACCAGTGAGCCAACATGCTGCAGCTACTGAANAAGATGCCATGATCTTAGTTTTCTGAATGTTGAGTTTTAAGCCAGCTTTTTCATTCTCCTCTTTCACTTTCAACAAGTCTCTTTAGTTTCTCTTTGCTTTTTGCCATAAAGGTGGTGTCATATGCATATCTGAGGTTATTGATATTTCTCCCGGCAATCTTGATTCTAGTTTGTGCTTCATCCAGCTTGGCATTTCACACAATGTACTCTGCATTTGTTAAATAAGCAGGGTGACAATACACAGTGTTGCCATATTCCTTTCTCAATTTGGAACCAGTCCATTTTTCCATGCCCTATTCTAACTGTTGCTTCTTGACCAGCATAGAGATTTGCAGTTATGATGGGAAGATTTAATATTGTTAAGATGTCAGTACTACTCAAAGTGATCCAAAGATTCACTGCAATTCCTATTAGTTTTCTGACAGCCTTTTATTTATTTATTTAATAACTGAAAAAGCCTATTCTCAAAGTCATTTAGAATTGCAAAGTGTTCTAAATAATTTTTTAAAAATTGAAAAAGAAGAACACATTTGGAAAACTCATACTTCCTTCTTTCAAAACACTACAAAGCTACAGTAGTCAAAACAGTGTGATATTGGCATATTTTAGGATATACAAGCCAGTAGTCTAGAGTTGCAAGCCTAGGAAAAAAAAAATCCTCACATATATGATCAGTTTATTTTCAGGAAGATAAAATCAACTCCTTTCAGTGGGGAAAAGAATAGTCTCTTCAACAGATTGTGCTGGGAAAACTGGATTTCCACATACAAAAAACTTACGTTGGACCCCTCCCTCATATATAACAAAAAGTTAACTCAAAGTGGACCAGTGCCATAAATATAAAATCTAAAACTAAGAAACTCTTAGAAGAAAGCTTAGCGGGCTTCTCTGGTGGTTCAGTGGCTAAGAGTTAGCCTGTCAATTAGGAGACATGGGTCTGATGTGTACTCTGGGAAGATCCCACATGCCGCAAAGCAACTAAGCTTATGTACCACAACTACTGAGCTTGCACTCTGGAGTCTGAGAGCTGCAACCAGTGAGCCAACATGCTGCAGCTACTGAAGTCTGCATGACTTAGAACCCGTGCTCCACAAGAGAAGCCACTACAGTGAGAAGCCTACAAGCCACAGCTTCAAAGCACACAAAACAGAATATGCTTTGTAGCGTAAAGCCTACAAAGCACAACCTGCTCACCACAACCAGAGAAAAGCCTGTGCTCCAATGAAGACCCAGCACGGACAAAAAATAAAAATAAATACATCTAAAAAAACGAAAAGAAAGCTTAGGAGAAAATCTTCATGACCTTGAATTTGGCAAAGGATTCTTAAATATGATGTCAAGAGAACAGGTTAATAACAGCAAAATAGATAAATTGGAATTAAATTTAAATGTTTTGTGCATTAAAGAACATTACCAAGAAGGTAAAGAGACAACCTACAGATTAGAATAAAATGCTGAAAATCATATATCTGCTAAGGTTTTAATACCAAGAATATATAAAGAATACCTATGACTCAACAACAACAACAAAACAGTCAAACTTCAAAGTAAGCAAAGGATTTAAAGAGATATTTACTCAAAAAAGATATACCAATGGTCAGAAAACACATTGAAATAATTAGTTTCTATTATTTATGACAGCATTATTCACAAGAGCCGAAAACTGGAAATAATCCAAGTGTCCATTAACAAATGAATGGATACCTGAACTATGTGAGTATAGCCCTAAGAAGGAATGAAGTTTTGATATATGCTGCAACATGGATGAACCTGGAAAACAATACTCAGTGAAATAAGGTACAAAATGGCAAATAGTGTATGATTCCTCTTATATGAAATATCTAGAATAGGCAAGTTTATAAAGACCAAAAGTAGATTAGAGGTTACCAGGGGGTAGAAAGAGTGGAGGATCAGTAATTTTTGCTAAATAAATGGTTACAGAGTTGTGTTTGGGGCAATTATGAATGTTTTGAAATAGTTATTTTTAAAATAGTAATTGTGGTACAATGTTGTGAATTAATGCTGTTGAGTTGTATACCCTAAAATGTCTAAAGTGTAAAATGTTACATATGTTTTATGAAAATAAAACAATCATTTTTCAGGTAGGCCATCTTTTGATTAGTTAATCACTTAGAATTAAGGTTTTCTTATGCTAAGGTGATTTATTTACATAAGATCACCCTTTGTGAAATTATGCTTTTGCTAGAGATGTGTGTGAGACTAATTTTTGTCTAATAACTTACTATATAAAGATCTTTATGGTTAATAAGAGCTACTTACCAGGAATGATTAAGAAAGGTACAACTTTGATTACTTCTAGAATTCTCTGTTTTAAAGTATCAGTTCAGTTCAGTTGCTCAGTCATGTCCGACTCTTTGCAAGCCCATGAATCACAGCACACCAGCCCTCCCTATCCATCACCAACTCCCAGAGTTCACTCAGATTCACGTCCATCAAGTCAGTGATGCCATCCAGCCATCTCATCCTCTGTCGTCCCCTTCTCCTCCTGCCCCCAATCCCTCCCAGCATCAGAGTCTTNGTCACCAACTCCCAGAGTTTACTCAAACTCATTGTGTCGGTGATGCCATCCAACCATCTTATCCTCTGTCGTTGGTCATGCAGGACTCCAAATGTTATGCCAAAACCTCTCTTTCCATTGTGACTGTCCCACAGAATTTTAAGGTTTCATTAAAAGTGGCACAGTTACTTAAACTAATGAGCAATCAATGGTAAGACACAAGACGTGAGAGACCCTCAAATACTACTTAACCCTGACAAGACACCTCTGGATCCAAAGGGAGGAACAAGCAGGTAGGTGTACGCTCCGCCCGACCCCGCCCCTCTCACGTCCAGACGCAGGCCTGTGTCCTAGGCTCTGACTCTCATTCTCCCTTTCCTTTGAAACCTACCGCTTGGAAGTCTCTGCTGTCTCCACTCAGTCGTGAGTTTACAGCAATTCCTGAAGCCGAAACTTGGTAGGTGCTGTTGCCCCGGGAATAGTGAGGTACTGGTTTTTGTCTTCCTGTCTTGTTAAAGTCCGTGCATAGGGTCTCCTCTACTCCATATCTCTGGTCTTGGATCACTTAGGACCTTCCTAATCCCCCAGCCTTTCCTCCGCAAGTAAATTCAATTGTTACCTTGAGAGGCCTGTGGTATAATTTCCTTTCAGTGTAAAATCCTGAAGTAACATATATCGTGCATGAAGTATATAATATAATAATTTATAGGGGGAAAGTCGTCATAATTGAGACATGGCACTTGATAGTTTTGCTAATATACCAAAACTCTTGTTCAGAAACTAGCTTAGAATTTCATCTTTGCAACTGGTGGTTGAGCTGGAGTTCTTTCTCGAGTGTTAGGGAGGTGTATTACTGTCCTTTTCTGGTTTATATGACCAGGTTAATAAATTGACTACAGAGACTCTTCATTTTAGGAGATAATTTTCAGTGATGCTGGTTACTGGTATGAGCTCTAGAATCAAAGAAAAATATAAAGTGGTCTCTCTGCTCAGACATTTCTGACTGAGACCCCGTGAAGTATAACCTGGCAGGCTGCTGTGTCCATGGGATTTCCCAGGCAAGAATACTGGAGTGTGTTGCCATTCCCTTTTCTAGTGGGCCACATTCTGTGAGACCTCTCCACCATCTTGGGTGGCTCCACAGGGCATTCCTTAGTTTCATTGAGTTAGACCAGGCTGTGGAATCCCTTAGAAGAAATGGAGTAGCCATGAGGGTCAACTAAAGAGTCCGAAATGCAGTTCTTGGATGCAATCTCAAAAACGACAGAATGATCTCTGTTCATTTCCAAGGCAAACCATTCAGTGTCATGGTGATCCAAGCCTATGCCCCAAACAGTAATGCTGAAGAAGCTGAAGTTGTACGGTTCTATGAAGACCTACAAGACCTTTTAGAACTAACACTCCCAAAATATGCTCTTTTCATCATAGGGGACTGGAATGCAAAAGTAGGGGGTCAAGAAACACCTAGAGTAACAGGCAAATTTGGTCTTGGAATATGGAATGAAGCAGGGCAAAGGCTAATAGAGTTTTGCCAAGAAAATGCACTGGTCATAGCATACACCCTTTTCGAACAACACAAGAGAAGACTCTACACATGGGAATCACAAGTATTTTCCCGTCATGAGTCAGTCTCGTTGGAAAATGTGCTCTTTTGATAGCTGGGCTTTTCATTTACTCATTTCTGTAGATTCGTGGGCAAGGGGGATCCGAAGAAGCAGTGACTGAGTGAAAGGCAAAGTCAGAAGTGGAAAACAATCAGAGGACCGATGGGGTCGCCCAAGTGGCTGAAGCACTTGCAAACGGATTGTAAAATGAAATAGATTTAGCCCTCCCCTAAAGTATTGGGTGGGTGAAAGATAAATGGACAAAGGCATGGGATCTGCAGGAGTTGGAGACAAGGAGACAGGCCCTGCGTCTGCAGTAGGAGGGCTGACGGGTGATCCTAGGAGAGAAACAGGGATAGGTGTTGACTACAAGAGAAGAGAAGGAAGGAAGCCTAAACACCTGGAGTGCCCCAGAGTGGGAGTGTAACAGGGAGAGAAGGGGTG
>SJYW01041465.1:180650-203462 GCA_006410735.1 Raphicerus campestris
CCACTGTTTCCCCATCTATTTGCCATGAAGTGATGGGACCAGATGCCGTGATCTTCGTTTTCTAAATGTTGAGTTTTAAGCCAACTTTTTCACTCTCCTCTTTCACGTTCATCAAGAGGCTTTTTAGTTCCTCTTCACTTTCTGCCATAAGGGTGGTGTTATCTGCATATCTGAGGTTATTGATATTTCTCCCAGCAATCTTGATTCCAGCTTGTGTTTCTTCCAGCCCAGTGTTTCTCATGATGTACTCTGCATATAAGTTAAACAAGCAGGGTGACAATGTACAGCCTTGACATACTCCTTTTCCTTTTAGAAGTATAGAGGTTTTTAACTTATTTAAATGAGAGTTTATTTGAGGGCTTTATTGTTAAGGCAGAATAGGGACATTCACAATGTGATCCAATTGTAAATGAGGTCTCTTTTATAAAAGGAAATATTCTCTTCCTTAAGCAAATGTTATACAATATTTTTTCAATATGTGAACACAGTATCTAGAGAAAATGAATTAATTCATCTAATTGGTACTATGCTAACTACATATATTTTAAATATGTAATATGAGAGATCATATTCTAGCACTGTGTTTTTGCTAACTGGTTAGTTTATCTATGTTTCAGCACAAATATTGATTTTACTTGATAACAAAGATCTTCTTAAATGAAACTTTTATGGGATATGACTTGAGGTTGAGACTAAGTCACTCACTAGAAATCCCACTGGATCTCACATTATCATGATCAGTCCATCCAACAATATAATAGCTGAGTGGACACGTTTTCCAAAGAAGATACACAAATGGCCTAGAGACACATGAAAAGGTACTCAACACCACTAATTATCAGGGAAATTAAAATCAAAACCACAATAGCATATCACCTTACACTTGTTAGCATGGGTATCATCAGAAAGATAAGAAACAAATGTTGTTGAGGATGTGGAAAAAAGGGAGACCTTGGTGAGAATGTAAATGGTATACCTACTATAGAAAACAGTATGGAGATTTCACAAAATATTAAAAATAGAACTGCCATATGATCTAGCAATGCCACTTTAGGGTATATGTCCAAAAAAATGATAATAGAAGCCCCAAGAGCTATCTGTACTTCCATTTTCATTGCAGCATCATTCACAATAGCTAAGATGTAAAACCAACATAACTGTTCATTAATGGATGAATGGATAAATAAGATGTATATGTATACATACACACACACAATGGATATTATTCTCCCATGAGAAGGAAATCCTACCACTTGTGACAACAGGGATGGATCTTAAGGGCATTATGCTGAATGAAATGTGCCAGACAGAGACAAATAAAGCATGATATCACTTATATGTAGAGTCTAAAATAATTATTTTTTTCAGAACAAAGAGAAGGAAGGTAGTTGCCTGGAGCTTGGAGGTGTGGGAAATAGAAGGAGGTTGGTAAAAGGGTATAAACTTTGAGGTAGGTCTGAGGATCTAATATAAAACACGGTGACTCTAGTTGGTAACACTATTGTGAAACTGAAATTTACTGAGAAGGTAGAATCTTCTTGCCAGATATATCTATACATATGTATGTGTATGAGGTGATGAATATGTTAATTAAATTGGAGGATACCTTTCACAATATATACATCTATTAAATCAAATATATACATCTATCAAATAAAAACTATGTACATTTTCTTTTTAAATTTTATTTTTACTTTATTCTACTTTACAATACTGTATTGGTTTTGCCATACATTGACATGAATCAGCCACAGGTGTACATGAGCTTCCAATCCTGAAACCCCCTCCCACCTCCCACCCCATATCATCTCTCTGGATCACCCCTGTGCAGCAGCCCCAAGCACCCTGTATCGAAAATAGACTGGTGCTTCGTTTCTTACATGATAGTATACATGTTTCAATGTCATTCTCCCAAATCATCCCACCCTCTCTCCCTCATAGGCCAAAAGTCCATTCTGTACATCTGTGTCTCTTTTGTTGCCTCACATACAGGTTCATCATTACTGTCTTTCTAAATTCCATATATATGTGTCAGTATACTATATTGGTGTTTTTCTTTCTGGCTTACTTCACTCTGTATAATTGGCTCCAGTTTCATCCATTTCATTAGAGCTAATCAATGAATATAGTAAAGTTGCAGGATATAAAATCAACACTCAGAAATCCCTTGCATTCCTATACACTAATAATGAGAAAGTAGAAAAAGAAGTTAAGGAAACAATTCCATTCACCATTGCAACAAAAAGAATAAAATACTTAGGAATATACCTACCTAAAGAAACTAAAGGCCTATATATTGAAAACTATAAAACACTGATGAAAGAAATCAAAGAGGACACTAATAGATGGAGAAATATACCATGTTCATGGATCAAAAGAGTCAATATAGTGAAAATGAGTATACTACTCAAAGCAATCTACAGATTCAATGCAATCCCTATCAAGCTACCAGCAGTATTTTTCACAGAACTAGAACAAATAATTTCAAAATTTGTATGGAAATCCAAAAAACCTTGAATAACCAAAGCAATCTTGAGAAAGAAGAATGGAACTGGAGGAATCAACTTGCCTGACTTCAGGCTCTACTACAAAGCCACAGTCACCAAGACAGTATGGTACTGGCACAAAGAGAGAAATATAGATCAATGGAACAAAATAGAAAGCCCAGAGATAAATCCACACACCTATGGACACCTTATCTTCAACAAAGGAGGCAAGAATATACAATGGAGTAGACAATCTCTTTAACAAGTGGTGCTGGGAAAACTGGTCAACCATTTGTAAAAGAATGAAACTAGATCACTTTCTAACACCACACACAAAAATAAACTCAAAATGGATTAAAGATTTAAACATAAGACCAGAAACTATAAAACTCCTAGAGGAGAACATAGGCAAAACACTCTCTGACATAAATCACAGCAGGATCCTCTATGAACCACCGCCCAGAATGCTGGAAATAAAAGCAAAAATAAACAAATGGGATCTAATTAAAATTAAAAGCTTCTGCACAACAAAGGAAACTATAAGTAAGGTGAAAAGACCGCCTTCTGAATGGGAGAAAACAATAGCAAATGAGGCAACTGACAACTAATCTCAAAAATATACAAGCAACTTATGCAGCTCAACTCCAGAAAAATAAACGATCCAATAAAAAAATTTGTACATTTTAAACATCTTACAATTTGTCCATTTTGCCTAAATAAAGCTGAAAAATAGAGAAAATGCAATTGACGTTTTCTTAAGCATAGTATTCTTTGTTGTAACTTGAGTACATTGTATGTTCCTAAATTAATTAAAAGAATATATCAAACTGTTTATGAAGCAGTTGGGCAATTTAGTGTGTGTGTACATGAGCGTTTATGTGTGTTTAATTTTCTGAAAAAGAGCAGTTCTTTTTCACAGCACTAAAAAATGCAAGCAAGTAACCTCAGATCTAAACAACTGGGATATGTGTAATAAAACCTGTGTAGCATATTTCTAGAAATGTTTTATTCATTTTTTAAATGATTATATACGTTTTGAGAGAATAGTATATGCATTGTTACAAGTGTTAGATGACTTCTTCCTGTAACCTTGAACTGGTGCTGATGCATTCATATACGTAATCAGTCCATTGCAATCCTACGTAAACATTTTAACAATTGAGAATTTTGATTTGCTGTTGACATGGTGTATTATTCATGTGTACAACTGCTTTCACACTTAAAATAAATCACCCATTTAAAATAGGTAAAATCAGTATCTGGCACAATCATTCCTGAAAAAGCCAAATCAGTTATCCAGTGTTGCGTATTAAAGTTCCTAAGGATAAATCAATGTACTTATAAATAGGCACTTAAAAAAAATCCTGTTGTCATTCCAGTTTTACAATAAAGGAAATAATTTTTAGTGTTTGCAACTTCCCTCAAGGTTTTCCTTGGGATGAAAGCCCAAAGATCAAAAATGTTCCCTAACACCAAGTTACTCTATAAACAACGCTCTCAGTCACCCTCCTGCCACTTCTTTTTGCCAGAGGAAACAAATGCCAGTCACTTTCCAGCCGCCAACACTGAATTTTGAAAAGGAGGCAAAATGTTACAAGGCCAACAAATGCCAGAAGAATATAACACAAGGAATCTCACCTCAAACTGAGAGCACATAGTCAAGCAGTAGCCATGGGAGACCTGACTCTAATCTCAGTTTTGTTAATCTCCCTTAGGTCTCAAAGCATAACTAAACAATAGTTCATTCTTTTCCATACACTGACCTTAGGAATGAATGATTATATAGATGACTTATCTACCAAAATGGATATGTTGAGTTTTAACCCTTCTCCTCCTTTTATTTTTAGCTATTTGTCTTTATTCTAATAGCTTCTCTAGTGTCCCAAACTGCTGAAATCTGTTTTTGTGTGTGGGGATTATCAGTAAACCAGCTCTCCGTTACCACACGAAGTTATACAACCATGATATTAGTAATAAATATACAAATATAAAAATAAAAATATTTTTACCGTGCTTGCTAAATTTCAGATATTGTGCTAAGGACTTTACATATATGATCCCTTTTACTTTTCACAACAACTCTATGAAGTATTAGAATCTCTATTGAGCAGATGAACAGATTAAAAATGAAAAATAAGTTGCCTCGTACTTCACAACTGGTAAGTGGAAGAGCTTTTCCTCAAACCCATGCGTATCTAATGTCGAAGGCTACTTTTACTACTACATTCCACTGTGTCCTAATAAAATAAATAACATTTTTTGTCACTTGAGGGCTCTAAGAAAAGTTTATTTTAGCACTAAATATTAGAGGATAAGAATATTTGTGGTTTACTTTCAGTAGTTTGAAGGATGCTTCATATGAGTGATTTGGATTTTGGTATTTATAAATCACATGTTGACTACTGCAAGAATTCCTAGTGGGTGGAGAAAATCCTGGGCTCCCAAAGTTGACGTCTCAGTTATAAGAATCTTGAGTTCTCACCACCTGTCCACACTGCCACTTCCTTTCTTCTAAAGATCCGACTAGGGCCTTCTCGTTCAGAAAAGTCTTTACATTGCCTTTCACTGGTTTAGAATATACAATTCTAGGTCAAAATGGATTACGTTTTTGGGTGAAAATATGAATGTGGTATCTATGTGTTAAGCAAACTATTATTAAGAGACACAATAAATGAATTAGCTTGTGCTATGTAATACCTATCATCCACTTATTAATTTCAGACAGATATTAGCCCTTTTAATGCAAATTTGGATTCTGTGGTCTTTTCAGATCAAAGTAAATGAACATAATCAGAAGGCTGAAGAATAAAATCTACAATGTTTAAAATGTAAGCTTATATAAAATTTGAGAAGACAAAGCTGTTAAGGCAAGACCCTAGCTTATAAATCATTTTAAGAAGAACAGAACAAGAGATTTATATAGTAATACTACAATAAGAATGTATATATTACACAAAAGAAAAAACTTTCTCAATTGTAAAGGGAGTTGGGCTCTGAAGTGTCTAAAATGGAGATTAAAAAAAAAATGTTACAGGCTCACTGTTGAATAGTTTAATTGTTTAAGACAAAGAACTGGGCCACATCACTTGAGGTTCCTGTGCTTATGCTTTGAAATCTGATTATTCATAATCATAGAAAGGCCATATTAGTCAGTGGTATATTATTGATACAGTGTTCAGATTGACATTATTTCTATAAAACATTTAACTACTCTTTAAAATAAATTTGACATACTTTCCTGAGTACCACTTTTATGCTGGCTCTAATGCAGAATATTTTTTATTTGCTTAATAAATATTAACCTATTGAGGAAAGTGGTTTTTTTAAAAAAACTTCCAGCCAAGTTAAACAAAGAATGACAGCATTTCCTTTTCCATTTTCCAAAAGTACTTAACATTTTGGGGAATGTGTTCAAAATCTAGAATATTCCAGCCCACATTCCAGGAACTTCTTTGGCAGCGTATAAATCATAAGCCTCAGGCACCAAACACCTCAGTAAAAATGCTTTGTCCTGCTCATCGTGTAGACATGTGAATGTTTTTGAACAGCATTCATTTTGTCAGATCGCAAATACTTTGAAATGGTCATAAGTAATATTTAACGAAGGCAAGTGTGTTGAAAGACTTTACTTTTTAAAGTGGTTTAGATGATGAGAGAGAGATTTTGTAGATAGACCATTTAGGTATATAAATGTATATACATTCATTTATACACACATATATAATTTTAATCATAATTTTGGTAGATGTTCCTTTACAAAAAGGGATTTCTCCTCTTGTTTTGTTACATCTGAATGTCAGGAGTAATTAGAAATACCTTCTAAGTTTTGAAATGACCTTACATTCTTGCTAATAGTAACTTTTGACACATAACAGTGTGGAAATTGTCGTCATTTAAGATAACTATAAATGGATAAAAAGAATACTAAAATGGATAAAAGAATACTAAAAATATTATGTTAGAGTTGGAAAATTTGACATTTCTTCACCCACTTTAAGAAAAAAACAAAACCCTTAAACTAGGGTATTTTTCGGAATTAACGTCAAAGTTAAATTCTTGTTTGGCTCTTAACTAGTTTTATATCATTGAAAGTCAGTAAATTGCTTAGGACTCTTAATCTGCAAATTGAGGGAAATGGGCATTGTAGGACCCTTTACCACTTATATCTGTATCATTCTTTGCCTCCTTTTCTTTTCTAAACTATCTCTCGTATTTTCCCCAAAAGGGGGAGTAACACTCACTAAAACTTTAGTTATTCCAGTTATACACGGTTTATTAGTTAGTGGAAATTCACACTTGGAAAGATTTAGACATGCTTCTATCAAAAAAAAATGTGATACTGACAAAGCTTTCACATTCTACAAACTGCTGTTACATGTCTTATCTCACAAAGAAACATCCCACAGACAGTGTCGTTAGGGTTAGACTTAAGCAAATGACTGAAAGAGGGGTTGACCTTTGGTTCTTATTAGATGACTTTCATAACTTCAGGAAGTGAGAAGAGGCCACTGATTGTGTATCAGAGGAATGATGGCAGTGTGCCCGTNCAGACAGTGTCGTTAGGGTTAGACTTAAGCAAATGACTGAAAGAGGGGTTGACCTTTGGTTCTTATTAGATGACTTTCATAACTTCAGGAAGTGAGAAGAGGCCACTGATTGTGTATCAGAGGAATGATGGCAGTGTGCCCGTCTTGGTTCTGAGAAGAACGTTTATTGATGTAAATCTCATAGTGAATACCAGTGATTGAAATGCCAGTGATTATACATAGCTCTTACTTCTTGAAAAAAGGATATTTTTGTCAGAAGTGTGGAAGCTTTGAACATGCTATAAACAGAATACTTGGATCAAAATAAATGGTTTTGTAATTTTTCCCTTGTGTGCAATGGAAAAAGAAGAGTGGTTATTTAGTTTTGGATAGATTTGAAGAAACAGATGTGTTATATCCTTGGAACTGGAATTGATAGTAAGGTAAGAACTAGACAACGATTCCAGGTAGGACAAGTTTTAAATTCTAGCAACATGATATAAAGTGATGGGAAGCTTAAACTAGAGCTGATACTCTGTCGTTTGTATTTCTCTTTTTCTTCTCTTCCCTGATGGTACACATTAGTTGAATGCATACTTATCTACAGTTAAATGGCAAAGAGAAGGCGAAAATTGTCATGTATTTAGAAAATGTAGGTGGAGAGTATTGGGATGGTTTATTTCATTGAGATGACTCCATGGTTCTATTAGTGCTAACAACGAAATTCTAACATATTATAGGAACCAACAAGTTGAATCAAAACAATTTTATAATGGAAACCCACTAGAAGGACCCCTCTGAAACTTGGTGCCCATTACTACCTCTCACCTCTCATTTCTTACCTGATTTTGCTTACATTTAATCTTAAATACCTTGTGCTTTAATTTTTTTATTTTTTAAATGTAAATTGATTCATTTTACTTGGAGGTTAGTTACTTGACAATATTGTATTGGTTTTGCCATACATCAACATGAATCCGCCATGGGTGTACACATGTTCCCCACCCTGAAACCCCCTCCCACCTCCCTTCCCATACCATCCCTCTGGGTCATCCTAGTGCACCAGCCCCAAGCATCCTGTATCCTGCATTGAACCTGGACTGGCGATTCGTTTCTTATATGATATTATACATGTTTCAATGACATTCTCCCAAANGCTGATATGAGTATTGCTACTCCAGCTTTCTTTTGATTTCCATTTGCATGGAACACCTTTTTCCATCCTTTAACTTTTAGTTTGTATGTGTCCCTAAAATCTGAAGGTTTTAGATTTTCTTATGGCAATGTATTTATAATTAAGTTATTATCACTTTAATTTTTGAGTATTTTGTCTTTTAATCTGTTTGCTTAATATCCATCTGACCATAAATTAGAAACATTTCAATGCTATGAAAAGGAAAATTGGCCACAGCCAAAAGTGAAATCTTTATTGTAAAGGCTAAAAGTTACAGCAAGGGAATCATACGTCATTGCTGGTATGATATTTAATGATTATATTAAAAATAGATATGAAAATTCCACAAACAGCTGAGATAATATTTCTGTCTGAATACCTTATACTTATGCCTTATACTTATCTTGAGAAGTAAATTTGCTTGAATTACAGTGTAGGTTATCATCATATAAGGCAAACTAATTTTCCTTTCTCAAATCCTCTACAAGATCCTCGATAGGGAGAATATATAATTTCCAGCAGAAAAAAGTATATAAGTGATCCACTTTTTGTTTCTAACTCAGAAACCAAAAAAGCATTGCATGCTATCTTCCTGCATCAATTTCGTATGAATGATGAAAAAATAGAAAAAGTGCCTGTCCTACCGACTATTGTATCTTGCAAACAGTTGAAAGCCTTTTATGTTATGATACTCAATAAATACCATAAACAAATATCCATAAACCATGTCTGATATTGGAATTTGATAGAACCAGAAAAATATGCTTAGGCTTCATGTGTCTAGTTTTCCCATGGGGAGACTTCCTTGTTAATATTTTTGTGTATGGTGAGTCTAACACAAATGAAGCAACATAGCTTGTGCTGAATAATATACTAGTGTTTGGAGATAGGTATTTACCTAATATCTAATTTCATAAAGAAAGATGGGAGATAGGTAAGATATGAAGAGGGATGGAATTAATAGTATGCATTCTATAGTCTACACTCTAGCTGTCCATCTTTCTATTACTGTTAATGCCTAGCACTTAGTAAGTACTCTATAATTTTTTTGAGAAGCATTGATTGAACTTACAAAACATTTTCACATCATTAAAAACTGAGATAGAATTAGTTTTCTCCTTCTTTTCAGAGCTGAGCTAAAAGTATAAATAGCTTATGTGAAGTTATACAATTAGTGAATGGCAGAACATGACTCAAGGTGAGATTTGTCAGAACCTCCAACCTATCTTCTTTAGTTGCATTTTAAGGGAGGCAAACTATCTGTATAAGAAACAAGGAGAAAATACAGAAGTTGAAAGAATAAGATACATTGTCATGTAATTAGTGAACTGGAAGGAATCCTAACTGTTATGTACTTGAATCACCTTAAAGATGAGAACATAAATCAAGAAACAGGTTAATAAAATTTAAGTAAAAAGTACAATAACAGAATATGCTCATATTTAAGTAATCACAAATTCTATAGAGAGCTGCAGTTCTTTGAGTTTTACAATTATGTTTTTGAAATCAGGTTTTATATTTCCTGGGTAAATTGACATTCATTATAATTAGCCTTGATATTTTGATCCTCTAACCAGAAACCAAAATAGAAAACCTTAGAAAAGTTCTCAGTGTTATCACTGTCAAAAATGTGGTCTTTAGAATGCCATTCTTTGAAATGTATTTGTATGTCTTTTCCATCTAATGTGTGGTTAACTTTTGTTAAGGTTCCATGTATGCTTTAAAAAGCATACATTTTTCATTTGTGGAATTCAAATTTCTCTATTAATATGAATAATTTATATTTGCTGGGTTTTAATGTCGCATTGTCTGTATCTTAGTGGACTTTTTTCCTACATGTTTTATCATCTGAGAGAGAGATTTTGCCATGTTCCTATATTTCCTTGTAAGTTCTCATGATTTTTAAAACACTTATTCATGATTTTAGGTACATACAAATTCAAAATTATTATGTTTTCACCAGCCTCTTCCTTTGTCTCATTATATAATACCCCTTCTTTTCCTTTCTAGTGTTTTATACTTAATAAATTCCATATCAAAATAGAGACTTATTTCTTATGCTATTCAGCAATAGATATCAATTTTCAACCAAAACTTCATATTATTCTTTACATCTGGAAAATTCTCAGTCATTCTTAAAATATTTTTTATGCTACTCAATTCTTTCTCTTGTATTAAACATACTGTGACACTTCA
Organism: Raphicerus campestris; assembly: GCA_006410735.1. NCBI lineage: Eukaryota > Metazoa > Chordata > Mammalia > Artiodactyla > Bovidae > Raphicerus > Raphicerus campestris. The sequence goes on from SJYW01041465.1 coordinate 191,033, forward strand.
AATCTGTTTTCTGTGTTTAAAATGTTTCATTTAAAATTTTTTAGAAATTATTTCATTAAAAATGATTTATTATGTCCTACATGAGTTATCATTTATTATTTTCAACTTACTGCTTTCCATTTGACTGATTTAAGATAAATTTAATTGTATGCAATTAATTTTGTTTTCATTTTAATAATTACAGTCTTTGTTTCCTGGTTTTCTGAGGCAATTTTCTTTTTGGCCACTTCATCCTGGTTAATATGTGTCTGTTGTTTCACAATTTATCATTTTTAAAATAAGTATTATTAATGTTATACTTTGGGATCATACCTTTCATATTTGAAAAACAGTTTCTAACTGTTCTTATCTTCCATTTTGTCAGTGAATTATTTTTTTCCACTGGCAATTTTGTTGGTCATTTTTCTTTTAGTTTTTCTTCTTCCATGGGGAGTATTCTTGTAGGATACTTATGTTGGATACAATATTCCCTATGCTTCAAGTCCAACTGTTGTTGTTCAGTTGCCAAGTAATGACTGATTCTTCGTGACCCCCTGGACTGTGGCATGCCAGGCTTCCCTGTCCCTCACTGTCACCCAGAGTTTGCCCAAGTTCATGTCCATTGAATCAGTGATGCCATCCAACCATCTTATATTTTGTTGCCCTCTTCTCTTTCTGCCTTGAATCTTTCCAGCGTCGGGGTCTTTTTCAATGAGTCCATTCCTTGCATCAGGTGGCCAAAGTATTGGAGCTGTAGTGTCAGTCCTTCCAATGAATATTTAGGACTGATTTCCTTTAGTATTGACTGGTTGGATCTCCTTGCTGTCCAAGGGTCTCTCGTTTTCCCCAGCACTTCAGTTCAAAAGCATCAAGGTCAATATAGGTTCCAAGTTGTTCACTGAGAGCTCCTTCCCTCTCATGAAGTTAGTAAGATTAATTTGTATCAAGTTCAGTCCAGGTAACTTTTCATGCTTTCTTCAGGTATATATACCTGTATAAAAGCTGAAGTTCCAGTCAGCTAGGCAGCTGTGTTCAGGCTTTTTCCATGGAACAGTGAGATTCTTTGGCTGCCCACGTAAAAAAGTGAATCTGGCTGTACTCCTGCATCACGCTCATGGTTCTTGTTTTCCTCATTACTCCAAAAGTCACTCTTCTTGCTTTTTACCTTTTATTGAAATGCAGTTGACTTACAGTATAGTTGCAGGTATATGACATAGTGACTCAATATTTTTACACACTATGCACCATACAAAATTATTACAGTATTGCTGGCTATGTTCTATGTGCCGTACATTCCTGTGACTTTCTTATTTCATAATCGGTAGTTGTTACCTCTTAACCCCTGTACCTATTTCGCACCCCTCTAGCAATTTCTAATTTGTTGTCTGTACTGCTGAGTCTGTTGCAGTTTTGTCATATTTGTTCATTTGTTTTTTAGATTCCACATATAAGTGAAAATATACAATATTTGTCTTTCTCTGACTTATTTCAGTAAATGAAATAACTCTTCTTGCTTTTGAATCAAAATATTAGTGGACTGAAGCTTAACGTCCGAGTTCTCACCACTCTGGGTTTTTGTTCCTTTTCTGATCCATTGAGTATTTCCTTGTCTTTGAATATGGCTACATTTGATATTTATTATTAATTTTATAATTTCTGAGCTGTGTTGGGGTGGATGTGAAAGTTTAAAGCATAAATTCAAAGCAATGTTTTACCAGAATAGTTCACCAAATTTTTCACATAATTCTCCATACTACTGCCATATTATATTTCTAAAAATCAGATTCAATTTTATCTCTGTTCTGTTTAACACTTCTTCTGGCTTTCTCATCTCAATATTTAAGTTTCCCAACTTTCCTAAGCAAAATCTAATCTGTTTGTCTAAGCATCTCCTACTACACTTCTCTGACTCCTTAGGCACAAAAAAGCTGTGTTACCCAACCATATTTCCCCTTTCCAAAATGATACACATCTTTCAGTCCATATATTTCATGCAAATAAAAAAAAAAACTTGAAGAGTTTTAAATAATGTCCATGCATTTATTCAGCATTTTCTATACCCTACATTTTTATTACTTTCCATCATGGGTTTATAATGTCCTTTATGGTAAAAGTCACGGCTTATTTCTGTAAATATTTTATATAATTATTATATGTCAACTGACCAAATTAACTGACATTTGGAATCAATTCTACCAATTTCTACTCCATATTCCAACTCAGTATTACAACAGCCATCATTGGGGAACACATTTACTATCCATATTTCGAGGACTGATTTTTGAGCCACTGAGATCTAGGGAGCACATGTAATCACAACAATGGAAACTGATACTTCCACAAAACTTCTCATGTACCAGATTCTATGTGAGCACTTAATCTATGATAATTCCTTTCATCCATGCAACAACCCTATAAGGCAGCGACTATTAGTATCCGCATTTTACAGATGTAGAAACAGCCCTGGAGGCTGGTAATGCACAGAGAAGTGTTGTCTGAAGTTACACAGGAAATAAATGATAGGCTGGGGTTTGCACAGAGGCAGTCTGTCTCCTGGGCCTGTGCTCTTTGCAACCATATTTTACCACCTCTCAATACATATATGTCACCTCTTAATGGATGAAACAAATGACTGGTAGGAAGAGCACCTCACGTGGCTTTCAGCAAGCAAACCAAACCACTGTGTGAAGGATTCTTCAATTGATTGTGTGTTCCACGGAGAACTGTAGNACATATATGTCACCTCTTAATGGACGAAACAAATGACTGGTAGGAAGAGCACCTCACGTGGCTTTCAGCAAGCAAACCAAACCACTGTGTGAAGGATTCTTCAATTGATTGTGTGTTCCACGGAGAACTGTAGGTAATGGTTTTATCCTGCCATGACAATTACAGCTCCATAGATGTGACATGTGCTCTGTACTTTCTCTTATAAATGTTTGTGGTTGCATGACTTAGGAAAAATAATTTTCTCAACTACCTTGTTCTGTAGGAGAAAAAAAAAAAGTTCTTCAAGCAGAAAAGCTAACTTAATTTGGGTAGAGGGAGATGGAAAATGAATTAATGGTTGTCATCTTTCCATGTCCTATGTATAACTACATACAAGTGATAAATATTTATTTTCTGAAGGGTCATGTCACATGTTTTCAGACTGGAGAAGAAAGGAGAAGCAGATACTAAGTATGTAAATGATTTAATAAGGTTTTCTAATAGTACCTGTTACACATTTAATATTTTGGTAATATTTCTTTGAGCTTGTTGCCTGTAAGAATATATGTTTCTAGAGAGTGGTCAATTCTTTCAACACTAAAGGAATCCTGATGTATGTTGAGAGCCCTTGGTGAGTTTTTCATGTTTTAGTTTGACTGGTGGAAGCATCATCATCTGTTGATCCATTGCAGAAGGGAGATAAAAATAATCCCTGGCTTCCTTCTACATTGAGTGGCTAGAAGAATTACAATAGCTTGGCCTTTGCTAAATGGTTTTAAAAGTAAACCACACATAAGCATGACATTTACTCTTGTCTTAATATTGATGGAAGGATTACCAAAGGAATGTCACAGCTGGAGTGACCTTTTAGATAGACTGGTACTATCAACCCATTCATTAATATTATGAAAAGCTGACACTTGTGAATGCAGTGATTCTTCTCACATCTATGAATTTAATAATTAGTCATGCTCTCTTTGAGAGTTTTCATCATGGCTAAACTTACCACTGTTGTGGCAGAACAACTTTCTTTATAAACTTTACCCCCATATAATAGATACTCACTTAAAATATGCAAGCAGGACATACCCACTAATTATAACTATAGCAGAGCAAATTAATTCACTCAAAATTATGGTGACATTAGTTCTGTCTCTAAGTGTAAACCAACATACTTGTTTTTCTTTTGAGTGAAGGGAGCTCACTGTTATTAAATGGACCAAACATTCCAAACCAAATTGTCAGTGATTCTTTGCTGTCAGAATAGTGGATGTTTCCCATGAAATACCAGTGTGCATTGCTTTTAGGTAAGAGGAATTTGATTATAGTTTTGTCCTAAATTCTCTGTTGTTTTAAAAATAACATCTATCATTGTTGGTGTTATTCCAAGCATATTTTAAAGACCTGGCTTTAACTCCTAAAAGGAATGATCTTTTCCAATTACATTTAAGCAGAAATGAAGTATCCTTCTAGTACATTTTCTTTCTTATTATTATTTTCTTGTATGACACATTCTTTCTAAGCTAAAGTCTGCATTCACTCTCTTCTTTCTTTGAAGGGCCAATATTCCCACTTCTCACTTTAAGATGCCATACAGTATCAACTTTAACCCCAGTAGGAAACTAGGCATAGGGGCAAAAACAAACACAAAATAAAGCAGCCTGAGGTTTGAGAAAATCTCCCAGTTTTATTATTGTCTTTGGCTTAGCCTTCCTAACTTCTTTGCTACATGGCACCAGAAACTATTGATAGATTTTGGCTCTTTTATTGGGAAGGTGTCATTAAGTCATCCAACTCCTCATTTGTGGTACCTCTCTCGACAACTGGTTTAGCTCTTGGAGCTTGAACAATCCAATCTAGGCTGTTTAAAAGTCCCTTGAATTAAAAAATACAGGATTTTCAGTTTAGTGATTCTCACATCATTGTGACTGACCATCAGAGGTCAGAACAAGGAAGGTCTCCTACAGGACATTTCTTCCCAACATCAATGAACATTTTACTAAATTAATATTCATGCCCTCCTATTTGTGATCAAAATGTTCACTAGTCTAGTGGAGCTGATGAGAAACCCTGTATAATCAACTGATAATGGCATCTAATAAGTCCAGAGAGAAGCATGAGTAAAAGTGATTGGAAATCTTCCTGGAGCAAGTGATACCTGCTTTGGAATTTGCCAGCTGGAAAATGAGAGTCGAGGCAGTCTATGCAGAAAGATCAGGGAGATATAAACCAGCATGAGCTCTCTAATATGATAATAACAAATAGTAGAAATGTTTGGTAGCTAATGCACAAACTGTATGAGCTAACAGAAATAATACTAGTAAGATGTTAGTACCACATTGAGGCTCATTGATAATTTGCTGCTGGGTTACTCTCTAAGCAAACATCTTGATAGTTTCTATCCTTTGCTAGAAAATGAAATAAAACAATAGCCAACTGGGGTCTGTGATTTATCTTTAAAATTGTGAGCTATGAATCACAGAAAAGAATCTATATTCCAAAGTAAGCCTAATATAAAGCCCACAATATTTTATGGTTCTAGCTATATCTGAATCAATGGGCATGAATCTGAGCAAACACTGACGCTGGCAGACAGTGAAGGACAGTGAAACCTGCAGTCCATGGGGCCATAAAGAGTTGGACTTGACTTAGTGACTGAACAACAACAGTGTCTAAAGCTCAGAATTGCCTTTGATGTCTTAGATTTTGGGTATGGTACCCAGAAACAAGTCAGTCCTGAGTCACAACAGAGCTCATAGCATCTTGATTATCTTCAAGAAAAGTCAAAGAGAAAAGCAGTTTATTACATCGTATTTCACTATGATAAATGTGTTTGGCTACCTTAGACTCTTGGGACATAGTGTCCTCTCAGTTCACAATGTAGTCCCTCTTTTTGTCAGAAAAGTTTCCTCCTTTCACATTCTTTAGGATTCAGTTCAAATCTCATTTATTAAGACCTTCCTCAGTTGTATGCCACAGTCTCCACTCCTCATTCTCTTCAAATTCCTGGACTTCAATTACTTTGTTTGTTTACATGCATCCTGATTCTGGAATAGAAGTCCCATGGATACAAGAACTATTCTTCTTTGTATGTTAGTATATACCTAAGACATAGGCAGCAATTCAGTAAGGGTTTGTGGGAGAACGTGAGGAAGGAAAGAGAAATTGTTCAGAATCATTGTAGGGAGATGAATGGTAGTAAATTTCTGATTGCTTTCCTCCCCCCCACATTCCTGTTTTCTTTTTTTTCCCTTCAGTTATTCATTCATAGGTCAAGGGGCCAGAATGCCTTTCACACTATTTTCAATACATAATAATATTATCCCTGAAAAGTGTGTGGAAATTAATTTTTGTATGCATTATTTGTAATTATCTTGGCAATTAACTTGCTCTGCAGCATCACAGCTGCTCAGTCTCAATTTCTAGTTGACCCTTGGCTGGCAGCAGTCACTAATGCTGTAGCTACACTATCTTTGTTTATCTATCACATTTAACAATCTGTTTGCAAATATTTTTAAATGCCTAGCAGAATTTGCCATTTAAATGAAAATTTATATTAAGTCCTTAATATAATTTTTAGTTTATTTTACATACCCTCACTTGTACATCCATACATCCTCAGTCCTCAATTGATGATAATCACCATGGAGCCTAAGAAATAGCAGTCGGAAGAGAAATACTCTTCCCAATGTTAATTTTACAGATTGTTCTGTTAACCACTCTATTAGTGCTTTCTTATTTATATATAAGAGCTGGAAACATTGATTTGGTAGTGGTTATTCTGTGGGCTTCCCCAATGGCTCATGCGGTTAAAAAAAAAATCTTCCTTCAATGCAGGAGACTCAGGAGACACAGGTTCGATCCTTGGGTTAAGAATATCTCTTGCAGTAGGAAATGGCAATCCACTCCAGTATTCTTGCCTGGAAAAATCCCATGGACAGAGGAGCCTGGTGGGCTGCAGTCCATGGGTTCCCAAAGAGTCGGACATGCCTGAGCATGCACACATGCTCTGCTGTTCCGTACCCTCTGGAGTTCTACTGAACAAATCTATGCATAGAAATAGACAAAAATTACACTCTCTGAGTAGTCATTATATTCGTGCATATAACATTCAGATTGCCTGATGAGTTTGGTTCCATAACGATATGCACATTGTATTCATGAAGACATTTTAAAGTATTTAGAGAAAGTTATCAGATATCCAGAAAAGTGTTAATATTTAAATTTACCACACTATCATGCACACTCTATGATTCTAAATGGGAAAAAAAAAAAAAAAGGAAATACAGTCAGCCCTCTGTATTTGCGTCTTTGGATTTAGCCAACCATGAATGGAAAATATTTAGAACAAACAATGCCAGAGAGTTCCAAAAACAAAACAAAATTTGAATTTGCTACAAACTGTATCATGCACACAGTATTTATACTATATTTCCTACTACTTTTACATAGCAGTTACATTGTATTAGGTATTGTAGGTAATCTAGAGATGATTTAAAATACATAGGGGGGTACATGAAAATCCTACTATATATAAGGGGTTTGAGTATCCATGGATTCTTGGAAACAGCCCCCATAGACACTAGAGGACAAGTGTGTACACAGAATAAAGCCATTTAGTAACTGATTGTGAACTCTAGAAATGGAATGAATACATATAAATTAATATATTTACACATACATATGTATATATTGAACATAAATGTATATATTTCTGCAAATACTGTATCAGTTCTTTAAAAAAAAAGAAGCACTGTTAGTATCGAAGTTGACGTGTACATTTACAGAAATTCATTATGTTTACATAATCCCTTTATTGGTTTCCAGAATTCTGATTAGCCAGAGAAACTTGAACTTCTCTTTGTCTCAGTTATTAGTTTTTTGTCTTGGTTCAATAACTCTGTTGTAAGGAATATTTAGTTTTATTCACCATACCTACTTAGTTAGGAAAACTATCAAAATTGTCATTAACTTTTTTGATGTGAAGATGTGCGTGTATATGTGTGTGCATTTGTGTTAGGTTTTCCAAGGTAAAGTGTCAATCTTCTTTAGTTACATAAGTTTTTTAAAAGAATTATGATATTGATTCATGTAATGTGGATATACAGACTAAAATCAATCCTGGGCTAAATTTTAATAATGTTCCTTTAAAAAAAGATCTTCTATGGTTAAAATAATTTCACTTTTAACTTGATTAAATAACCTTCTAAGTCTGAATATATTTTCATGGTCTTTTCTGCTTATTAATCACCTTATTGGTGATCTGTCACTGTTAAAGGCAATCATAATCAATATTTTGACAAAGTGTGTTTTACATGGAGAGTGTGTGGATTTTCTAAGAGGACATAATCTGGAGTCTAGATTCTGGACTAGAGTCTGAACTCAAGATTATGGTGATATTTTCAGAAAACATCCTCCTGACCTTAAAGTGCACTCTCATTGATATTGTTTTTTGAAGTATCTGATAAGTAAAATCTCAGAAATAAACTAGAAATGATCACTTGACGAGAGCACTTTGAGATTTAGGTAGTAGAATGCAGTAACATTAAATGAATTATAAGTTAAATTAAGACATTGTAGTAATGATTAACAAATATTTTGCTGATACAAATTTTGAGTTGTAAGGAATTTTGGACAGGTAGATTTAAAGGATATTTAGTAACTGTATTTCTAGAAAAGTAGAATGAAAGAAAATTGTACTAGACATACAACTATGTTAATTAATCTACTTTTAATAAAGACAGAAAAATTGTTGCTTGAGAATGTAAAACAGATTGCTTAACTTCGTTCACTTACTTGACTTTGAACTGTCAACTTCCTAATTTTAAAATTAGTATGCAGCAGAGGTTATTTTCTATAAAGAAATAGCTTGCTAACACTTGTGTTTTGAAGGACTTGGCATTAATATTTCTACAAATAATGAACAAGCTGTCTGATTTATGAATTTGTTATTATAGTTTTAGTTAATCTGTATCATCTGTTGGAGACCAGTTACTTCTGGGTCAACTGATAAATTAAAGTTTTGAATTGGTATTTTAAAAAATATAAAGCCTTAGCTCTGTGGTGATTCCACAAAACTTCACAGAGATGTAGCTGTCATCCATACATGGTGGGTTTAAAAAATACACGGAATAGTAGAACCCATAGATGTACTCTAGGAAAGAAGGATCATTGCTAATACAGCCTGGGAAATAATGTAGAGTCAACATTTCATTTTTCCCTAAATAATGCTCAAATTAGAGATTGCTTTTTTTCTAACTAAACTATCAGGCTAGTCCAGGTAACCTCTCCCAGCTTTGAGGCATAGCTAGGAANACAAAACTTCACAGAGAAGTAGCTGTCATCCATACATGGTGGGTTTAAAAAATACACGGAATAGTAGAACCCATAGATGTACTCTAGGAAAGAAGGATCATTGCTAATACAGCCTGGGAAATAATGTAGAGTCAACATTTCATTTTTCCCTAAATAATGCTCAAATTAGAGATTGCTTTTTTTCTAACTAAACTATCAGGCTAGTCCAGGTAACCTCTCCCAGCTTTGAGGCATAGCTAGGAAAGAGAGAGGGGGAGGGAGAAGAGGAGGAGTGGATGGGTGGTATTTATACACACACATGAGAATTACGCTTGTATGTTCTAGTATTTCACATTTGGAAACAAAGGCAAATAAGTAGGAAGGATTAAAGTGCTTTTAAAATTACTGATCAGATTTTCTACTCTGTTATGAGTAGAAAATTCTGTTACGAGAATTCTATTCTACTCTGTTTGAGAGAATACAGATAGAAAAAATAACTGGTGATACTGAGTATAACAAGTTGAATACTACCACCTTATTTAAATTGACCTACATAGAATGCAGACAAGTATCAGTGGCAAAACTCAAATTAATCAAAGTAGAGGATGCCAGTGAGGCTAAAATAGACATGATTCCTTCCCCAATTTTTTGGATACACCAATTCCTTAGTGGGGTGGGACTGGAACTAATATCAGGACAGAATGTCTTGGAATGAATGTCACATGCATTCAGTACACATTAGCTGATTCATAAAAAATAAATGGGTCAGTCCATAATGTAAATTAATCTAGTTTCATATTTATCCTTAATAAAGACCCAGATTGAAATAACTTTTAAAGAATTGTTGTTCTGAACATTTTGCACATGAGCAGGGAGCAGATTGTAAACAGATCATTTCAGTAGTGCTTCTTAGAAAAAGCCTGATTCATGTGTAGAAATCCACACATTAAAACCACACCATAAGATAGAACCCAAAAAAGATGGTGGAGGAATAGGACAGGGAGACCACTTTCTCCCACACAAATTCATCAAAAGAACATTTCAACGCTAAGTAAATTCCACAAAACAACTTCTGAATGCCGGCAGAGGACATCAGGCACCCAGAAAAGCAGCTCATTGGCTTCAGAAACAGTCATCTTCCTCCTGAGAAAGTACGCCAGCTGTACATCCAGAAAACTGAGCAGCAGGGAACAGAGAGGTGAAAAGTCGCAGTGACCCTGCTCGCCAAACACCTGAGTTACTTGGACCTGGGAAGGGCACAAAATGCANCAGTCCTCTTCCTCCTGAGAAAGTACGCCAGCTGTACATCCAGAAAACTGAGCAGCAGGGAACAGAGAGGTGAAAAGTCGCAGTGACCCTGCTCGCCAAACACCTGAGTTACTTGGACCTGGGAAGGGCACAAAATGCAGGCCCAACCAGTCTGCACCTCTGAGGAATACCTGAGTGCCTGAGCCTGAGTGGCTTAGACCTGGGAGGTTCATGCAGCCCAGGACCAGTCTCAGAGGGTTCCCAGAGGAGCAACCTAGAGCCTGAGCTATGTATGCCTGAGCGGGACACTGTGAGCACTCACCAGCGTTACTTGTCTGCAGCATCCCTCCCTCCCCACAGCGCTACTGAACAAGTGAGCCTAAAAAAATCTCTCCACCACCGCCCTCCTTGTGTCAGGGTGGAAATCAGACACTGATGAGACCAGCAAATAGAAGAAGCTAAAACAGAGGGAACCGCCGTGGAAGTGACAGGTGCAATAGATTAAAAATCCTGTCCTTAGTACCCACTACATAGGAAGGGGCCTATAGATCTTGAGAAATATAAGCCGGACCAAGGAACTATCCGAAAATGAACTGACCCCACACTGCCCTCAACAACACCAGAGAAAGTCCTAGATCTATCTTGACCACTTTTACGATCATTCTTTTTTTTTTTTTTTTTAGTGCTTGTTTTTTCTTTTTCTTCTTTTTTTAAACACTTTTTAATTTTTAAGTCCTCTATTTCTCCTTTAGTTTTCATTTTTGTAACCTATTACTCTCCCCACCAAAAGACCCTATTTTTAAAGCAAACTTCATGTATATATTATATTTTATTTTTTTTATTTTTAAATAAATCTTGTGACTTTTTTCTTCTTCTATTTTTTAATATTGTATTTTTGAAAATCCAACCTCTACTCTAGATTTTTAATCGTTGCTTTTTGGTATTTGTTATAAATTTTGTACCTTCAAAAACCCAATCTTCAGTACCCATTTATACTTGAGAGTGAGATTACTGGCCTGACTGCTCTCTCCTCCTTTGGACTCTCCTTTTTCTCCACCAGATCAACCCTGTCTCCTCCTTCCCCCTTTTCTTCTCTACCCAACTCTGTGAAACTCTGTGTGTTCCAGACAGTGGAGAACTCTTAGAGAACTGACTACTGGCTGGATCTGTCTCTCTCCTTTTCATTCCCCTCTTTTATACTCCTGACAACCTTTGTCTCCTTCCTCCCTCTCCTCCTCTCTGTATAATTCCGTGAACATCTCTAAGCGGTCCAGACTGTGGAGCACTCATGAGGAAGTGATTACTGGCTAGCTCGCTCTCTCCTCTTTTGATTCCACCTCATCTCATTCAGGTTACCTCAAACTCCCCCCTCCCTCTTCTCTTCTCCATGTAACTCTGTGAACCTCTCTAGGTGTCCCTCAGTGTGGAGAAACTTTTCATCTTTAACCTAGATGTTTTATCAACAGTGTGGTATAGAAGGGGAAGTCTTGAGACAACTGTAAAAATAAAACTGAAAACCAGAAGCAGGAGGCTTAAGTCCAAATCCTGAGAACATGAGAGAACTCCTGACTCCAGGGAACACTAATCGATAGGAGCTCATCAAATGCCTCCATACCTACACTGAAACCAAGCACCACCCAAGGGCCAACAAGTTCCAGAGCAAGACATACCACACAAATTGTCCAGCAACTCAGGAACACAGCCCTAAGCTTCAATATACAGGCAACTCAAAGTTACTCCAAAACCACTGACATCTCATAACTCATTACTGGACACATCATTGCACTCGAGAGAGAAGAAATCCAGCTCCACCCACCAGAATGCCGACACAAGCTTCCCTAACCAAGAAACCTTGACAAGCCACTGATACAAACCCACCCACAGTGAGGAAACTCCACAATAAAAGAGAACTCCACAAACTGCCAGAATATAGAAAGACCACCCCAAACGCAGCAATATAAATAGAATGAAGAGACAGAGGAATACCAGCAGGTAAAGGAACAGGATAAATGCCCACCAAACCAACAAAAGAGGAAGAGAGATGGAATCTACCAGACAAAGAATTCCGAATAATGATAGTGAAAATGATCCAAAATCTTGAAATCAAAATGGAATCACAGTTAAAATAGCCTGGAGACAAGGATTGAGAAGATGCAAGAAAGGTTTAACAAGGACCTAGAAGAAATAAAAGAGTCAATAT
>SJYW01041467.1:0-25607 GCA_006410735.1 Raphicerus campestris
CTGCCCGGGAGGAAGCCAACCTTGGAGGTCCCTGAGTGAGAGCAGGGGTTGTTTTCTCAAATTTACTCTGGAGGAAGCAGGGAGGTGTGAGATCAAATGACTTTCTCAGACACGCTGGGCTGTCAAGAGTAGCTTTGACTCAACTGGAGACCTTCCTTCATACGATCCAGGCTGTTTCTCAACACTCTTTCTCAACCACACACGGGGCTATTTTAAGTCCTGGTGCTTCAGACTATTTCCTGTGGCTAATTAAAAAAAAACCAAACCCCACAGAGATGAAGGTAAAGCAGAGTACAGAGTTTAGTATAGTAAATGTATAGACAGAGAAAGAGGAAGGAGAGAAAAGAGAAAGAAGATGGACAGAGAAGAGAGTCTGGCCAGAGACAGAGCTGGAAAAAAAGACAAGATGTGATGTGCACATAAAACCAGTTTAACCCAAGCTGCTCTTTCTCTGTGATCTCTGGGGACTCAGACAAAGTTTCCCCTTGGTATCCCTGGCTTCTCACTTGGGCACAGAGGTGCTGTCAAAATGAAATGAATATGTGAAAAGTGCTTTAGGTACTGGCATGTGGAGTAACCGCAGCTGAACAAACGGGGCCCTTCTCTGCTCCCTTTCTACAGCCAGCTGTGGAGATTAAACTCTCAGTGCAGTTTTCCTAGGATGAAAATGAGTTTATGGCTGGAGTGGGAATTTGTAAGAGTGAACGTTATGTAGGAATAAGCAAGTATGGCTTGAATTCTAGGACTTCATCATATACCCAACCATTTATTGAGCAGCCAGGCCCCAAGTCTGCCCTGGTGGGCGACTGCCCCAGAATTCTAACCTACTCAGTCGGTGCCTCCAACTTAGAATTTGGGGCATCAGTTTTGACCTGGGACTTGCCTGGTGGTCCAGTGGCTGAGAGTCTGCCTGCCCATGTGGGGGACACAGGTTCAATCCTTGGTCTGGGAAGATTCCACGTGCCAAGGTGACTAAACCCATGCACCACAACTATTGACCCAAGCCGTGCAACTACCAAAGCCCACCCACCTAAGCCTGTGCTCTGCAACTAGAGAAGTCAGGAGATGAGAAGCCCAAGCCCCACAATGAAACGTAGCCCCTACTCACCCCAACTAGAAAACTCTGTGCACAGCAGTGAAGACCCAGTACAGCCAAAAATTAATTAATTAAAAAATAGTTTTTGACCTAATGTTCAAACTGAGGAAAAGGATCGCCGTTCTTTTTCATCACTTATTACCATCCCTTTTATGATCTTGTACAAATGGCAAGAGCATCCTGACCAGAATTCAGAAGAATGGTGAGTGGTGTCGTGCAAAAGGGTCTCAGGAAAACCAGCATCTCTCAAGTGGCCACTAGGAGAGTAAACATCAGAGAACACTGGGGTAGTGCAAAAAAAAAAAAAAAAAGATTGCCACAAATAATGTCTAGCATTGTCAAAATCCTTCTGATTTTAAGGATTTGGGGTTAGGATTCCACTGCAGCCAAGTGCCAACTTGCAAATGTTCTTCACCTTGTAACTTTANGAAAAAAAAAAAAAAAAAAAAGATTGCCACAAATAATATCTAGCATTGTCAAAATCCTTCTGATTTTAAGGATTTGGGGTTAGGATTCCACTGCAGCCAAGTGCCAACTTGCAAATGTTCTTCACCTTGTAATTTTAAACTCAGGGAGTTGTAGGGACTTCAAGGACTGGTGGTCCAGGGCCTAAGAATCCATCTTGCAATGTAGGGGACACAGGTTCAATCCCTGGCCAGGGATCTAAGATCCCACTTGCCACAGAGCAGTTAGGTAAGCCCAAGAGCTGTAACAGAAGATCCCGCATGATGCAGCGAAGACCTGGCAGCCAAATAAATAAACAATATTAAAATAACAACAACAATCATAGCAAACTCGGGGAGTTGTAAATTCAGGGTAGAACAGGCAAATAATTAGAGATGGTTTTATGCATGAAATCTCTGGAGAAATGGAACTGTGCCAAGAATGAGGAGACAGCCAAAACAAACAAAGGAAGAGTTCATGTCATCATCTGCATGTATGAGGAGAAAAAGTTATACAAACTATTCGACTCCTTTCGAAAGCATAGTTAGACATAGATGCCGCCATTTTTGACCCCTGAGGAGCCTTTCTGCACATGTGCAGTCAAGGAGATCTCCTTGACCTCCAGGATGAAGACTGTGGTCATCATCTTCTCACTCAAGCAGATTTCAGCTCCTCTCTGCTCCTGCCTTTACCTCTGCCATGAAGCACCAACTGGAGACAAACTCCTGCTGCCCAGCCTGGGGTCCAGCTGTCTCCAGTCTCAGCCCCACTCATGGATGGGGGGGCAGTGAACCCTTGATACGTTTTTCTCATTGTATTCCCACGACTGACTTATGAAGGTGATAAAATTATTCTCCTGTTTTACAGATAAGGGGACTCCTTTGGAAAGGTTCATTCATATATGGAGTTTAAGATCTTCTCTCCTTCAGTTCTGCGGTTGTTTATCCACTAAGTTGTGTCTGACCCTTTTGTGACCTCATGGACTCTAGCCCAACAGTCTCCTCTCTCCATGGGATTCTCCAGGCAAGAATATGGAGCCGGTTACCATTTCCTCCTTCAGAGGCTCTTCCCAGCCGAGAGATCAAATCTGTGTCTTCTGTGTCTCCTGCATTGGCAGGCAAATTCTTTACCACTGAGCCACGCGGGAACCTGGGCTTAGATGAGATAAACTTGATATTCACTAAATTCAGCTTTAGGCCCTATGCAATTTGGGGGTTATAATGGGCTGCTAGGCTTTTAGGAGTTTTTTTTTTTTCATGTAAATATATTTTTTTGAAATAGTTATTCATTTGCCTGCATCGGGTCTTAGGTACAACACTTAAGACCTATGTGCCATGCATTGCGTGACAGATTCTTAACCACTGGACCACTGGGAAGTCCCTGTTTTTTTTGTTTTTTAATTGGCTTTTATTCATCTTAGTGTAGTAAGTCAGGTGGTGAGGTCCGCTTGCTAATGTGCCTTTTTAAAGACCTTACCTCACAGCAGAGAAAATTAAATGCTGGAAAGAATGGCTCAACAGCCAGTCATCCACCATGCTTTACGGCATAGCCAGCCAATATGGAGAGGGGGGCGTGTGTGGAAAAAGACAAGGTGAGGTGATTAATTTTTAAGTGCTAAATATTTATTGACAGAATACCTCTCCAGGCAGTGTTCACATGCTCGGGACCGATGCTTGTAACTTGGCAGTCCTGTTTAAGCAAACAAACTCAGTCAGTTGAATGCAATGATTAACAGGAAGTCGGGGAGCTGACACAGTTGCCAACCTTCTGGCTGAGAGAAGAGGCCGGGGTCAAAGTCTGAGAGCGGTGACTTGCAGAACGGCCCCTTCACCCCTCACTGACTTTCCTGCAGGGAAGGGTGGACACACTGAGTCAGAACTTCCCTGGGGCAACTTGTTGTTTTTTTTTTAATGTACAAACAGGTTGCAAGATGAGACGGGGGAGGAGACAGAGCAAAGCAAATCTCTAAGAGTTCCTTCAGAAACGGGTTGGAGAAAGGTGGAAAAGCAGCACCGTGGGAATGAAGAGGAAAGGAAGACAGAAAAAGGACGAGCAGCTTCCGCTGGAAGGTCACGGAGCGGCCGGTGAGAGCTGCGTCCACCTGGAGGATGGTTATGGATTTCGGAGAAAACATAAGTTAAGTCTGTCTACCCTCTGACCAGATGTTCCAAGAGACATCCTGCTCGTTTCCTGGGTTTGAATGATGGGCTTTTGGAAGCGTTGTCTCTTCTGTGTGTCTCTGGTCTCAGCCCTGATTTTTGTGTTTGTTTGCAACAACGAGTTAGGGGAGAATAAAAATTTCCTGGAAGCTTCCTTATCCAATGCTTCACTATTATCAGAAGTCTGTCACCAGATTTTTAAGGGGAAGGGTTTTTACCCTAAAAAGAATGCATTGAAGAGTACCTTCAGTGAAACCACCTGTCATGAGTACGTGGCTTGGAGTCATTACATAACAGAGACACTCTCTGAAGAAGAGGCTGCCTTCCCCTTGGCTTATGTGATGACCATCCACAGAGACTTCGGCACTTTTGAGAGGCTCTTCAGGGCTATTTACATGCCCCAAAACGTCTACTGTGTTCACGTGGATGAAAAGGCAACAGATGCATTTAAAGGCTCGGTGAAGCAGTTACTGAGCTGCTTCCCAAATGCTTTTCTGGCTTCCAAGATGGAGCCCGTGGTCTACGGTGGGATTTCCAGGCTCCGGGCTGACCTGAACTGCATCAAAGATCTTGTGGCCTCAGAGGTTCCCTGGAAATACGCCCTCAACACCTGTGGGCAAGATTTCCCCCTGAAAACCAACAGGGAGATCATTCGGTATCTGAAGGGATTTAAAGGGAAAAACATCACCCCGGGGGTGCTGCCCCCAGCTCACGCAATTGGGCGGACTAAGTATGTCCATCGCGAGCTATTAAAGCAAAAGAATTCCTACATGATTAAAACCACAAAATTGAAAACACTGCCTCCTCACAACATGACCGTTTACTTTGGCACCGCCTACGTAGCCCTCACAAGGGAATTCGCAAACTTCGTCCTTCACGACCCGCTGGCGCTCGACTTAATGTCCTGGTCCAAGGACACGTACAGTCCTGACGAACATTTCTGGGTCACACTCAATAGGATTCCTGGTATGTATATCTCTTAACTTTTGTTATGAATAAACATCTCATGACCAATACTGAATAAACCACTAAAAAATAAGTTTTTAAAAATTAACACCTTCGTAAAGATCGTTCTTCATGTGAGTTCGATCCCTGGGTCAGGAAGATCCCCTGGAGGAGGGCTTGGCAAGCCACTCCAGTATTCCTGCCTGGAGACTCCTGTGGACAGAGGATCCTGGTGGGCTACAGTCCGTAGGGATGTTAAGACTCGACTGAAGTGACTTAGCACCATTCATAGTTTCACAAGTTCCTCATAATATCTTTATAGCAGCTCTGCTCACAGAGTGGGAGGTGTAATTCATCCTCATTTTGTGTTGTTGTGCAGTGACTTGTGTCTGACTCTTCTGCAACCCAGCCTGTAGCCCCCCCAGGCTCCTCTGTCCATGGGATTTCCCAAGCAATGGGTTGCCATTTCCTTCTCCAAGGGAATCTTCCCTACCCAAGGATCAAACCCACGTCCCCTGCATCTGCTGCTTTGGCAGGCAATTCCTTACCACCAAGCTTCCTAGACCAATGTCTTTATTTTATAGACAAAGAAGTTTCAGCGTGGTTGCATGATGTGTTAAAATTACCCAGCTAGCAGGCAAACGCACCAGTTGTACCAGGTCACCTAACCCTGATGTTCTTTTAAGGTGATTTCCCAAATTAGTTGTTCAGTTGTTCCTAAATCAACTTCACCTTTCCTTGGTCCAAGTTCCAAATGCCTTAAATAATCTCCAGTTGTTTACAGTGAACTAATTCCAGTTCTGCTAGTTCAATTGAAAATAAAAATTCAGATTCCTAGTTCAAAGGAAAACTAACTTGAATCAACATAAGGATTAGGGTCATGGCTTCTTGAGATTAGTGGTTCAGCCCTAGATACATATTAAAGTCTCCTGGAGCTTGTAAAAATACATTTCCTGACTTCCTGGGTGGATGTGAGCTTCAGTATTTGTTCAGCCTCCAGGAAATTCCCAGGAATAGTCAAGGCTGTGAACCACTGTGGATGCTTATTTTTGATGTTAGTACATAAAGCTTGCTAGACTTAGAATGCTTTTAAAATCGATGGTTTTCCCAGAGCAGGAATGAGTAATGTTGTAGTGATAAAAGAAATCAAGTCAAGGACCTAGTATATAGCACAGGGCAATGTCTTGTAATAACTTATATTGAAAAATGATCTGAAAAAGCTTTCCCGGTGGCTTGCTGCTAAGTCACTTCAGTCGTGTCCGACTCTGTGTGACCCCAGAGACGGCAGCCCACCAGGCTCCCCCGTCCCGGGGATTCTCCAGGCAAGAACACTGGAGTGGGTTGCCATTTCCTTCTCCAGTGCATGAAAGGAAAAGGTGAAAGTGAAGTCACTCAGTCATGTCCGACTCTTAGCAACCCCATGTACTGCAGCCTACCAGGCTCCTCTGTCCGTAGGATTTTCCAGGCAAGAGCACTGGAGTGGGGTGCCATTGCCTTCTCCTCCCGGTGGCTTAGCAGTAAAGAATCTGCCTGCAGTACAGGAGACACAAGTTCAGTTCCTGGGCCGGGAAGATCCCCTGGAGGAGGGCTGGGCAATCCACTACAGTATTCTTGCCTGGAGAATCCCATGGACAGAGGAGCCTGCCGGGCTACAGTCCATAGCGTTGCATACATATATGTGCATGCCCAGTCAGTTGCTTCGGTTGTGTCTGGTTCTTTGCAACCCTGTAGATATGTATAGCACTTTGCTGTATACTTGAAACTAGCACAACACTGTAAATCAACTATATTTGAATAAATTTTTTTTAATGAATAAAAAAATCAAATGACCTCTTTTGGCAGAGATCACGGTCAAAAAAGAAATCAGGGCTCAAGAAAGTAAAGTGAAGGAACTTCCTTGGTGATCCAGTGGTTAATAATCCACTGGTTCAGTTCCTGTTTGGAGAACTAAGATCCCACACGCCTTGGGGCCACTAAGCCCGTGAGCCACAACTAAGACCCAACTAAGTCATGAGGCGGCCAAAAATAATAAAATTTGTAAAAGAAACTGAACTGGAGGAGGCATGACCATTTAGCTGTTCGTGTGGAGTTGTAGTACCCAGAATAAGGGAAGTAAAAGCCCCACTTCTCTCTTATGTGTTGCTTGGACCCAATATGATGTAGGCCGTTTCCATGGATCTGAGATTAAAATAGTGAACAAACCCAAGGGATGTTTGGAAGCTGAGGCTGGAGAAATGGTGTCAAGGAAACTCATTTATCAAGTGTCAGACAGATGGACTGTGAGTCTCTTTCACTCTGGAGCCCATGAGTCTAACTAATGATTCTAATCAATTTATTGAACAGAAATGCTGTGTCCCCAGCATGATTTATCTATTGGAACTAGATTGTTACATCTCTGGTAAAGACCAGCAGTTACAGGTCAGCAAGACAATGGAAAACAAATGGACAGCTCCATGTCTTTCAAAACGTTTCAAGGAAGGCGCCTTTAGAACTGCTTCTGTGTTACATGTCCGGACGATCCTTGTTAGAGGCCTTCACTGGGCCAGCCAACTCTTAAAGACCTGAGGCAGGCCTGAGAGTAGGGTTTGGTTGTGAGGAGGTGAGGGAACTAGAAACTTAAGTGGCTGTCTTATTTAATGGTTCCTCTTGCTATGCGAACATCTGGATCATTTCTGTTTCAGGGGTCCTTCTTTGCTGATTATGAGTCTGTTGGCTATTCATTTTGGACATTTTAAGATTGTTCTAATTGGCTGCAGTGATGGTGGGCGTGTTAGGATTCTCAAGTAATAGGACAGGGACTTCCCTGGTGGTCCCGTGGTTAAGAATTCGAGCTTCCGTGGTGGAGGTGGGCACAGGTCCAATCCCTGGCTGGGGAACTAAGATCCCACATGCCAAGTGGTGTGGCCAAAAGGTTAAATATATATATATAAAGAAGAAGCAGCAATAGGACAGGAAAAACGATCTCCTAGATGAAATGGCCTCATGGGGATGTTGAACACCATCTGAAAGAAATACAGTATGAGCCACATAGGTAACTTTCCATCTTTCGCAGCTGCATTATAGAAACAAAAATGAGTAGGTCAAGTAACTTTGAATCATGTATTTTATTGAACCCAATATAGCTCAAATACCAAAGGTGCCCGTGGCTGGTGGCTCCTGGGATGCACAGAGCAGGCAGCCAGGCGTCCTCCCCGCTCAGGCAAGAACAGTCAGACAGCAGTGAGGCCGTCCTAGCAACTCAGAGAAGCATCAGCATCTTCATCTCTGGTTCTCTGTCCTTACCTAAGAGTCTTACCTCTGCTTCAGGGCTTCTTCTTGCTCGTGAGCCCGGCGGGTTCTGCTTTCAGCGTCTTCCCCTTGTATCTCCAGCCAGATTTTGGGGCCACTCTGTCGACGGCAATTCCTCTCTGTCTCCTTCAGATGTTTCTTCTTAGAGAGTCTTGCTGTGTGGGTCCTGAATCACCGTACAATGAGCATCGCTGTTCACATCCCAGCCACTTCCTGGGCAGCAGGCGACCCCTCTGTCGAGGCGCTGCCTTTCATTGAGGCCCCCAACCATTCAGGTCAGGTGGGGCCAGCAGGGCAGGGTCACGTGGTTTCAAACACAAGGCAAAGCGTGGTCCTAATACACGGTAAGACCATTCAGCAGTGGCCGGTCCTCCGGAAACCTCTCGGAAGTGAGGGTTCCTGTACGGGTGAAGGGGCCCACGAGGATGGAAGTATTCCAGAAAGAGCATTCACAGGTGCCCTTAAAAGATGCTGTCCAATGGACCTCACCAGCTGTTGTGAAATGAGGGTTCCTGATCTCCCTCCGTCTTTACCCCGCTTCTCTCCCAACTCTGTCCTGCCCCTTCCATTCCTTAATCCAGGTCACACCAAGGTGGCAGCCTTTCAGTTCCCCGTCAGCCTCGGCCATGGCTGATTTCCAGTTAGGACAGAGATCCTTTTATGGGCCAGAGGTGCCAGTTCACCACCTCCTGTTTGCTTCCAAGCTATAGATCATGTGCTCCTCCCGTCGTCATGGTTCTGCCCTGAGCAGGATCGGTGGGTTTGTTTCATTCATCACATGCTCTTGGGATTTAAAGATTTTGAAACTGACCAATGGTTTCGGCCTCACTTGCAACAAAGGAATATTTCTCATTTGATTCAGTGGGAGCTTATTTCAAATTCATCTTAATGAATGAATGAATGAATGAAAAAAGAGTCTTTTCTCATTCTGAAAAAAATCTCAGAGAAAAAGAAAAAGCTGAGAGCAGGTTTCACTGGAGATGGGAGGAAAAAGGAACAACAAGAAATCAAAAGGGGAAGGTATAGAGAAAAGAAGAAAATTGGAGATTGTGGGCTTGGAAGACAGATTCTATTTGCTTTTCATTTTTCCCTTGGAGAACCAGCCGATGGACCCGCCCTGCTGGTATTTTCTGCCGTGTGTGTGCCCCTGTGCCCTTGAAAGGGGAGGCTTGTTGAGTTTCTGCTGTGAATCCACACTAGCCTGACTCCATCTTTATTGCAGGCTGGCTAGCTGCTCTATTCTTTTTATACGTACTGTGCTGAGGTGCCAAGTGCTGAAACCTTGAGAGAAGCAGGAAGAATCAATCTAAATAAAGCCGGTTCTGGGAACTCACAGTTTTGCAGCCCCCCGCCCCCCAGGGATTTGGCTGGGATCTTGCTATATCCAGAGGGAATTTATGCTTCTCAAACATATTATGCTCACGGAGCTTCCAGGATCACTGAGTGTATGGGCAGACTTGCTGGGGAAGGACAGTTGGGGGATAAGTTTTATCAATAGCTTGAACAATCTCTGTTTTCGTATCTGTTGAAATATAGACTTTTGTCATAGGGAAAGAAATCAGCAAGTCAGGATACATGCAAGTTGTTTTTCAAGGAAATACCATCTTTCCTCAAAAAAAAAAAAAAAAATCAAAAATAGAACTAGCATACAATCCAGCAGTCCCACCACTGGGTATTTATCCAAAGAAAACAAAAATACTAATTCAAAAACATGTATTAATATATACCCCTATCTTCATTCCTGCATCATTTATTATAGCCAAGATATGGAACCAACCTAAGTGCCCATCAATAGAGGAATGGATAAATAAGATGTGGTTTACACACACACACAGAAATATGACTCAGCAATAAAGCAGAATGAAATCTTGTCATTTGTAATAACATGGGTAGACCTAGAGAGTGTTACGCTGAATGAAAAGAGTCAGGCAGAGAAAGAAAAATACCTGAGGATTTCACTTATATGTGGAATCTAAAAAACAAAACGAAAAAAACAGAAATGGAGTCGTCGATACAAAGAACAAACAAATGGTTGGCAGAGGGAAGGGGGTTGGAGGTAGAAATAGGTGAAGGATACCAAAAAGTACAAACTGGGACTTCCCATGTGGTCCAGTGGCTAAGACTCCACGCTCTCAATGCTAGAGGCCCAGGTTAGATCCCTGGCCAGGGGGCTAGATCCCATGTCCCACAAGTAAGAGTTTGCACGGCTATACTAAGACCCGGCATAGCCTAAAAATATAAAGAAACATTCTAAAAGAGAAAAAAGAGGTACAAACTTCCAGTTGCAAGATAAATGAGTCACAGGTAGGAAAGGTACAAAGGTGCAGGCTGGGGAACAGAGCCAATAATATTGTAATGTCTTTGGGTGGTGACAGATGGTAATAGCCCATTGTGGAGATTATTCTGGAATGTGTAGACTTATTAATAGCAAATCACTGTGTGGTATGACAGGAACTAGTGCAGGTCAAGAATACATCAAAAACAAGCTCAAAGGAAAAGAGATCAAATTTTGGATACCAGAGGGAGGGGATACTGGATGAAGGCAGTCAAAAGGTACAAACTTCCAGTTACATGATAAATAAGGATTTCAGTATATGTCATACTTAATAGAATTAACTCTGCTATACTGGAGTGGGTAGCCTTTCCCTTCTCCAGGGGATCTTCCCAACCCAGGGACTGAACCCAGGTCTCCCACATTGCAGGCAGAGTCTTTACCAGCTGAGCCACAAAAGAAGCCCAACAATACTGGAGTCGGTAGCCTATCCCTTCTCCAGGGGATCTTCCCAGCCCAGGAACCGAACCAGGGTCTCATTCATTGCAGGCAGATTCTTTACCAATTGAGTTCCCTGGGAAGCCTGTAGAGTCAGTGGTGGCTCCCAATTTGATGGCAGGATTTAAAAGCAGACAGTCATGGCTTTGCCACCTACAACCTGTGTCATTTGGGGCAAAATGGCTAATTTCTCCGATTTGTTGTCAAAACATCTCCTTGTCAGACTGTAGGAAGGATTAAATAGCACACAAATTGGCACCCGGGATGTTGTCGGAGCTCATCAACACTTCCAAGAGAGGGAGAACAAGAAAAGAGCCTCTTAGATGCTGCTTTTGAAGTTTTAGTGTTACAATTCTAAAACTTCTATGTGTGACCAAATTAAAAAAAGGGTTTTTGAAGGTGCAGAGATTTTTTTTTTTACTAGAAATCAGACATGCAGCCCACAGAGGCGCCGCTCAGCTGTTGCTTTTCTTAGCAGGGTCACGTGCCTGGGGTCTGAAGTGGCTGCCTTCACTTTCCTCTTATTAGGAAGTGGCATTCTGAGCCGAGTCCAGGGCCTCGGACTCTGCCAAGCTTCTGTCACCCTAGCGCCGGCAGAAGACAGACAGTCTCCAGGCCCTTGCTCACACTGCCCCTGCGTTCTGAAATGCTCTTTTGTCACTCATTCTGGAATGTTCCCCCGATCTAGTTGAAATAGCTGCGTTGAAAGGTCACTTACTTCCTCAGGGAAATTTCTCTGCTCCCCTCCCCTCCCACAGAAGCGGCCACCTCACCCACCCACTTGACTGCTGTCCTAGGGTGACCCCCCCCAGCATCTCACTGGTCCNGATCAGCATGGGCTGCAGAAGAAATGAGAGGTAAGAAAGAAGAGAACAAGTTTTGCAGACTCTGAAGAACATGACTGTAAAGATAAGATGTGAGCTAGAGCAGTAGCTGGTGCAGAACTTTGAACTGTAGAGACTTTGTTCATTTCTGTTTTAAGATTAAGAGTGCCTAGAACTTGCATTTAATGACAAGAAAAATCAGTGGAGAATAGAACTGAAAATATAGAAGAGAGATGTCTTCATCAAAACATAAAAATGAATTCCCTCTCTAGTTAAACATAGCTGAAGTTTTAATGAAAAACTCTCACAGAGATTAGAATGATACAACTTTGCCTTTTAAAAGAATGCCAGATATCACTCACCCAATGAATAAGTCTTGAGAGTCCAGGAGATTTTAACAGTCTAAGTTGGTTTTCTACTTGCTATAACACTCCAGAAAACAACTGACTCCTATCTCCCATCATTTTTTTAGAGTGGTTAAAAAAATAATCTTCTATTTCTGAAGGCAAATCTAATAGCAAGTTATTTTGCTTAAATTGTGCGGCCCCTTAGGGAACATGACTCCACCAGAAAGAAATGAAAACAAAAGCAAGCTTACGGACAACTTGTACCACCTTTACATATTTTGGAGAAAGGGAAGATTCTCAGTGGAGAAAAGAGCAAGAGCTAGAAGCTACACACTCCAGGGTCTTACACTGAAGTGTCATGAGAAAGATGCGAAGATGGTGCAGAGGGCAAGGAAGGGGGTCAACATCTGAACAGCCCATGGGGCCCCTTTCTGAGCAGCACTGTCTCAGCCTTGGCCAATCAAGATGGCAATTCTGTGAGCAATCCCTGTGTATGGAACAATAACTGCAGGGAACAGAAACTGACAAGCGGCTCAATGAAGAGGGCTTCATCTTTTGGGGGGATTTTCTCTAGAGGAGGACCTTCTATTGAGAAGAGCCAGGTAATCACTAGCCAAACTCTCCCATGTACCAATTACCCACACATTCTCTGAACTTATAACCTCAATCACTCTCTGATGATTCAAACAGAGTATAGGTTTAGTCAATCTATAGCTATGTAACAAAACTGTATTATCTTTTCACTAATTTGGAAGCAAAAGCATCATCATATTCAGAGTACAGCCCATTAGCTCCAAAGGAAATCCTTGTTTCAATGTAGGATTTAATGGAGGGCCCTGATATCACAAGGAGGATTTTTATTAAGAATCATTATCAATTCAGCTCAACTTGAAATGGTAACTTCAGCTTCATAAAGATACATGCATGTGGATACAACTGTGGAAAGCAGAATTCTAAGATGACCTCTTATGATCCATACTCTTGTATAATCACCCATTCTTAAGAGCAGACAGGACATGCCACTTGCTTCTAACCACTATGGCAAAGGTGATGGATGTTACTCTTGTGGAAGGATTTTACTGATATAATTAAAGCACCGTATAGGCTTTAAGTAAATCAAAAGGTAGATTATCTTGGGTAGGCCCAGCCAAATCAGGTGGGCTATTGACAAAAATGTCTAAAGGTTAGAGGCTCCATCCAGCTGGACATAATGAAACATGCCACCATGAATTCTACAGCTACAAAAGATGAATTCTGCTAACAAACTGTAGCAGCTTAGAAGCAAATCCTTCTTAAGTTGAGTCTCTGATGAGAATACAACTCAGCCATCATCTTGCCTACAGCTTTTTGAGATTCTGAGTGGAATATCCAGATACACTATGCCTTGATTCATGACCCATGGAGACTATGAGATAATAAGTGTTTATTGTTTTAAGCCACTAAATTTTTGTTAATGTGTTAAACAGCAATTAAAAACTAATACTATAGCCAAATCACTCCTGGGTCTACCTGTGGCTTTATATTATTCAAGGTGTTATAAGTAACAGAAGTCAACTCTGGTTAACTTGTTAACCAGAGGTTATGGGCTTCCCTGGTGGCTCAGATGGTAAAAAATCTTCCTGTAATGCAAGAGACCCAGGTTCAGTCTCTGGGTTGGGAAGATCCCTTGGAGAAGGGCATGCAAACCGCTCCTGTAGTCTTGCCTGGAGATTCCCATGGACAGAGGAGCTAGGCAGGCTACAGTCCTTGGGGTCACAGAGTCAGACACTGAATGACTAACACTTTCATATCATAGCTCACATAAACTCCAAAAGGGTTGGGGAAACCAGGCTTGCAACCTATGTAGTTAGAAACAATCCTCTGAATCACACAGGAGGAATGGCCTCATGAAGATACCATGGCTGGAGCTATTGGGCTGCACTGACTCCAGTTCATACAATCAGCATCACCCAAGATGGACATGGGAGTCTACTCTTAAAGCTCCTGCTGCTTCTGGTAAGCACATGTAGCCATTGACTACCACCAGCCACATGAGGATTCCTATTTTTCCATTAATATGCTACTAGCTTCAAAATCAATTCCTGGAGTCACCAGGTCTGGCTAAAGAAGCAAGGTCTTGTGCCTAAGGTAGAGGCCCTCCACTTAGTTGCAAAGACACTTAAGAAAATTTTTGTTGTTCAATTGCTCATCATGTCCAACTCTTTGCCACTCCATAGACTGCAGCATGCCAGGCTTTTCTGTTCTTCATCTCCAAGAGCTTGCTCAAACTCATGTTCATTGAGTCAGTGATGCCATCCAACCATCTCAGCCTCTGTTGTCTTCTTCTCCTGTCTTCAGTCTTTTCCAGCTTCAGGGTTTTTTCTAATGAGTTGGCTCTTCACAGCAGGTTGCCAAAGATTTGGAGCTTCACTTTCAGCATCATTCCTTCCAATGAATTTTCAGGATTGATTTTCTTTAGGATTGACTGGTTTGATCTCCTTGCAGTCCATGGGACTGGAATTCTGAGATTTCCTATTAGGAGGCAGACTTTGTTAAATAAGATGGCTATTCTCTAACATAGGTTTCCCAGGTGGCACAGTGGTAAAGAACCCACTCACCAATGCAAGGGATGCAGGTTTGATCCCTGGGTCAAGAAGATCCCCTGGAGTGAGAAATGGCAACCTCCTCCAGTGTTCTTGCTTGGAAAATCCCATGGATAGCAGAACTTGGCAAGCTAGAGTCCATGGGCTCACAAAGAGCCAGACATGACTGAGCAAACATACTCTCTAATAAAAGAAAATGCTTTCAGATGCTAGGAGGCCAAAGTGAATGTTTATTTCCCCTGCATTTCTGTCTCCAAAATTTTACACTGTCAGTTTTTGCATTGTCTTCCAAAATGTGGGACTGGAGCTCACACTGAGTAGTTTCACAGTTTAGTTTTAATAAATGACCCTCTCCAAGCTCCAGTCCTCAAATTATATAATCTTGAGGATATTTAAATAAATAATTACACCTCAGGACAGGGCAAATGTAGGTCCCTTTTATCAGTCAGGTTTTTGTCTTATTTGGTTTTCTGCTACTGTTAAATTACTGCATAAGACCTGTAGTGATTTTCATGGAATATATTTTATTAATCTGGTGATCATATTGAATGTTTGTTGTCTGGAGAGACTTGCCAGGATTCTAGGCTGAAGATACTTATCCATGACTATTATCTCATTACAAATCTTCGTTGATAAACATTGAAAATATTAATCAGCTTCCATCTGATCATAGTCCCCCATTTAATTGCAGCAAAATCTGTTGTTTATGTACTGGCTTCTTTCCTCTTTCTTTTCCTCCTTCATTCATTTTGCTCATTTAAAGTCTCTCTTCCTGGTTCCTAAGCTCCAAGCAGATTCTGACAATTTTGGCAGGCGGGGATATATCCTATGGTTTAAATTGCACTGACATTGAGTAAGATACAACAAAGAAGACTGGAAACATAGCACCAATCCAACTCCCAAGATAAAACATCATAGGGAATATGTCTGTGCTATTAATTCTACTCTCAGAGGAGGTCAAGAGGGCAATGGGTTAATCCCATGGTATAGATGAAGGGTAAGGGAAATATTCGTATTGATTGAACTGTGTTGGTAGATTAAAGTTTACGACACTTTACACAAACCAAAGACTTTCTTCCAATAGACAGGAGAAAAGTGAGGGAGGAGCAAGTGGTGCTTGAGAAATAATATGTAGAGTTAGGAAGTATTTGTGAGGATGGTAACAGAATAAACACAGTCCACAAAAAGGAAATGTGGGATATTAAAATAATTGTTATGGCATTTGACTTTTTTTAGATGCAAGAAATATGCCCATGTGAAATATATATTAAACAGAATTCACTGCTAAACGATCTCCAGGCTCCTTGGCTTTCTCACACAACTGACCTCTATAATAGTAATAAATAGAAACGGACAAAATAACAAAGCTCACAGAAAAGTACAGCTTGCCCCAGTGATGACCCTCTACAGCCAGGTACAGCAGGACACCTTCTACCCCAGACTAATTTACAGACCTATTTCTTTTACTGCTTCTATTCTTGAAGCAGATGGGGGAGGTGGGTGCAGATATGGAGTGTGGCAAGTAAAGAAGGGAGTTATTGCTTGGTTGTTGGTGAGTTTGTGTGTCCTCCTAAGTCAATTGGGTAGATTGGCTTCAATTGTTGCTCTGCAGTTCTTTACCCATTAGAAAATTAATTTTACTAGAATTCCAAATGAAAAGCAGATTTTAGCATAATTTCAAAAGGAAAAGTCATGTATTGAGATTGAGCCATGTGAAAAGGTCATTTTGGCAATTCAAAAAATGACCAAATAGTATCTATCTCCTATGTTTCTAATCCTGTGAGCTGGTACCGTGGTAGATGCCAGGGATACGGAGGTGAACGAATGGATGGAAGCAGAGCCAGGGAGCACACAGTCTAATGGGAGAGATGACATTTTGCAATTAACCCCACAAATGAGCATAGGATTACAAACTGTAATATGTGTTTTTGAGGCAGGGGGAATATTTTAAATAGTGTGTGCATTTTAAAACAGGTAATAATAATATTTAAATTGAAGAGTAAGATTGGAAGGGGAAAAGTAACAGTCACAACTGTGTGTGGCATGACTGACATGTATTACCTTATGTAATCCTCACAATATAGCTGTGAACTCAGTACTACCTTTACTCCCAATTAAAGAGGAGGGAAATAAGATACAGAAAAGTGATCATTGAATATGTCTCCATGGTGCCATTGGATTGACACTTTTGTCTGATTGCCTTGCTATACCTCTAAGTGGAAAGCATAATTTAGCATGATTTCAGAAGGAAACTACTGTTTCATAATTCTGCTTCAAAAAATTGATCATTCATTTACCAATTCCAAATATTAAGTGGCAGAAGAGAAAGCCNATGGCATTTGACTTTTTTTAGATGCAAGAAATATGCCCATGTGAAATATATATTAAACAGAATTCACTGCTAAACGATCTCCAGGCTCCTTGGCTTTCTCACACAACTGACCTCTATAATAGTAATAAATAGAAACGGACAAAATAACAAAGCTCACAGAAAAGTACAGCTTGCCCCAGTGATGACCCTCTACAGCCAGGTACAGCAGGACACCTTCTACCCCAGACTAATTTACAGACCTATTTCTTTTACTGCTTCTATTCTTGAAGCAGATGGGGGAGGTGGGTGTAGATATGGAGTGTGGCAAGTAAAGAAGGGAGTTATTGCTTGGTTGTTGGTGAGTTTGTGTGTCCTCCTAAGTCAATTGGGTAGATTGGCTTCAATTGTTGCTCTGCAGTTCTTTACCCATTAGAAAATTAATTTTACTAGAATTCCAAATGAAAAGCAGATTTTAGCATAATTTCAAAAGGAAAAGTCATGTATTGAGATTGAGCCATGTGAAAAGGTCATTTTGGCAATTCAAAAAATGACCAAATACTATCTATCTCCTATGTTTCTAATCCTGTGAGCTGGTACCGTGGTAGATGCCAGGGATACGGAGGTGAACGAATGGATGGAAGCAGAGCCAGGGAGCACACAGTCTAATGGGAGAGATGACATTTTGCAATTAACCCCACAAATGAGCATAGGATTACAAACTGTAATATGTGTTTTTGAGGCAGGGGGAATATTTTAAATAGTGTGTGCATTTTAAAACAGGTAATAATAATATTTAAATTGAAGAGTAAGATTGGAAGGGGAAAAGTAACAGTCACAACTGTGTGTGGCATGACTGACATGTATTACCTTATGTAATCCTCACAATATAGCTGTGAACTCAGTACTACCTTTACTCCCAATTAAAGAGGAGGGAAATAAGATACAGAAAAGTGATCATTGAATATGTCTCCATGGTGCCATTGGATTGACACTTTTGTCTGATTGCCTTGCTATACCTCTAAGTGGAAAGCATAATTTAGCATGATTTCAGAAGGAAACTACTGTTTCATAATTCTGCTTCAAAAAATTGATCATTCATTTACCAATTCCAAATATTAAGTGGCAGAAGAGAAAGCCAGAGCATTAACTGTAGCATTTTTTTATAACCTAAGTCTTGGGAAAATCTTTCAACATTTCTGTACTTCCGTTTAGGAGGGTATAGCTTATATTTTGGAAAAGGAAATGGCAACCCACTCCAGAGTTCTTGGCTGGTGAATCCCAGGGACAGCAGAGCCTGGTGGGCTTCCATCTATAAGGTCACACAGAATCGGCCATGACTGAAGTGACTTAGCAACAGCAGCAACAGCAGCATATATTTATTCAGTAAAACACAGGTCATCCAGTAAAATTTGAATTAAGAATAACAATGAATAATATTTTAGTATAAGTTATATGGCCTATGCAATATTTGGCAATATCTCTCCTATGCAAACATAGTATCCTGTACATATATTTACTAGTATCTGGTTAGTCTAGTTTTATTAGAGCAAATGGATAGAGCTAGCTCAACAAAGGAAGTCAATCTATATTGAAATTTTCAAGTCACTAGTTAAATGAGAAAAAATGAGGCACTGAACTTTCCTATTTACATTGCTAAATTGTTCATTTAAAGAATTATCTTGAGAAAAAAGATGGTGGAGGAATAGGATGGGGAGAACACTCTCTCCCTCACTACTTCATCAAAAGAACATTTCAAGCTGAATAAACTCCACAAAACAACTTCTGAATGCTGGCAGAGGACATCAGGCATCCAGCAAAGCAGATCATTGGCTTCAAAAACAGGTAGGAATAAATATAAGGNTTTTTTTTTTTTTTTCCTTGCTCAATAATCTGTCTGTGAGATTCCCTTTTTGGTGGTTGCAGACAGTTTTATGATTCGTTCTCATTGCTGTGGTAGAGAGAAGGAGATATGTGAAGTTGGGGTGGGAGGGTGGAGGGTGATTTTGCCCCCCAGAACATTTAGCCGTATCTGGAGACATTATTGGTTGTCAAAATCTGGAGGGGGCACACGGGGTACTATGGGCATTTGGTGGGTAGAGACCAAGGATGTTGGTAAATATCCACTGGACAGCACCCACCTCCCCCAACAAGGCCTATTCAGCCCACAATGCCAGTAGTCCCTGGTGGAGAAACCCTGCTATGTAACAACTGTGGGTGGGCATTTGGGTCTATTATGAATGCGGCTGCAATGAATGTTGAGCTTTGTGACCTTTTAATTGTTGTTTAATCGTCAAGTCTTGTCCAACTCTTTTGCGACCCCTGTAGCCCACCAGGCTCCTCTGTCCACAGGATTTCCCAGGCAAGAATACTGAAGTGGGTTGTCATTTCCCTCTCCAGGATATCTTCCCAAGCTGTGGATCGAATCCATGTCTCTAGCCTCTCCTGCATTGGCAGGCAGATTCTTTACCGCTGACTCATGTGTCCTTTAAACACACACACAAATACCTGGGGATGGAACTGCGGGGTGAGGGAGGTCTGCGCTCAGCCTGAGTAGAAATCGCCAATGTTCTGGAGTGATCCCAGTTCACGCTTCCTCCGGGAGCATACAGATGTTCTGGCTGCTCTCCTTCTGCGCCAGTATAGCGTATTTTCTGACTTTTTTTCTTTTTTAAAAATTGTGTGTCTCCTTCTCCTACACCCTCCTCCATTTCAGTTGATGGCAAACTGGATACTCAAAACATCATTGTTTGTCGGTAAATAACCCTAGTCTATACTTTGTGAACAAAGACTGGGATTAGGATAGGTGGCCACACTGTGTACAGTAAATTAGAGAATGAATTTAGGGCAGGATGACCTGCAACGAGGGTTTCACTTACTTAAATAACACCAACTAGCACTGTTCTGCATCTGTTTTCTTTCATTCTTCCTAAAAGTACCAATTACCATAGTGAATTTACCAGAGAAAATTTTATTCAAGGAATCAGGCTATCGACCATTTGAATTCACAGTTTTGGACGGTTTTTATGCTCTTTTGTGGGTTTTATTTTTGCTGCTGCTAAGTCACTTCAGTCGTGTCCAACTCTGTGTCACCCCATAGACGGCAGCCCACCAGGCTCCCCCATCCCTGGGATTCTCCAGACAAGAACACTGGAGTGGGTTGCTATTTCCTTCTCCAGGGTTTTATTTTTAGCCGTACCTTAAGGCTTGTGGAATCTGAGTTCCTAGATCAAGGAACCAACTCAGGTCCTCAGCAGTGACAGCTCAAAGTCCTAACCACTGGACTGCCAAAGAATCCTTAGCATTCATTTTTATTCAATATTTCCAAAACATACAGTATTGCTTATCCTGAAATAGTGATTTTTTATTTTATGATGTATTGCTTAATCTTTTAAAAAAATAGATCAAATGGGGTCACTGAGGAAAAAATAATCATAGAATTTGGCATCTGATCCTTTGGGTCTCAAACTTTAGTCTCAAGACCTATTAGAAATGCAAATAATTAAATTCCACCTGGAACTAACTGACTTCTTGGGGTAGGGGACCTGCAACCTCCATTTTAACAACGTCTCCATGTATTGAGAGGTCGAACAGAAGGTTCCAAACTTCTGACCTAAACTACCCTTAACCTCAAGCCACAGACACACTTAGTTTGGCTTTTGGAAACAAATGTTTTATTAAAACAATGAGTCAGTTCTTCTTCCAAGGTTAAGCAATTAGTTTCCACAGGTAAATTCAGTAGTAAGTTTTATCCTAAAATGTTAACTTGTTGTTGTTCAGTAACTCAGTCATGTCCGACCTTTTGTGACCCCATGGACTACAGCACACCAGGCTTCCCTGTCCTTCACTGTCTGCAGGAGTTTGCTCAAGCTCATGTCCACTGAGAGTCAGTGATGCCATACAGCCATCTCATTCTCTGTCGTCCCCTTCTCCTCCTGCCCTCAATGTTTCCCAGCATCAGGATCTTTTCTAATGAGTCAGCTCTTTGCAACACGTGGCCAAAGTATTGAAATTTCATTGTCAACATCAGTCCTTCCAATGAACATTCAGGGTTGATTTCCTTTAGGATCGACTAGTTTGACCTTGCAACCCGAAGGACTCTCAAAGGACTCTCCAACACCACAATTTGAAAGCATCAATTCTTTGGTGCTTAGCCTTCTTTATGGTCCAGCTCTGACATCCATACATGACTACTGGAAAAACCACAGCTTTGACTAGACAGATATTTGTTGGCAAAGTAATGTCTCTGCTTTTTAGTACACTGTCTAGGTTTGTCATAGCTTTCCTTGCAAGGAGCAAGCAAGTGGCTTTTAATCTCGTTAACTGGCTATGACTTATTTGGAATAATGGATTTTTTTTTTTTTTTTCATTTTCTAAGCCCCGCCTAGTTTCAGGCTCTTTATGGTACCAGTGGCTACATTTCTGCTACCAGAAGATTGCCTCCTTCCTGTGCAGGTTTTGACATTTGCCTATGGGGATTTGTGTGAACTGTCTTTTGCAAATATTTGCTTAGCTCCTTTAGCATCCAGGAAGTGTTTCCTTGATTACCTTTGTGCCATCAAAATGAGATGCAGATCAGTTCAGCTCACACTACCATGCTACGGTTTGGTAAGACCACCTTCTGTACCTGCCACCTAAGCCTTGAACGTTCTGTGTGTTAATCTTCCTCCCTGCTTTGAGGCAAGAGTTTGAAATCATGCTTTGGGTTCTGTGATCTAGACAACAACCTCTGCTACTGCTAATTAGATGAACAGTATAGAAAGTAAAATGATTGGGTCCCCAGAGAAGGTGGATTTTCCCCAGTGAGCTCCCTCAGAGGGCTTTCGGTTCTGGGAGAAACTGTTGTTTTAAAGATGTGCTTGGAAAATGTCTTCATCCTTCTCTTTAGCATCATGATGATCACAGATATGGACTTCCCCGGTGGTCCAGGGCCTAAGACTTTATGGCTCCACTGCGTGGGGCACAGGTTTGATCCCTGGTCGGGGAACTAAGATCCCACATGCCTTGTGGCACAGTTTAAAAAACAAAACAAAACTGCATAGATACATAGACAAACAAAAGGCTTCATTTATAAAACATCTGGCCACTCGGAACAGAATTGCTTGCCTGACTGTCCAAAGTGAAATGGACTGTCACTGTGCTCTGCTTTTTCATGAGATACTTAGTTCCAAGAGAAGAAAACTAATCCATATATTTTGTAATTAAAGAATGAATCCTTGAGTCACTTGACCTGCTTTAAGAGTAATGAAAACCACACACAAATGACCTGCTGAAGAACAGCCACCAGTGAGTCCAAGAAATGATAGCATCTCACCTCACTTACCTAACCTTTTCTGCTGATATGACTTTGCACCTCCGTGCCACACCAACAAACTTCACCAGACCCCGTCCTCTCCAGTGCCCTTGTGCTGATTTACCAGTACGAATTGAGTGTTTTTGTTCAAGCCTCCTTCCCCTCCATTTCTTTCCCGACTCCAGGATAACTGTTAATTGTGAATGGAAAACCAGGTCCCAGAACAATTATGAAAGTATAATGAAATTTGCATTAGTCCATGCAATTAAACCGAAGAAAGATGCATGAGGAATGTGATGAGAATTCAGTATATTTACAGTATATTTATGGCTAGGTCTTCAAACAGGCACGTGCTGTGGGGCAAGAAAGAAAAAAAGCACTATTTGCACAGTAAAATGACACCTCCAAATAGCTAGAAATTGGCCTGAAAGGAAAAAAAAAAAACCAACATCAGAAACGACTCTCCTAGCCTCTGCTGTTCTGATATATAAATTAAAACAGTGGGCAAATGTGAGCTTCAACATGCCTTCTTCCAGAGCTGAAAATTGCACTTTGAAACGCCCAGATGATCTTGGACCCATCTGACAAGCATTGAACACACTGCATGCCAGGCCCTGGTGGGGCTGCTGGGCTGTGAGAGAAATGGGAGGCGAAAGCCCTCGCTCTCCTGCACTCACCCTTTAAACACGACCAGCTCTTTGAGGTCTCAGTTCACTGACTTGAAGGATTTTATCTGCTGCCCTGCCAAAGAAATTCTAGATTTACAGCTCTCCCGGGGAAATTTCTGCACATGTGGCTTTCTTGATTTGGTGTTCTTGCTCATTCTTGTAATTTCCCCAACTGGAACGTCTTCTCCTTGCTCTGTTTGAATCTCACCATTGGAAGCTCTTGCAAACCATCGCAGCTCCAAGGGAATTGTTGGTTTCTCTTTTGAGTTCCTGTCACGTTTATCAGACACCTTCTTGTTTGGAACTAATCCATGGTCTTTCCTGTTTTGTTGGTTGTCTTTCCAGCTGCATGCATTTTAAATCCTAGTCAAGATACACTTTCCTACAGGTCAGAGGCCATACCTCATACTTCCTGGATTCCATCACTGTTGCTTAGCGATTCACCTTACATCATACTAAATTGTACTTCATTTTAAAAGCTGGAAAGGGAGACTTCCCTGGCGGTCTAGTGGTTGAGACCCCACATTTCCAATGCAAGGACTGGCGTTCAAGTCCTGGTCGGGGAAGTAAGATCCCACACGCCATGTGGCACAGCCAAAAATTGCAAAAATAAAAATGAAAAATAAATAATACTATTTTAAAAAATCTGGAAGGGACCGCGGAGAACATCCTTTTTATTTATTTTTAAGTTATTATTATTTTTTGAAATATTGATTTGGCTACGCCAGGTCTTAGTTTCGGCATTAGGGGTCCAGTCACCTGATAGGGGATTGGCCCGGCATTGGGAGAACAGAGTTTTAGCTCTAGGTCATCAGGGAAGTTCCAAGAACATCATTTTTAAAGAAGAAGCCAGCGGGAGCCTAAGATCACATAATCAGTTAAAGGTAGAAAATTCACCAGTACCTGGGTTTCCTTATTTTTGCACCATTCCCTGTTAGTAATTGTAGGGTTTAATGGGTAACCTTTCCTTGAAACGCAAAAGAAAGTACATCTTGCATGGTTCCCTACCCCCCGCCAAAGTGATTTAAAAAGTTGTGTTTTTTTAATGTTATTTTAAAATGTTATTTGATCTATCTGGTCGGTCAACGTGGTCAGAGCTTTTGCTTGTCAGAGAAAAAGACACCCGTTGTTCTGTTCCCAATTCTAGTTAAAAGATGATTTACCCATGAGCACCTTGGAACTGTGGGGAATGTGGACTCCATTCATTCACCCATTCATTCATTCAACACATTCAACACATATAAATAAATCACCTAGGTAAGGTAACACATATTTCTCATCACCAGGTGGAACAACAGGAAAATAATAATAGAAAGTAGACTCTACTCATTCATGGAAGGAATTAATTAATTCCTTATGGACCTTGGGATTTTAAATCTCTCCCTTATCTTTATTTCTTTATTTAAGAAAAACTCAAACAGTACAGTATCTGACGTCCTGTGAATATCTGCGGGACTAAAGCCTCAACTGTAACAGCCTCCTACATTTCATTCTACTTCTAGGAAATGTAGTTAACTGAGGCATCACTATCACCCTTGCCTCGTGGTTTAAGAGGCTTTACTTTAGTTATGTGCAAATGGACTCAAGGGCCTTCCCTGGTGGCTCAGACGGTAAAGTGTCTGCCTGTAATGCAGGAGACCTGGGTTCTCTCCCTGGGTAGGGAAGATCCCCTGGAGAAGGAAATGGCAACCCACTCCAGTACTCTTTCCTGGAAAATTCCATGGATGGAGGAGCCTGGTAGGCTACAGTCCATGAGGGTGCAAAGAGTTGTACATGACTGAGCAACTTCACTGGTTCAAATGGACTTAATGGACGTGAATTCGAGCAAATTCCAGGAGATGATGAAGGACAGGGAAGCCTGATGTGCTGTAGTCCATGGGGTCACAAAGAGTTGAACATGACTTAGGGGCTGAATAACAGCCACACTATAATGCTATTAGTACCAACGAGTGCCCATGCATGTGTGGGCTGACTTTCCACCATGATTTATCTTGCTCTTGTTCTTCCTCCAGTTGGCACTTGTTGCCTGGGAGCTTCTCAACCCAACGTCTTAGGTGGTGCTCCTTGGGCAAAAAAGTGATGTCCAAGTTTTTCAGAACAATAATATGCAAGGTCTTTTATGACCTTTTATGACCAGCGGCCACCTCCCTAGGGGTGTGACTCAGCCTGGCAGGCAGCAAACTCCAGGCGCTGCTCCCTCAACGCACCTTCTGTAGGTCTCTCAGCATCAGGCAAGTGCTACCTTGCCTCCTCGCACAGAAAGCCTAGGGGTGCTGAGGTTCTCCTCCTCAACTCTGATTACTTCTTTATTTCAGTGAAACTGGGAGTCTTCTATCATTTCACAAAAAGGATACCCTCTTCATTTTGGAGCTATGCTCCAGCTTCGAAATTGGAAAAATTCTTCTTTTTTAAAAATTGGAATATAGTTGACTGAGGGTTTCTCTGGTGGCTCAGATGGCCAAGAATCTGCCTGCAATGTGAGAGACACAGGAGACGTGGGTTCTGTTAGGGCCTAACTGGAGCCAGGACAGGCTCTAAGGGGCAGGCTAGGTCTCTAGGAAAGCTGAGGCCCTGGGAACTCCCACGGACAGCGTAGCTTGACCAATAGGAAAAAGCCCCTAAGAAAGCCCGCGCGTGTGGGAATCTAGCCAATTAGTAGGTGCCAAGAGACCCTTGCAACCAATCCGCCCTTACCAACTCCCTTTCTTTGTTCTAAGTTTATAAATACTGCTGTAATTCAGGGCTCGGGGCCCTCTTGCCTTACTCCACTGTGTTGGAGGGGGCAGGGGAGCCCTAACTCGAGTTAGTAATCAATAAACTCCCTTCTTGCTTTTGCAGTACTTTGGTGGACTTGTTCTCTCAGTCTATTTGGGGTCTTGGACT
>SJYW01041467.1:27742-39594 GCA_006410735.1 Raphicerus campestris
ACTGGAGCCAGGACAGGCTCTAAGGGGCAGGCTAGGTCTCTAGGAAAGCTGAGGCCCTGGGAACTCCCACGGACAGCGTAGCTTGACCAATAGGAAAAAGCCCCTAAGAAAGCCCGCGCGTGTGGGAATCTAGCCAATTAGTAGGTGCCAAGAGACCCTTGCAACCAATCCGCCCTTACCAACTCCCTTTCTTTGTTCTAAGTTTATAAATACTGCTGTAATTCAGGGCTCGGGGCCCTCTTGCCTTACTCCACTGTGTTGGAGGAGGCAGGGGAGCCCTAACTCGAGTTAGTAATCAATAAACTCCCTTCTTGCTTTTGCAGTACTTTGGTGGACTTGTTCTCTCAGTCTATTTGGGGTCTTGGACTTGGAGCATAACAGGTTCGATCTCTGGTTCGGGAAGATTCCCTGGAGAAGTAAATGGCAACCCACTCCAGTATTCTTGTCTGGAGAATCCCATGGACATGGAGCCTGGAGGGCTACAGTCCATGGAGTTGCAAAGAGTTGGACACAACTGAACGACTAACACACACGTAGTTGACTTACAATGTTTCATGCGTACAGCGAAGTGATTTAGTTATCCTTAAACATGTATTATCTATTCTTTTTCAGATTCTTTTCCATTATAAGTTATTACAAGATATTGAATATAGTCCCCTGTGCTGTTGTGATGTACAGTAGGTCCTTGTTGGTTATCTACATTTTCATGTGTATGTGTTAATCCCCAAATCCTAATATAGCCCTCCATCCCCCTTTTCTCCTGTGATAACCATGTTTGTTTTCTTTGTGAGTATATTTCTGTGTTGTAAATAAGTTCATTTGTATTCTTTTTTTTTTCACCTGTAAGTGACATCACTTATAGAAAGATGATTTTCATCTTTCTCTTTCCAACATACTTCATTTAGTATGATCATCTCTGTGTGTGTGTGTGTGTGTGTGTGTGTGTGTGTGTGTGACTGCTAGCCTTCTTTGTCCATGGAAATTTTTCAAGCAAGAATACTGAAGCAGGTTGCCATTTCCTACTTCAGGGGATCTTCCCAGCCCAGGGATCAAACACCCATTTCTTGTGTCTCCTGCAAGGATGATTCTTTACTGCTGTGCTGCCTGGGAAGCCCCCGCAGTCTTCTCTAGGTCCATGTATATTGCTGCAAGTGGCATTATTCATTCTTTCATATGGCTCAGAAATATCCTATTGTATATGCACCACATCTTCTTTATCCGTTCCGTTGTCGAGGGACATTTATGTTGCTTCTGTTGTAAACAGTGCTGCAGTGAACATTAGGGTGCATGTATCTTTTCTGGATGTCTACCCAGGAGTGGAATTGCAAGAGCATATGGTAGCTCTGTTTTTAGTTCCTTAAGGAACATGAATACTATTCTCCATAGTGGCAGCACCAAGTTACATTCCCATCATCAGTGTAGGAGGGTTCCCGGAAAAACTCTTAAATGATGCAGAAAACAATAAATGCTTCTGAATGGAAGAAAGAACAAGCTTTTAAGGTGGCCCTGGGGAGGGCAAACATGTCTAGCCCGATTAATTGTTTAGCTGGGGCATAATTGTTTCCAGAGTGAACCAAAGGTGAGGTTGCTGGGCCTGCACGCATGGATCCTGCCCTTGCCTGCAGTCACAGGCTGGGAGGCAAGGCTGAGCTGTTCAGTCTCAGCAGCAAAGAAACAAAACAAAAAAACCCCAAATGCCTGGTGTCTGTGCTGGAAAAGCAGGTCTTAAGGCCTCACAGGAAGGAAGGAGAACAATGGTCTTTTGCTGTTAACAAGTGTTTTTGTTTTTAAGTTGTCCTGCAGGGAACTTTCAATACCCAAGGGCAGCCAGGAAAGACAGCTATACTTTCAGAACTCAAACAGCGCTGCTTTAAGTTAACGGATGAATACCAAAGAAGTATGCTGGAAGTTCCTAATTGGCTAATGTCTGTGTTTCTCAATAGAGTAATATTATTAATGTCTACCCTCTAAGCTTGTAGAAATCTGAATCCCTTTCTTGCTGGCTAGCTGGAAATAATAATGTAAACAGACTCTTGTGGCCTCATTAAGTCATGTGTCTGAACACTTTGTCAAACTGCAAATATTTAAAATATTTTAATATTCATTCTAAGCCAAAAAGGCTTTGCCAAACTAGATACTGAAATTATTCTCTGTTGTTTTGAAACAGAATAGATTATAGCCTGATATTTAAAGGTATTATTTGGAGGGAGGAGGGAAGCAGCTTGGGATTGAATCTTCCATGATCTTGAACTATGGGGACACCAAGAATTAGATTAATCTGCTGTGTCCAGCTAAAGGCTCCATCTACTTTTTCCATTTGGCATAAAAATCCAAAAGTGGGTTCCATGCAGAGTTTATTTCTGATAGATCTTAGAGGATGAGGAGAATTTAGTAAGAGAAAAAAAATTATGTATGAGCTGGAAGAATGAAAAACGTGAGCAATAAAAGGTAGAGGGAAAACCTGCCATGGCTCAGGAAGTGATGAGTCATCCAGTTGGAGTACAGAGTGCCTTGAGTCATGGGGATTAACCTTGCTTTTCCTGCCTCTGCTGAAAGCAAAAAAATCAGCACATTGCTCTATTAGTTTTATTAATAGCAGAGTAGAGACTTTTCAAAAGGGAGCAGGGAAAGGGCATTAAAAGACATTTTTTCTTCATCGGGTGGGGTGGGGGCTGTCTCCATGGTGCGTTACTACTGCTACAGAATGAAGGCTCAGAGTTACTTTCAGATCAAAGGTAAGGGGAAATGGGAGGCCAGGCATAGTTGCATGGGAAGTCATCATAAAGAACATATGTGGATCTGCATGAAAAAAGACATGGCCACCCAGTCCAGTATTCTTGCTTGGAAAATTCTATGGATGGAGGAGCCTGGCACGCTACAGTTCACGGGATCACAGTGTCAGACACGACTAAGTGCCTTGCACTTTCACTTTTCGTTGTAAAGGTACAAGGCAAAGAGGATGAGTGGCGTATGCTCTAAAACCCTGAACTCCCCAACAGTTTAGGGGATAGTTTTTAAGAAAAATTTTCGGATGAGGGCTGCAAGGTGTGTCACTTTGTTCTTACTGAATGGAAAGCTGAGCGCCGAAGAATTGATGCTTTTGAACTGTGGTGTTGGAGAAGACTCTTGAGAGTCCCTCGGACTGCAAGGAGATCCAACCAGTCCATCCTAGAGGAAATCAGTCCTGAATATTAATTGGAAGAACTGATGCTGAAGCTGAAGCTCCAATTCTCTGGCCATCTGATGCGAAGAACTGACTCATTGGAAAAGACCCTGATGCTGGGAAAGATTGAAGGTGGGAGAAGGGGATGACAGAAGATGAGATAGTTGGATGGCATCACTGACTGGATGGACATGAGTTTGAGCAAGCGCCAGAGGTGGTGATGGACAGGGAGGCCTGGCGTGCTGCAGTTCACGGAGTCACAAAGATCAACTGAACTGAACTGAGGTAGCACGGCTCTTGCTCAATTTGAAGTTAGCATCCTCTACCTGGGAGGGGCCCTAGATTCTGAAGATAAAATAAAGACTCTGTTC
The DNA here is from genome assembly GCA_006410735.1 of Raphicerus campestris. Classification (NCBI taxonomy): domain Eukaryota; kingdom Metazoa; phylum Chordata; class Mammalia; order Artiodactyla; family Bovidae; genus Raphicerus; species Raphicerus campestris. Next base: position 31,277 of record SJYW01041467.1, read on the forward strand.
CCTGTATGCCCTGAGGTGGAGCCAGGACCCTGCCCCAAGGCTTTACTTTTGTTCCTCGGCTCTTCTCCACCTGTGTCTGTACGCCCTTCCCCCTCTCCCCTGATTCAGTTCAGTTCATTCATGGTCGACTCTTTGCAACCCCCTGAATCGCAGCACGCCACGCCTCCCTGTCCATGACCAACTCCCAGAGTTTACTCAAACTCATGTCCATCGAGTNCATGGGAAGTCATCATAAAGAACATATGTGGATCTGCATGAAAAAAGACATGGCCACCCAGTCCAGTATTCTTGCTTGGAAAATTCTATGGATGGAGGAGCCTGGCACGCTACAGTTCACGGGATCACAGTGTCAGACACGACTAAGTGCCTTGCACTTTCACTTTTCGTTGTAAAGGTACAAGGCAAAGAGGATGAGTGGCGTATGCTCTAAAACCCTGAACTCCCCAACAGTTTAGGGGATAGTTTTTAAGAAAAATTTTCGGATGAGGGCTGCAAGGTGTGTCACTTTGTTCTTACTGAATGGAAAGCTGAGCGCCGAAGAATTGATGCTTTTGAACTGTGGTGTTGGAGAAGACTCTTGAGAGTCCCTCGGACTGCAAGGAGATCCAACCAGTCCATCCTAGAGGAAATCAGTCCTGAATATTAATTGGAAGAACTGATGCTGAAGCTGAAGCTCCAATTCTCTGGCCATCTGATGCGAAGAACTGACTCATTGGAAAAGACCCTGATGCTGGGAAAGATTGAAGGTGGGAGAAGGGGATGACAGAAGATGAGATAGTTGGATGGCATCACTGACTGGATGGACATGAGTTTGAGCAAGCGCCAGAGGTGGTGATGGACAGGGAGGCCTGGCGTGCTGCAGTTCACGGAGTCACAAAGATCAACTGAACTGAACTGAGGTAGCACGGCTCTTGCTCAATTTGAAGTTAGCATCCTCTACCTGGGAGGGGCCCTAGATTCTGAAGATAAAATAAAGACTCTGTTCCCTGTATGCCCTGAGGTGGAGCCAGGACCCTGCCCCAAGGCTTTACTTTTGTTCCTCGGCTCTTCTCCACCTGTGTCTGTACGCCCTTCCCCCTCTCCCCTGATTCAGTTCAGTTCATTCATGGTCGACTCTTTGCAACCCCCTGAATCGCAGCACGCCACGCCTCCCTGTCCATGACCAACTCCCAGAGTTTACTCAAACTCATGTCCATCGAGTCGGTGATGCCATCCAGCCATCTCATCCTCTGTTGTCCCCTTCTCCTCCTGCCCCGAATCCCTCTCAGCATGAGGTCTTTTCCAACTCTTCTCATGAGGTGGCCAAAGTACTGGAGTTTCAGCTTTAGCATCAGTCCTTCCAAAGAACACCCGGGGCTGATCTCCTTTAGAATGGACTGGTTGGATCTCCTCGCAGTCCAAGGGACTCTCAAGAGTCTTCTCCAACACCACAGTTTAAAAGCATCAATTCTTCAGCGCTCAGCTTTCTTCACAGTCATTTCCCATGAAGTGATGGGACCAGATGCCATGATCTTCATTTTCTGAATGTTGAGCTTTTAGCCAACTTTTTCACTCTCCTCTTTCACTTTCATCAAGAGGCTCTTTAGTTCCTCTTGGAGTTGGACAGGACTGAAGCGTCTTAGCAGCAGCAGCAGCACTTTCTGCCATAAGGGTGGTGTCATGTGCGTATCCCCTGATTAGCAGCTGTTTGAATCTGCCCTTTGGAGCGCAGGGAAGGTCAAGGAGGCTGAAGAAAGCCTACTTCCTACAAACAAGAAATAGGGATCAGGGAGAGGCTTTGTACCAGGGAGGACCCCAGGGGGTTCGGCTCTGTCTCAGCCCTAGGATGCGCCCTGATCTCAGAGTCACCCTACACTTTCAGATCCCCTAGAACAGGAACTCCTTTCAGCGCCCGATTTGGAAAAGAGCAGGGCGGGGCCCCGGCGGAACCGTGGAGCCGGTTGGATGAGGCTTTCTTTGGGACCTTGTCGCTGCATTCCCACCCACCCCACCCTGACGCGGCATATTTGAGAATGGAGGCTACCGGGTACACTCAGGATTGTGCGGGGAGGGTCCCTCGTCACGGGAAACAAGCGGGGGTGAGTGTCGCAGCCTGTGGGGTGACGAGCAGGAAATGGCACGCGAAGCGCATCATTTCGACTTTTGACTCTTACTGTACTCAGTCCCCGAATGACCACAGCAAGGGGGAGGGGGTCGGGGAGAGAAAAACCTTGCGAAATGGAAGAAAAGAGATCTGAAAAACTAAAGCGGCAGGCGGCGGGGGGAAAAGGAAAGACCGGAGTAGTAGTGAAACCGGCAGCCACGGCGAGCGGGGAAGCCGCTGGGAGGGGAAGAGGCTGGGCTTAAAGCAACCTGCTGCGGGGTGTAGACAAAGGCGGCTTGGGAGGCAGAGGCCGGGCGGGATCAGTCGCTACTATCAGCCTGGGGAGAGCGCCAGCGGCTGGACTCCCGCGTGGAAACCCGGGGAATTCACCAGCCTCCCCTTCAGGGCAGGAATGCCCGGAGTATGCACCAAGCTAAGAACCCAGAGGGAAAAAGTAAGTTTGGGAGAGGACTTGGTCGATTTTGACGGTCTCTGAACTCTTGACTCCTCTTGGAGGCATGCCTTCCCCGATGCGTTCCCTCTTCATCGTCTCTGTCTCTTGTGTCACCGTTTTCATCGTGTTCTGTGTGCTCAACTTTGGGGGAGAGCAAGGCTTCCAGAGGCTAAATAACTCAGACACTTGGATGCTGACTCAAGTTTGCACATCCCTTATCAAAGACAAAACACCGTCACTCTGGAGAAACAAGCTAATGATGTACGAGAAGTCTTCCTGCGAGGCGTACCTGACCCAAAGCCACTACATCACGGCGCCCTTATCAAAGGAGGAAGCCGAGTTTCCTTTGGCATATATCATGGTCATCCATCACAACTTCGGCACCTTTGCGAGGCTCTTCAGGGCTATTTATATGCCTCAGAACGTCTACTGTGTTCATGTGGATGAGAAAGCGACAGCTGAATTTAAAGACTCAGTGGAGCAGTTACTGAGCTGCTTCCCAAATGCTTTTCTGGCTTCCAAGATGGAGCCCGTGGTCTATGGTGGGATTTCCAGGCTCCAGGCTGACCTGAACTGCATCAAAGATCTTGCAGTCTCGGAGGTTCCCTGGAAATACGCCCTCAACACCTGTGGGCAAGATTTCCCCCTGAAAACCAACAGGGAGATCGTTCAGTATCTGAAGGGGTTTAAAGGGAAAAACATCACCCCGGGGGTGCTGCCCCCAGCTCACGCAATTGGGCGGACTAAGTATGTCCATCGGGAGCACCTGGGCAAAGAGCTTTCCTATGTGATAAGAACCACAGCCTTGAAGCCGCCTCCTCCCCACAATCTTACCATCTACTTTGGCTCTGCCTATGTGGCCCTGTCCAGAGAGTTTACCAACTTTGTTCTCCAGGACCCACGGGCCCTTGACTTGCTCCAGTGGTCCAAAGATACCTTCAGTCCGGATGAACATTTCTGGGTGACACTCAATAGGATTCCAGGTATGTGGGATTCCCTATTTCATGTGAAGGCGACATTCTGTACTTGAAAGGGCTTTTCGAGAACCTGCACCTTTTTGATCAGGAGATAAACGCTGAAGTATGTAGTTTTCACCTGAATTCTTTCTAAACCCTGAAAGAATTGATGTTCTTTAGGTGACAATTCAGTAGTCTAACCAAGCCAAGCATTGGTGGTACTGATCTGCAGTTGGTCATGTTCTCTTGCATTTAGCATCTTATTAAATTCTTTACGGCAGTCAGGATGAATTGCACCCCATCCCCCCTGGTGTTCTTTCTTTTCCCCAAATTTGTAACCCCAGAGCCATTGGCTTGGCCACTCCCCTGCCCATTCCTAGACTCCTCCTTATCAGCCAGATGTCATCAGCTCTGAGAAGCTGAACTGACCATCCCACTCTTTTTCTTCAGAGGTTTTTATCATCTTCTGGAATTATTAAATCTACTTATTTGCATGGATTTGTTTTTGGCCTTCTTCGCATTAGCTCCATGAAGCTGGTCATTTTCTATTTTGTTATCTGCTGTATCCTCTATGCAAAGAAGACATGGTAAAAGCTCAATAAAAAATTGAATGAATGAATGAGTGGCAAAGCACGAGGCTTTACTGTGGCACCACAGCCGTCTCCCTAAGACCCAGTGGGCAGAGAAATATTTAGACTCATGCATGTACCACATCATTTAAAAAATGTATTTATTTCTAACTTCAGATAAATAATGAGATTCCAGGAGAAGTTTTTTACTTTCTCATCAGAGCAGTTCTACCTGTGCTTTTGGACCAGATCATTGATTTTTAAAACTATATAAAACATGATGGGATTTCTTTTGAAGGAAACAGCATGCTTTGGACTCACTGAAAAATACAAAATGGATCTCTGATGAACTCGACAGCATTATTATAGCTAGAGAAAAGCAATCATTGTTCTGGTTTTTGGGGGGCTGCCAAGTTGGAAACACTGGTAGGTGCTCTTAGACTGCAGGGCAAGGCCTGCTGGGTGATAAACATGCCAGCATTCTCTGGAAAACACCGTGTTTGGTCTCTGAGTCCCAGGGTGACTGGCTGGGGAACAGGGCTTGCTCCCATCAGTGCACACTCCTGACCTCCCTCTTCCAGGGCCTCCGCTTTTTCACCTTTTACAAGTTGTTTCCATCTTGAGTGTCTAAGTGGGGAACCTTAGGTACTCAGAGGCTGGTTTTCATATTTAAATATTTATTCCCTTTGTGTTTTCACTATCCCCTTGAGATTTATAATGGTTTGATACTAGCCACGTGGTTCCAGAGATGTCATACTGAGAGGAAGGCAGTTGTAACTTCACAAAAGCCTGAATTGTCGTTTCTTAAAAAAAGGAAAAACATGGGTTTAGATTAGTGTTAAATGTCTTTGTTTGCTTAGCAGAGGGATGGTTAGTTTTACCAATGTCAAATCAACTTAAGAAAAGGAAAAAATAACCTTTCGCCGCCCTCTTCCTGCCCCCTTTTTTTCTCCTTAGTTCCCTTTTCCTTTCCAGCCCTGGTGAAATGAAGTCAGGAGGCTGAGAATGATATACCTCGACAGGCTCTGGATACAAGACCATTTTTGCTGTAGGTTCGTGGGGTAGCTCCCTGCCTTCTGCCCTCTCTTGGTGACTGTATGGTAGTGGTGGTGGTTTAGCCACTAAGCCGTGTCTAACTCTTGTGACTCCGTGGACTGTAGCCTGCCAGGCTCTTCTGTCCAAGGGATTTTCCACAAAAGTCGTCTCTTGGAACCTCCTATCTCCCCAGCTACAAAATAAAAGACCCTATAGGCAAGACCCTTTATTTTTGGTTCCTATATGTGCCTTTTTTTTTTTGCAGAGGACACAATACTTAGAACCACATAAACACATAGCAGGGAGCTGTTGAGAACTTGTGGAAAGGCCAAGACACTGGTGAGTCCAGCTCAGTCTTGCTGCCGCATAGCCTTGGCAAGTGCATGTCATCATCCCTTGAGAAACTGGAGGTGAGAGCTTCACTGTGAGGACCCTCAGTGATCTGATTCTTCAAGGGATGCCTTTCAGAATAATGCGCCTCTTCCCAGGGGCTTGCCGCCTTCCTCTCTTGCATTCTGGGTGGTATCCCGGTTCAGGGAGCAGGCAGGAGGATATCCTGCCCGTAGGTGGGCCCTCCCCGAATCACAGGTGACGAAGAAAATAAGCCGTCACGTGCTCTGGCCCCAGTGCTGGACCTCCCCTTCTTCAAAGGCGACGCCAGTGCTCCCGGCTCTCCACTGGTTTTCCACTTGAATGTTTTCTGTGATTTAGGATAGGGTGTGGGAACCTGGTTCTTAATTACCAGGCACCCTTTGACCATATCAGCTCATCCCTTCTCCGTGTCATGTTTCAAGGGGAAAAGTCCTTCGATAAACAGCATTAACATCCTTCTCCAAGTTCAGATGGTGCTTTTCCTTGCCTCCCTCAAAGTTCCCTTCTCTCTCTGTCCCAAACATCCTAAGAGATCTTTTTTTAGGTAGTTATTTATTCACCTCCTTGGCTGTGCCAGGTCTTAGTGGCGCCCTTGGGATCTTTAGCTGTGGCTTGTGAACTCTTAGCTGTGGGAGGCTGGATCTAGTTCCCTGACCAGGGACGAACCTGGGCCCCTGCACTGAAAGTGCAGAAGAGTCTCAGCCATTGGACCACCAGGGAAGCTCCGCTAACTCTCCTAAAGTGTTTGTGTTAGAAAGACGCTGTATCGTGCTGCCTGAAACACCCACAAAAGGACTAAGACCATGAACATCACTAGGAATGATATCAGCAGACTAGAGGAGAACAGTTTAAGATGAGTGACTCCATGAAAGTATATTCATTGAGGTAGGACTGAGTCGCATATCCTCACACTGCTTTTTTTTTTTCTTTTCATGTTGTCTTTCTGTTGAAACAATGAATTCCCTCTTGGTTTCCAACACTTAGGTTTTCTCCAACTGTGTTAGAAAGAGAAATGGTGCTGGCCAGGCCAGAGAGAGTCCCCCCCAGTCTCACATCCTTCTTTGGGGAAGGCCAGGAAGAGTGGCTCTCGTCCCATCCTGTGTGGCTGTGTACAGATGGATTATCTAGATTTCTACCTTCTGATCATATTCTCAAAGGAAACCCTTCAGGAGCATGCATTTCTCTGACTCATGCTGTAGAACACGGGGTTTAGGATGACCCTGAGGCTCTATCCTGTGCCCTCGCTATGAATTCTGGTTCGTGCTGATGTTTCCCAATTTCTCCAGTCTTCGTTATCTCTGTTGTTTGTCACCTGAAGAAAAGCCCGTTTTCCCTAGTTTTTTCTGGTTATTTCCTTAGCATTATCTTTGGTTTGTCTGCCCCAGGGTGGAGTGCCAGAGACCGTTGAGATGTTTTAAGTCTTAATGAGGCTGTTGAGTATCTGCAGAAGCCACTGCTGGTCCAGTTTTTTCAATCCTTGGATCGAAAGGATCCTTTTTTCGATCCTTCTCAGTCCCTTCCACAAGAAGCTCACTTGTCTTCTTGTCCCACCTTACAGTGGATCTAAGGAAAACCTAAAACTAGACTTGCCTAGCGCTCCAGTGGTTAAGACCCTGCCTTACGGTGCAGGGGCCGTGGGTTCGATTCCTGGTCTGGAAACGAAGATCCTGCACACCACAGCTAAGGAACCTACGTGCCACAGCCAAAAAAAAAAAAGGCTTAGAATAGTTTGAGAAAAAAAGAAAAGGCAAAACTGCTCCGTGCTTTGGCTTCAGCTCCAGCTCCTTTCCCCTCTCCCCGTTCTGTTGGCTTTTTGCTCATCATGCCTCTGACCTTTCTCATGCCATGAGGCTTTTCTTCCATAAGAATGTTTTCATTTGCCTTTTCCTCTTTCCATTTTGTATACTTTTTTTTTTTTTTTTTGAGCCCCTTTGTCAAATAGATTACCTCAACCTCAGAAATGACCACATTTCCTCATTTTTCAGTCCTAAAAATAGCGTGCTTCTTACTTTGATTTATTTTGCTTTTCTGACTTTGAGTTTTGTTTATACATGGACTTTCTTTGGGTGTGGGTTATGACTCTTTGAGGTGCANCATTTCCTCATTTTTCAGTCCTAAAAATAGCGTGTTTCTTACTTTGATTTATTTTGCTTTTCTGACTTTGAGTTTTGTTTATACATGGACTTTCTTTGGGTGTGGGTTATGACTCTTTGAGGTGCATGAGACAGAAATGCAACTCAAAGTTGCTTAACAAACACAGCAGGACTTACCGGATCATGTTAATAGAACCGAGGTGTCCAAGGAGGGCCTCCAAATAAAGCTAGACCAAGGCTCGGAGCATGTATTTGGGGCTCGAATACACCAGTCCTCTCTCTGTAAGGTGACCAGTTGTCCCAGTGTGCCCAAGTCTGAAGAAGCATCTTCAGAAGGTCCCATGGACCTTCCATGCTAAAGCCAGGAAAGTCCCAGTTTGGCCTGAGATGGTCACTCTGTCTCTGAGTTGACTTCTTAAAGTTTCTCCCTCCCCACATGGTGTCAGAGAGCCTCAGAAGTAGCCTCAAGTGTTTGCTTCTCACAGCTGGCCCCCCTGGGAGAAAAGAAAGGTTTTTATTCCTGACACTCCCAGCAGCAGCTCGGGGAGTCATCAGAGTAGCCGTGTAGCACAGATGTTGAAAGCTGGACCCGGAAGCCAGACCAACTGCTCTGCCATTTACAAGGCACACTGTAACTGGACAAGTTACCTACACGTGGGAGCCTCAGTTCCCCCATATGTAAAATGGAGGAAATAATGATATTTACATCAGATCTGTGAGGCTTCAATGAGTTTGGCTAGTGCCCAACACATATTT
>SJYW01041470.1:14422-35715 GCA_006410735.1 Raphicerus campestris
ACTAAGCACTGGGAAAAATGGGGAAATTTAAATATAGATCAGTGCTAGATAATGCTTAGAATTAACATTAATCTCATGCGGTATGATCATTTTACTGTGGTTTTGCATGATAACTTCCTCTTCAAGAGATGAGTGTAAGATACTTGTAGTGAAGGCTCATGTCTGCAATATACCTTGAAAGAGATCACCTACAGAGTGAAAGAAATAAAAAGTAAATATGGTAAAATGTTTAAATTGTTTACATATAAGTTTGTGGAACACTTATGTACTATTCAAGTTTTACGTGTGTTGAAAAACTCTTCATTACAAAAATTGAGGGAAGACTTCCTTGGTGGTCCAGAAGATCCCATGTGCTGCAGGTCAACGAAGCCTCTTCACCACAACTACTGAGCCCTTGAGCCCTAAAGCCTGTGCTCCACAAAAGAAGCCACTACAATGAGAAACCCAGACACCACAACAAACAGTAGTCCCTGCTCACCGCAATTAAAAATGCCTGAGCATAGCAACAAAGAGCCAATGAAACCAAATATGAATAAATTTTCATTTGTGACTGATTTGTGTAGATGTATGGAAAAAAACACCACAATATTGTAAAGCAATTAACCTCCAATTAAAAAAAAAATTTTTTTTTTAAAGAAACAAACAAAATTGGGGGAAATGATATATCCTGATCATCAACATGCTGAGATGAGTTAACCACTGTTTCCTAGTTTTTCCTAACCTAGAAGTAAAATTTCAGGACACCCTCATAAGGGCTTATGCCTGCAAGTCACCTTAAATGTGTGCCTTCACAGGACTTACACCTTGACTCCAGCCCACTGTGGGATTTGAAAGTTTAGGATGTAGGTTGCCCACTGTCGGTAATGTACACACGGGTAAAGCACAGGCTCCATTATCTGACACTCATAGAGACCACAGAAGGTGTGGGAAGACTTGAAAATACCAAGAACAGCTTGTAGCTGTTGATCTGAGCTCTGTTGCTTCATCCTGTGTAAGGAGGATGGAATGCAGTATTTCTGCAGAAATGACCCTGGAGCAAATGTTCATACCTGTTGCTCAGAGCCAGCTTCTCTGGGCGTAATTTATTCCGCCCTCCACCTCCAATTAGGGGCTGGAGTGCCGGGAGCCAGCACGGGAGATTCCACCCATGGCAAAGGTCATGAGGAAGAGCCCTGATGGGCAAAAGTGGGTCAGAACTCAAGGGGCTCCCCGACTTCACTCATGACAAAGTCATGCGGGCAAGGACTCAAGGGGTCCCTTAGATCTGCTCGAGCATCTACCCCTGAAACCAAAATCTGTCTGTTATACTGCACTCTTCTGACATTAACAGGAGATATCCCTGACCACCTTTCTCTGGAAAATTAACTTAGAGCTCCAGTTAATAGTCTCCTGCATGAAAGGAGTGTCTCAGGTCAACGCTCTCTGCTAGCAGACTAGCTTCTGTGACAGGATTATCCACACTCTTGCTACTAGGCACATGATTGTCTACAACCTCTCAACCATAAACAGGACAGAGAGTTTGGAGTATTTGGAAAGTCTTAATTAGCATAGGGTTTTTCTAAAGATAAAAATCATGTTGGTGAAAGGTTTCATTGCTGAGTTAATGATTGCTGCCAGGCCTCTATATCCTTAGGCACCTGGGAGTATGTTAACCAATGTAATTGGAATGTAGAAAAAGAAATATAGTAGTTTTGATGTCAGCAATGCTAGACTTTTGAGTTAATGAATTTTCTCACTGTACTCCTCTTTCTTTGTTATAAATCATTGTGTCCTGGCTATGTAAGAATGTAACTTTAATACTATCTTAAGTAGATCTTAATGGAAAACAAGTTTTCTGATTGACTAACCTTTATCAATAGAAAGATGGGGCCATAAAATGTTAATCGGTCTCTAGACCAGAAGATATTGTAAACAAACATAAGACCCTTGTAAGAACAAAGATAAGCAAAGAACACTGTCTTTAGATAAGGGTCAGAGCAGCTGACCCTGCGTAACTCTGTTTCTTACATTTATCTCTATGTATAACTAAAAGTATAAAAGCAGACCTGGAAAACAAAGAAATGGACCAGTTCCTGGAAAGACTGGTTTCCCTTGTGTCGTCTTTTCTCCTTTTCTGGCTAAATTACCATCTGGAACACGGAGGCTCGCTAGGCCTTCTAATTTTGCCTGAGCTTCTAAGATCTGAATGGGGAGGCACTTTTTGTCTCTGCTCCTTTGGGAGACCAGGAAGATGCCTGTGTCCTACGTAGGTGGTGCAAACCCCTTGTCTCGGGGTTTTATTGGCTCTCTGCATAAACCAAGTTATTTAGCATCTTTTCTCCACTAATTTTCCTGCTATACTATTCTTTCCTAATCTCTCTTTATATCTCTAATTAAATAATTCTTTCCTAATCACCGACTCTGTCCCTGCTTTGAATTACCGTGGATCCACTGGGGCTGGACCCCAGCACTGGAGGTTGTGTCATCTCCAGGGTCTGCTTGATCTTTTCTGGTTTTGCTTACTTTGGATGGCGTAAGGGAAGAGGTGGTGAAAGGACGTGGGAGAAAGCCAAGAAGGAGCCTAAGAAACATGCTTGGGGCACTGCTGTGCACACCTGTGAGTGCATGGGTTTGATCTTGCGACAGGATGCCTCATGTAGCAACAGCTGACACCAAGATTGCCCTTAGCTTAATCTCTGCGCAAACCTGGCTCCCACGCCCCCCTCAGCAGGGTCACAGTGGAGGAAAAATCTCAACAGCACAGAAAATCTTTCCATTCTGCCTCAGTGGGCCTCCTTCTGGATGCCCAGCTGCAGACTTACTGTCATCACCCAAGAGTTGCGGGTGCAAGTGATAAAAATCAGTATTTGCATGACACTTTTACAGTTTACAGAATGCTTTGTTATATGCACTCCTTCAATATCTTTAACATTTTGAGAGTCAGCTATTTCTACAAATACATCTTCCATGCTCTCAGCCAACACTCTAATGCAAAGGGCTCAGAGGGTCTGAAAAATGAAGGAAGATCCTTGTGATTCCAAGTCCAGTTTACTGAACGAGATACTATATGCATGTAGTCAAAGGAGCACACATCCTGCACTCAAATCCCACTTCAACTCATACATTGTGTGCCCCTGAGTGCTGTCAGTACCTGAGTCGCCTTACTCACCCCACAGGACCATTTTGGGACTTAGAAAAAACAAGGTAATGGAAAGATGTGATGTGGTTTAAACTTGATAAGTGTTTGCTCCTTATAATGCTTCATGATTTTTTTTCTAACTACCTGGTTGCCATGACTGCCCAAGCACCACCTGGGAGTGATCATTTTTCTCACCAGTACTTCCTACATCCAGAAGGAAGAATATACTTTACTTGTACTTATTCCCTTTGTTGCATATTCAAATGCTTTCTGCAGCCAGAGAGTGCAGTCTGTTATTCAGTTCAAGGAACATTTAAACAATGAATGATTGGAAAAATGTCAAAACTCCTGTCCTCAGGGTGGTACTCAAGCATAACAATCTGTGGCTGAGTTTTAATAATTTTCAGAGAAAGCTACTTGAACTTCAAAATAAATCATCTACTTTGAGGATAAACTTCCTTTCACAGAAAAAGGATGAGGAAAGTTGAAATTTTGTTCTCCATGCAAGAATTCTGTGATGCAGAACCCCAACTCTGCTCCATTTGTGTTTACTTATAATAGATGATAAGATAATGGTTGCCTCTCACGATTGTAACATACTATATGCTGCCAGGATTGCACCTGAGTCACNTTCCATGGACAGAGGAGCTTGGTGGGCTATGGGGTTGTGAAGATTCAGACATGACTGAGCAACTAAGCACTGGGAAAAATGGGGAAATTTAAATATAGATCAGTGCTAGATAATGCTTAGAATTAACATTAATCTCATGCGGTATGATCATTTTACTGTGGTTTTGCATGATAACTTCCTCTTCAAGAGATGAGTGTAAGATACTTGTAGTGAAGGCTCATGTCTGCAATATACCTTGAAAGAGATCACCTACAGAGTGAAAGAAATAAAAAGTAAATATGGTAAAATGTTTAAATTGTTTACATATAAGTTTGTGGAACACTTATGTACTATTCAAGTTTTACGTGTGTTGAAAAACTCTTCATTACAAAAATTGAGGGAAGACTTCCTTGGTGGTCCAGAAGATCCCATGTGCTGCAGGTCAACGAAGCCTCTTCACCACAACTACTGAGCCCTTGAGCCCTAAAGCCTGTGCTCCACAAAAGAAGCCACTACAATGAGAAACCCAGACACCACAACAAACAGTAGTCCCTGCTCACCGCAATTAAAAATGCCTGAGCATAGCAACAAAGAGCCAATGAAACCAAATATGAATAAATTTTCATTTGTGACTGATTTGTGTAGATGTATGGAAAAAAACACCACAATATTGTAAAGCAATTAACCTCCAATTAAAAAAAAAAATTTTTTTTAAAGAAACAAACAAAATTGGGGGAAATGATATATCCTGATCATCAACATGCTGAGATGAGTTAACCACTGTTTCCTAGTTTTTCCTAACCTAGAAGTAAAATTTCAGGACACCCTCATAAGGGCTTATGCCTGCAAGTCACCTTAAATGTGTGCCTTCACAGGACTTACACCTTGACTCCAGCCCACTGTGGGATTTGAAAGTTTAGGATGTAGGTTGCCCACTGTCGGTAATGTACACACGGGTAAAGCACAGGCTCCATTATCTGACACTCATAGAGACCACAGAAGGTGTGGGAAGACTTGAAAATACCAAGAACAGCTTGTAGCTGTTGATCTGAGCTCTGTTGCTTCATCCTGTGTAAGGAGGATGGAATGCAGTATTTCTGCAGAAATGACCCTGGAGCAAATGTTCATACCTGTTGCTCAGAGCCAGCTTCTCTGGGCGTAATTTATTCCGCCCTCCACCTCCAATTAGGGGCTGGAGTGCCGGGAGCCAGCACGGGAGATTCCACCCATGGCAAAGGTCATGAGGAAGAGCCCTGATGGGCAAAAGTGGGTCAGAACTCAAGGGGCTCCCCGACTTCACTCATGACAAAGTCATGCGGGCAAGGACTCAAGGGGTCCCTTAGATCTGCTCGAGCATCTACCCCTGAAACCAAAATCTGTCTGTTATACTGCACTCTTCTGACATTAACAGGAGATATCCCTGACCACCTTTCTCTGGAAAATTAACTTAGAGCTCCAGTTAATAGTCTCCTGCATGAAAGGAGTGTCTCAGGTCAACGCTCTCTGCTAGCAGACTAGCTTCTGTGACAGGATTATCCACACTCTTGCTACTAGGCACATGATTGTCTACAACCTCTCAACCATAAACAGGACAGAGAGTTTGGAGTATTTGGAAAGTCTTAATTAGCATAGGGTTTTTCTAAAGATAAAAATCATGTTGGTGAAAGGTTTCATTGCTGAGTTAATGATTGCTGCCAGGCCTCTATATCCTTAGGCACCTGGGAGTATGTTAACCAATGTAATTGGAATGTAGAAAAAGAAATATAGTAGTTTTGATGTCAGCAATGCTAGACTTTTGAGTTAATGAATTTTCTCACTGTACTCCTCTTTCTTTGTTATAAATCATTGTGTCCTGGCTATGTAAGAATGTAACTTTAATACTATCTTAAGTAGATCTTAATGGAAAACAAGTTTTCTGATTGACTAACCTTTATCAATAGAAAGATGGGGCCATAAAATGTTAATCGGTCTCTAGACCAGAAGATATTGTAAACAAACATAAGACCCTTGTAAGAACAAAGATAAGCAAAGAACACTGTCTTTAGATAAGGGTCAGAGCAGCTGACCCTGCGTAACTCTGTTTCTTACATTTATCTCTATGTATAACTAAAAGTATAAAAGCAGACCTGGAAAACAAAGAAATGGACCAGTTCCTGGAAAGACTGGTTTCCCTTGTGTCGTCTTTTCTCCTTTTCTGGCTAAATTACCATCTGGAACACGGAGGCTCGCTAGGCCTTCTAATTTTGCCTGAGCTTCTAAGATCTGAATGGGGAGGCACTTTTTGTCTCTGCTCCTTTGGGAGACCAGGAAGATGCCTGTGTCCTACGTAGGTGGTGCAAACCCCTTGTCTCGGGGTTTTATTGGCTCTCTGCATAAACCAAGTTATTTAGCATCTTTTCTCCACTAATTTTCCTGCTATACTATTCTTTCCTAATCTCTCTTTATATCTCTAATTAAATAATTCTTTCCTAATCACCGACTCTGTCCCTGCTTTGAATTACCGTGGATCCACTGGGGCTGGACCCCAGCACTGGAGGTTGTGTCATCTCCAGGGTCTGCTTGATCTTTTCTGGTTTTGCTTACTTTGGATGGCGTAAGGGAAGAGGTGGTGAAAGGACGTGGGAGAAAGCCAAGAAGGAGCCTAAGAAACATGCTTGGGGCACTGCTGTGCACACCTGTGAGTGCATGGGTTTGATCTTGCGACAGGATGCCTCATGTAGCAACAGCTGACACCAAGATTGCCCTTAGCTTAATCTCTGCGCAAACCTGGCTCCCACGCCCCCCTCAGCAGGGTCACAGTGGAGGAAAAATCTCAACAGCACAGAAAATCTTTCCATTCTGCCTCAGTGGGCCTCCTTCTGGATGCCCAGCTGCAGACTTACTGTCATCACCCAAGAGTTGCGGGTGCAAGTGATAAAAATCAGTATTTGCATGACACTTTTACAGTTTACAGAATGCTTTGTTATATGCACTCCTTCAATATCTTTAACATTTTGAGAGTCAGCTATTTCTACAAATACATCTTCCATGCTCTCAGCCAACACTCTAATGCAAAGGGCTCAGAGGGTCTGAAAAATGAAGGAAGATCCTTGTGATTCCAAGTCCAGTTTACTGAACGAGATACTATATGCATGTAGTCAAAGGAGCACACATCCTGCACTCAAATCCCACTTCAACTCATACATTGTGTGCCCCTGAGTGCTGTCAGTACCTGAGTCGCCTTACTCACCCCACAGGACCATTTTGGGACTTAGAAAAAACAAGGTAATGGAAAGATGTGATGTGGTTTAAACTTGATAAGTGTTTGCTCCTTATAATGCTTCATGATTTTTTTTCTAACTACCTGGTTGCCATGACTGCCCAAGCACCACCTGGGAGTGATCATTTTTCTCACCAGTACTTCCTACATCCAGAAGGAAGAATATACTTTACTTGTACTTATTCCCTTTGTTGCATATTCAAATGCTTTCTGCAGCCAGAGAGTGCAGTCTGTTATTCAGTTCAAGGAACATTTAAACAATGAATGATTGGAAAAATGTCAAAACTCCTGTCCTCAGGGTGGTACTCAAGCATAACAATCTGTGGCTGAGTTTTAATAATTTTCAGAGAAAGCTACTTGAACTTCAAAATAAATCATCTACTTTGAGGATAAACTTCCTTTCACAGAAAAAGGATGAGGAAAGTTGAAATTTTGTTCTCCATGCAAGAATTCTGTGATGCAGAACCCCAACTCTGCTCCATTTGTGTTTACTTATAATAGATGATAAGATAATGGTTGCCTCTCACGATTGTAACATACTATATGCTGCCAGGATTGCACCTGAGTCACAAAGTCTATATAAGCTCGGCAAGGCAAGAATTTTCCATAGCTTGATCTCCTTCCTGAGTGAACATTTGAAATCTGCATGAACTCTTGGTGAATGTCAAGGTGAGTAGAAGTCTAAATTTTTCCAAGGATGATACCTTTTGGGATATAGTTAGTATTCTTAATAAATCCAAATTGTTAACAGGAAAGACCTAGAGTGTCCTTTCTCTTCCTCTGTCTGAAAGGCAGACTTCAAATTTGCACTTGAGCAGAGATCAAATGCAAATGCTGCTGCCCATTTTCTTATCTTCTACTGAAAACCACATTCCCTGTCCCCAGCTCTGGGACCAAGCTTTATCTGCAGCCATTTCACTCTGCAACCCTGTGTTATTTTGTCATCTCCCAGAATTGGACTCCCTGCTTCTCAGGTCCAGGGATCATAACTTAGCTTAAAACTCAATGCCTAGAGCCTGTGACACAAAGTGAAGTGAGTCAGAAAGAAGAAAAGATATCACAGAATAACATAGAATAACGCATATGTATGGAATCTAGAAAAATGATGAATCTATTTGCAGGGCAGGAATAGAGACGCAAACAAGAACAGACTTGGGGACACAGCAGGGGAAGGAGAGCGTGAGAGAAATTGAGAGCTGAGCATTGAAACATATATGTCACCACATGTAAAGTAGATAGCCAGTGGGAATTTGCTCTTTGGTTCAGGGAGCTCAACCCAGTGCTTTGTTTTGAACTGTGGTGTTGAAGAAGACTCTTGAGAGCCCCTTGGCCTGCAAGGAGATCCAACCAGTCCATTCTGAAGGAGATCAATCCTAGGATTTCTTTGGAAGGAATGATGCTAAAGCTGAAACCCCAGTACTTTGGCCACCTCATGCGAAGAGTTGACTCATTGGAAAAGACTTTGATGCTGGGAAGGATTGGGGGCAGGAGGAGAAGGGGATGACAGAGGATGAGATGGCTGGATGGNGAAGTCTAAATTTTTCCAAGGATGATACCTTTTGGGATATAGTTAGTATTCTTAATAAATCCAAATTGTTAACAGGAAAGACCTAGAGTGTCCTTTCTCTTCCTCTGTCTGAAAGGCAGACTTCAAATTTGCACTTGAGCAGAGATCAAATGCAAATGCTGCTGCCCATTTTCTTATCTTCTACTGAAAACCACATTCCCTGTCCCCAGCTCTGGGACCAAGCTTTATCTGCAGCCATTTCACTCTGCAACCCTGTGTTATTTTGTCATCTCCCAGAATTGGACTCCCTGCTTCTCAGGTCCAGGGATCATAACTTAGCTTAAAACTCAATGCCTAGAGCCTGTGACACAAAGTGAAGTGAGTCAGAAAGAAGAAAAGATATCACAGAATAACATAGAATAACGCATATGTATGGAATCTAGAAAAATGATGAATCTATTTGCAGGGCAGGAATAGAGACGCAAACAAGAACAGACTTGGGGACACAGCAGGGGAAGGAGAGCGTGAGAGAAATTGAGAGCTGAGCATTGAAACATATATGTCACCACATGTAAAGTAGATAGCCAGTGGGAATTTGCTCTTTGGTTCAGGGAGCTCAACCCAGTGCTTTGTTTTGAACTGTGGTGTTGAAGAAGACTCTTGAGAGCCCCTTGGCCTGCAAGGAGATCCAACCAGTCCATTCTGAAGGAGATCAATCCTAGGATTTCTTTGGAAGGAATGATGCTAAAGCTGAAACCCCAGTACTTTGGCCACCTCATGCGAAGAGTTGACTCATTGGAAAAGACTTTGATGCTGGGAAGGATTGGGGGCAGGAGGAGAAGGGGATGACAGAGGATGAGATGGCTGGATGGCATCACTGACACAATGGACATGAGTCTGAGTGAACTCCGGGAGTTGGTGATGGACAGGGAGGCCTGGCGTGCTGCGATTCATGGGGTTGAAAAGAGTCGGACACGACTGAGCAACTGAAATGAACTGAACTGAACTGAGATGGGCGGGATGGGGTAGAGGGTGAGAGGGAGGTTCGAGAGAGAGGTTCAAGTGGGAGGCGACATATGCATACTTACAGCTGATTCACGTGTGTATGACAGAAACCAATACAACATCATAAAGCAATTACCCTTCAATTTAAAAAAAAAGACTCAGGTTCAGTACATACTCATTGAATTCAACAAAGGCCCTCATACTTTCCTGGGGATTTTTCTTTTTCTTTTTTTTTTTTTTTTTTTTGTCCCGTTGGAAACACACACAAATATTTACAACAGTGTTCTGGCAATAATGCTCTTTTCTATCTTTTCTCAGGAGAAGGCAATGGCACCCCACTCCAGTGCTCTTACCTGGAAAATCCCACGGACAGAGGAGCCTGGTAGGCTGCAGTCCATGGGGTCACTAAGAGTCGGACATGACTGAGCGACTTCACTTTCACTTTTTACCTTCATGCATTGGAGAAGGAAATGGCAACCCACTCCAGTGTTCTTGCCTGGAGAATCGTAGGGATGGGGCAGCCTCGTGGGCTGCCCTCTATGAGGTCGCACAGAGTCGGACACGACTGAAGTGACTTAGCAGCAGCAGCAGCAGCAGCTATCTTTTCTCGGTGGAAAGTTCTGGCTGGCCAGGGCTGACAGCAAGAACTTTGATGAAGCAATAACAGATGAAGGGAGCCTGGGTCACCCACTCTAGCATCCTCACTTGGGTCCTAGAAAAATCCCAAAATTAACTCCTCAATGACTTGAAGTAGGTGTAACACAACAATAATTCTTTCCACCAGACTCAATTTTTTTTTCTTTACTATATCTCTTAGTGCTTGGAGCTTAGCTGTAAGGTCACTATGTGGGTTCAGATTCCATCTTCATCATTTTTTAGTGGGAATATGTACTAGTTGGCTAAGCCTCTCAGTAACACTCTTCTCTCAACTGTAAGACAGGGTTCAATTAGCTCTTGGAAGAGTTAATTGAATCAATGCATGCAGAGACTTAGAACTTGGCTGGTGTGTCAGAAGATTCCAAATCTATTGCTGCTGCTTTTATGATGATGATGCTACTTCTTGTTCTTTCTTCAAGAAGCTCTTGTCTGTTTTTTTGTTTTGTTTTTAATCAAAGTAGTATAATTGACTTACAATTGTATAGAAGTACAGCACAAGTTACTATGTTGTGCTAGTCTCTGATGTACAGCAAACTGACTCAGTTTTACACATATTCTTTTTTAAATATTCTTTTATGGCTTATCCCAGGAGATCAGATATAGTTTCCCGTGCTATTATAGTAGGACCTTGCTGTGTAGTATCCATTCTAAATATAATAGCTTGCATCTCCAGCCACAGATTCCAAGTCCACCTCTGTGCCTCCCTTATGCTGCTTGGCAACCACAAGTCTGTTCTCTATGTACGTAAGTCTGTTTCTGTTTCATAGATACGTTCATTCGTGCCATATTTTAGATTCCACACATAAGTGATATCATATGGTATTTGTCTTTCTCTGTCTGACTTACTTCACTTAGTATGATAATCTCTAGTTGCATGCAGGTTGCTGTAACTGGCATTATTTCATTCTTTTTTATAGCTAAGTAGTATTCCATTGTATATATGTACCACATTTTCTTCATCCATTCATCTGTCAATAGACACTTAGGTTGTTTCTATTTATTTCAGTTCAGTTCAGTTCAGTTGCTCAGTCGTGTCTGACTCTTTGTGACACCATGAATCGCAGCACACCAGGCCTCCCTGTCCATCACCAACTCCCAGAGTTCACTCAAACTCATGTCCATCAAGTCAGTGATGCCATCCAGCCATCTCATCCTCTGTCGTCCCCTTCTCCTCCTGCCCACAATCCCTCCCATCATCAGGGTCTTTTCCAATGAGTCAACTCTTCACATGAGGTGGCCAAACTATTGGAATTTCAGCTTTAGCATCAGTCCTTTCAAAGAACACCCAGGGCTGATCTCCTTTAGGATGGACTGGTTGGATCTCCTTGCAATCCAAGGGACTCTCAAGAGTCTTCTCCAACACCACAGTTCAAAAGCATCAATTCTTCAGCGTTCAGCTTTCTTCACAGTCCAACTCTCACATCCATACATGACAACTGGAAAAACCATAGCCTTGACTAGACGGACCTTTGTTGGCAAAGTAATCTCTCTGCTTTTCAATATGCTATCTAGGTTGGTCATAATTTTCCTTCCAAGAAGTAAGCTTCTTTTAATTTCATGGCTGCAATCACCATCTGCAGTGATTTTGGAGCCTAAAAAAATAAAGTCTGACACTGTTTCCACTGTTTCCTCATCTATTTTCCATGAAGTGATGGGACCAGATGTCATGATATTCATTTTCTGAATGTTGAGCTTTAAACCAACTTTTTCACTCTCCTCTTTCACTTGCATCAAGAGGTATTTTAGTTCCTCTTCACTTTCTGCCACAAAGGTGATGTCATCTGCATATCTGAGGTTATCGGTATTTCTATTTATTAGCTATTATGAATACTGCTGCTATGAATATAGGGTTGCATGTATCTTTATGAATTATAGTTTTGTCTGGGAATATGCCCAAGAGTTGGATTGCTGGATCACATGATAATTCTGTTTAGCTTTCTGAGGAATTGCCAGTCTGTTTTCCATAGTGACTGCACCAACTTATATTTCCACCAACAGTGCAGGAGCTGTGGTCTGTTTTAATGTGAGTTTTAAGAATGACCACGTTAAAATTCTACATGAAATAATTGTGTAAGAATGTTCAAGTATAACAGAAGATGATTATCAAAAATCAAGGACACATCATCAAAAAGAAAAAACACTCCATTATTTTATTTTTTAAAAGGTAGGTCTGGGAAAATTCAGTTCAGTTCAGTTCAGTCGCTCAGTCATGTTCGACTCTTTGCGACCCCATGAATCGCAGCATGCCAGGCCTCCCTGTTCATTACCATCTCTGAGAGTTCACTCAGACTCACGTCCATCGAGTCTGTGATGCCATCCAGCCATCTCATCCTCTGTTGTCCCCTTCTCCTCCTGCCCNGTGTTAGTCGCTCAGTCACGTCCAACTCTTCATGACTCCATGGGCTGTATCCCGCCAGACTCCTCTGTCGTGGGATTTCCCAGACAAGAATACTGGAGTGGGTAGCCATTCTCTTCTCCAACAGATCTTCCCCACCCAGGGATCAAACCTAGATCTCCACATTACAGGCAGATTCTTTACCATGTGAGCCACCAGGGAAGCCCAACATCCTATAAACCCAGGTCAAAACTGAATAACATCACCTGCGGACTTTTCTTCTATCTAATTTCACTGCAGTTTCCACCATATAGGCTGACATCCCTGAACTGGTCCAGATCAAGGAAACAGATCAACAAACACGTGGTGATCTGTGCTGTTGTCACACAATGTCAGTCTCTGTCCACAAACCACAGGAAGAAGTCCGTTTCCTCCTCTGTTTCTATGGAGCCGAGGTCCAGGGTCACTTGTGCCCACTGCTCTGCTCCCTCTCCTTCCCATGCACCCTGGAAACCCCCTCCTTGGGAACAGCCATGTTGCGGCAGAGGCCAGGCTGGGCTCCTAGTGTACCTAGAAGCGGCCCGTGGCTGGGAACAGAGAGAGGACAAAGGAAGACCCCTGAGGGTGGGAGAGAAGTCAGGTTCACCACCAACAGCTGGTCCTCACAGGAGCTAGGAAGTCCCCACTCTGGGAGAGAGAGCTCTCCACCTAGTAAAGCTAAAGGGGTGCTTCTCCACATTTTATTGTCATTTTTCACATGGTAGAGACAAAATTGTGGCAGCCTATGTGTAAAATCCAAAAGTATGAATTGGATAACATGGAAGTTGCCTCTGAATGACCCTCTTGAAGAACATGTGAATCTACTGATAAACTTTCAAGGAGTCAATTAAGCTTAAAGGTGAAACGGTTGCCTGTCTTGGAACCTGAGGTTTCTGTCTATGTGTGAAGGGTGTATCTGGGAGATGGTGGGAATGGGTGTGGTGGATGGAATGACATAGGGTGGGGGGGGAGGTGAAAGCCTGGGNCTGTGGCAGCCGATGTGTAAAACCCAAAAGTATGAATTGGATAACATGGAAGTTGCCTGTGAATGACCCTCTTGAAGAACATGTGAATCTACTGATAAACTTTCAAGGAGTCAATTAAGCTTAAAGGTGAAACAGTTGCCTGTCTTGGAACCTGAGGTTTCTGTCTATGTGTGAAGGGTGTACCTGGGAGATGGTGGGAATGGGTGTGGTGGATGGAATGACATAGGGTGGGGGGTGGTGAAAGCCTGGGTGTGGAGTGGTCATGTGCCCTGAGTGTGGGTGCAATTAGAGACATCACATGATCAGCTGGGGCTCCCTAGTGCCCCTGTATGGGGACGCTGTCTGTGCCCCTCTGGAAGCCAGTGGGCGGACCCACAGGGAAGGTTCACAGGGTCCCTGCCAAGCACCGGGTTTTGCAATTTGATGAAAAAAATCCTCCTGTGCACCTGGCATTTCAAACCTGCCTCAGTCCTGTCATAAATAAGAAATACTGCAAGAAACCAAGCACACGTGAAAGCTTGTGACATATGATGAGATTCAGAATTCTACCTGCTTCTCAGAGATTTCATCAGCCAAAAAAAACTGCAGATCATGAATCCTTAACAAGATAGAGCCTGGTAAAGAATAACACCAAGCTGCGTCTTCTCCACAGGCTAAAATCTAAAAGCTACTCAGTGGTCCCCAACCTTTTTGGCACTAGGGGCCAATTTTGTGGAAGACAATTTTTCCACAGACTGGAGACAGGGGGTGATTTCAGGTAGATTCAGGCACATTACATTTACTTTACTTCCATTATCATCAGAGCAACTCCACCTCAGATCATCAGGCATTAGATCTCAGAGGTTGGGGACCCCTGATAAGTGACAAAATATTCATCTGAATATCGTCACCATTATCAGCAACAATAAAAAGAGAATGAATATATAACATAAAAGAATTGCCATGGTTTTAGTTGGGTGAAAGAATCACAATTTTTTTTTAAGTAAACCTTTTCTTGAAATAGAACATATATTCAGCAAGTTACAGCCAGTGCATATAGCTTGACATATATTTTCATAGTGAATGCGGCTGTGTGACTTCCATCCAGATCATGATGCTGTAGACAATAGAGGGCACTCTAGAATCCCCTTTGAGCCATTTCTGTTGTTGCTCCAGTTAGGTAACCACCATTCTGACCTTTAGCACCAAAGATAAGTATTGCTGGTTTTAACAATACTAAAACGTTAAGAAAGANAAGTAAACCTTTTCTTGAAATAGAACATATATTCAGCAAGGTACAGCCAGTTTATATAGCTTGACATATATTTTCATAGTGAATGTGCCTGTGTGACTTCCATCCAGATCATGATGTTGTAGACAATAGAGGGCACTCTAGAATCCCCTTTGAGCCATTTCTGTTGTTGCTACAGTTAGGTAACCACCATTCTGACCTTTAGCACCAAAGATAAGTATTGCTGGTTTTAACAATACTAAAACGTTAAGAAAGAAAGACTGGTATAAGTCAATGGTCTTCAAACTTGTTTGAACAACCCCTAAAACTTTTAAAGTCTTCCCATTTGGCTCAGTGGTAAAGAATCTGCCTTTCAAGGCAGGACACAGGAGACTCAGTTTCGATCCCTGGGTCAGGAAGATCCCCTGGAGAAGAACACAGCAACCTACTCCAGTATTCTTGCCTGGAGAATCCCATGGACAGAGAAGCCTGCTGGGCAACAGTCCATGGGGTCCCAAAGAGTCAGACATGACTAAGCAACTCAATAACAACAAAAACTTTTTAAATTATTTATCCTGAGAAGTGTCAAGATGGTACAGTAGTAAGACCCTCCTTACACTGGGAGGCATATGGGAGGAGGATCTCACTTTCTCCCATGGGTACACCAAAATTACAACTATTTACAGAGCAACCATCAGGAGCCCAACCTGAAGACTAGCAGAAAAGATCTACAAATAAAGACATAAAGAAGGAACCACAAGGAGATGGGTAGGAGTGGGGGACATGCAGTATAATTTAAATTCTAATTACAGTTGTAGAGGTTCTCCCTATAGAGAAAGAGGTCAGAGTCCTGCCTGTATCAGACTCCCCAGATCTAGGGTCCTATACTAAGATGAGTCCCTGGCATGTTTGGATTTGAAGACCAGCAGGGCTTACTTCTAGGAGAGCCAAAGGGTTTGGGAAATAGAGACTCCACTCTTAAAGGGCAAGTGTAAAATTTCAGATGCTCCGGGACCCAGGGCAGAAGCAGTCAGTTGAAAGGAGCCTGAATCAGACTTACTTGTTGATCCTGGAGAGCCTCTTGGACAGGCAGGGGGCAACTGCAACTCCCACTGGGGAAACAAATTCTGGCAGCAGAGCTCATGGACACAAGGACATGGAAGCGAGCAAGCACAATGTTGGAATCCTTCCTCTAGTTCATTACTGCCAGGACAGGTCCCACCTGTCAGCAGCTTGACAGTAGTTCAGGGACCTCTTGGGCCCCACAGCCAGAGGCCCCAGGATCCAGCCTCACCTATCAGTGGGTGAGCATTGGCCCGGGACTACAGCAGCCCAGAAGCCAGCTATATCTGGACCCAGCCCACCCATTAGCAGACCAGCACTAGCTTCAGGACCCTTTGCCCCACAGTCAGTCACTCTGGGACCTGGCTTCACCGGCCAATAGACCAGCACAAGCCCCAGGATGACGCAGGCCTCATAGCAAGTGATCCAGTCCCACCCACCGGTGGACCAGTGGCCTCTGCACTAGTCAGGACCAGACCAACACCAACACTCACCAGCATGTTCACAGTAGTCAGCCTGTCACAGCAGAAGGGTCCACACAGCCCATACAGAGGACACCCCAAGAGCATATAGCTCTGATCACCAGAGGGAAATGCACCACTGGGCCCCAAAGGACATCTACATACAGCCACTTCTCCAAGATCAAGATAACCTACAGAGAATTAGGCAAAAGGAGGCAACAGAAGAATATGTTCCAAGAGAAGGGACAAGATAAAACCACAGAAGAACTAAGTGGAGTAAACAATCTTATCTGACAAATAGTTCAAGGCAATGATAGTAAAGGTGCTCAAAGAACTCCTGAGAACAAGGGATGAGCAGAGTGAGAAGTTATGTTTCCAACAAAGAGTTATAAAATAGAGGAACCAAAGATGAAGAATACAATAACCAAAATGAAAAATGCACCAGAAGCAATCAGCAGTGATTGGATGATACAGAGGAAGGGACTGACGAACAGGAAGATGGAGTAGTGGAAATCACTCACGTTGAACTGAAAAGAGAGAAAAGAATAAAAAGAAATGACAACAATTTAAAAGACCTCTGGGACAACGTCATGCATATTGCAGAGATTCCAGAAGGAGAGGAGAGGAGAGAAAAAAGCAGAGAACATATTTGAAGACGTAATAGGTGAAAACTTATCTAACCTGGGAAAGAAAAGAAAACAGACATCCAGGTCCAAGAAGCACAAAGAGTCCCAAAGAAGACCACAACAAGACACATGGTAATTAAAATAGCAAAAAATTTAAAAAAAGACAGGATGTTAAAATCAGCAAGGGAAAAATGAGTTTCATATAAGGGAACTTCCATAAGACTATCAGCTGACTTTTCAGCAAAAATCTGCAGGCCAGAAGGGAGTGACACGTAATATTTAAAGTGATGAAAGAAAAAATAATAATAATAAAGTGAAGAAAGGGAAAAACCTACAACCAAGAATACTCTCCCTGGCAAGGTTATCATTCAGGTAAATGGGCAGTAGACCTAAATAGATATTTCCCCAAGGAAGACATACAGATGGCCAAGAGGTACATGAAAAGATGTTCAACATTGCTAATCATTGGAGAAATGCAATTCAAAACTACAATGAGATATCACCTCACTTCAATCAGAATGGGCATCAAAAAAAATCAATAAACAATAAATGCTAGAGAGGGTGTGGAGAAAAGGGAGCCCTCCTCCACTGGTGGGAACATAAGTCAATGTGGCCATTATGGAGAACAGTATGGAGGTTTCTCAAAAAACTAAAAATAGAGTTATGATCCTTCAGACTCACTCCTGCACATATATCTGGAGAAAAACTGTCCAAAATGATACACACACTCCAATGTTCACTGCAGCACTGTTTACCAGAGCTAAGACATGGAAGCAACTTAAACGTCCATCTGCAGAGG
Organism: Raphicerus campestris; assembly: GCA_006410735.1. Lineage (NCBI taxonomy): Eukaryota > Metazoa > Chordata > Mammalia > Artiodactyla > Bovidae > Raphicerus > Raphicerus campestris. The sequence goes on from SJYW01041470.1 coordinate 32,097, forward strand.
AATGGATAAAGAATATGTGGTACATATATAAAGTGGAATATTATTAAACCATTAAAAAATAAAAGAATGCCATTTGCAGCAACACAGATGGACCTGGAGACTGTTGTTCAGTCACTATGTCGTGTCTGACTCTGCGACCCCATGGACTACAGCACCCAGGCTTTCCTGTCCTTCACTATCTCCCAGAGTTTGCTCAAACTCATGTCCATTAGTAATGCCACGCAACTGCCTTATCCTCTGACACTCCCTTTTCCTCATGCCCTCAATCTTTCCCAACATCAGGGTCTTTTCCAGTGAGTCAGCTCTTCATATCAGGGGGCCAAAGTATTGGAGCTTCAGCATCAATCCTTCCAATAAATATTCAGGATTGATTTCCTTTAGGATTAACTGGTTTGATCTCCCTGCTGACTTTCAAATGTCAGAAGACTCTCAAGAGTCTTCTCCAGCACCACAATTTAAAACCAAGCCTTCTTTAAGGTCCAGCTCTCACATCTGTACATGACCTTTGGAAAAGCCATAGCTTTGACTAGATGGAACTTTGTCAGCAAAGTGATGTCTCTGCTTTTTACTGTGCTGTCTAGGTTTGTCATAGCTTTCCTTCCAAGCAGCAAGTGTCTTTTTTAATTTCATGGCTGCAGTCACCATCTGCAGTGATTTTAGACCCCAAGAAAATAAAGTCTGTCACTGTTTACATTATTTTCCCATCTATTCGCCATGAAATGATGGGACCAGATGCCATGATCTTCGTTTTTTGAATGTTGAGTTTTAAGCCAACTTTTCATTCTCTTCTTTCACTCTCATCAAGAGACTCTTTAGTTCCTCTTCACTATCTGCCATAAGAGTGGTGTCATCTGCATATCTGAGGTTGTTGATATTTCTCTCGGCAATCTTGATTCCACCTGTGATTCATCCAGCCCAGCATTTCACATGATATACTCTGCATATGAGTTAAATAAGCACAGTGACAATATACAGCCTTGAAGGGACTTACTTCACTTAGAATGATAATGGAAATTATGATGATAGATGATAATGCCGATTATCATCCTTTGTGAAGTCAAAGAAAGACAAATATCATATGATATTACTTATATGCAGAATCTAAAAATATATATATACAAAAATGAACTTATTTTAAAAAACAGAAACAGACTCACAGACTCAGAGACTGAACTTATGCTCACCAGAAGGAAAAAGATAGGGGGAGGGATAGATTGGGAGTTTGGGGTTGACATGTACACACTGTTATATTTAAAACAGATAACCAACAAAGGCCTGATATATAGCACAAGGAACTCTACTCCATATTCTGTAATAACTTAAATGGAAAAGGATTTGAATAAGAATAGACGCTTGTATATGTATAACTGAATCACTTTGCTGTACACCTGAAACACAACATTGTTAACCAACTATACTCCAATATGAAACTAAAATTAAAAAAACAAAACCTCACTTGTAAATTCTAGCACTAAGGTAGAGAAGGCAGGAAGCATTATCAGGAGTCAGGCACCTGGATAGAGAGGCACTGCCCCCTTCCGACCTGTGCTAGCATTCCTATGCCCTTGAGCATCTCTTCCTCTGGGGCTATCCATTCTAGAATTATCCAATTAACCCCCAAAAGGGTCAGCATCCCAGGGCAAAACATGAGTAAAATTCAGAGAGGATGAGAAGTACCCCCGCTTTTCAGGCAGTAGGGCCAGCTTGCTTTGAGAGGGCCAGCAGAGCACAGGCCAGTCTGGGGCAGATTGCTTTAGGAAAGAGCTGCGTGCAGCTTCAGTTGCTCAGTCATGCCAACTCTTTGTGACTCATGGACTGTGGCCTGCCAGGCTCCTCTGTCCATGGAATTCTCCAGACAAGAATACTGGAGTGGGTAACCATTCCCTTCTCCCAGAGATCTTCCTGACCCAGAGACCGAACCTGGATCTCCTACATTGAAGGGCGATTCTTCACCACTAAGCCACTTGGGGAGCCATCTATAGCCAATACAGGCAGCTAATGCCCTTCACTAGCGGTTTCCTGACCACAGATAGAATCAAAAGGGAAAAGAAATCCAAGAAGAGAACTGCAAAATGAAGAGGAGAAGACATATCAGTGTCATGAGACATTGACTGTGTCTGAACTGCCTTCCAACATGACACAAGCAGCCTTGGCATGGCAAACCAGGTCAAATCTACATAAACTCATCACAATGCCACCCATACTATGTTTACTGAGAGGAAAAGAAGGGGGGCGTTGGAGGTGATTATGATCTTGGGATTAAACAGAAGGGCAGAAACAAACTGGTATCAACTCACCTTTTTGCCTTTTTCTGTGAGAGGGGTCTGAGGAGTGTTTGGCTGTGTGATCAGCCCTCCTGAGAAACATGGTATCAGGCAATTCTCCTGAGAAACATGGCACCAGGGGATTCGTCCTGTGTCTGTTCTGTCGCCGTCTTTCCACAGGCCTGGCTCTCTGGAACTTCTGAGGTTCTGTGGTGTACAATTCCTCTGCCCAGCCAGCACAACTGCCCCCCACCCACTACATGTGCTTACCCGCATGTATTGTTCTTCCTATTCATTCACTGAGTCAGACGCACTTGTGGCCTACTTCTGTCTTGGCTGACACTGCTTTTCTCTGTTCATGGAAAAAGCCAGTGTATTTAGAAGCTAATTTTATTCTCTGAGAATTTTATAATTTCCTTCAACCAACTCCAGGCAGTATCCCAAAATAGTACATTTTGGCAATATTAATATATTTTGAATGTGTCACCTAATCTCCAAAGGCAATCTCTTTTCTCTCTTTTTTTGAAGATTTGGAATTAAAACTATTTTTTTCAAATTATAGTTGATTTGCAGCTTCTCTGGCGGCTCAAATGGTAAAGAATCTGCCTATAATGCAGGAGACCCAAGTTTAATCCCTGAATCAGGAAGATCTTCTTGAGAAGGGAATGGCTACCCACTCCAGTATTCTTGCCTGGGAAATCCCATGGACAGAGGAGCCTGGCAGGTTATAGTCTACGAGTTTGCAGAGTCAGACACAATTGAATGACCAACACTATCACTTTCTCTCTGATAGCTGATTTACAATGCTGGGTTGACAATCTGTTCTTAAAATGAGTCTTTTCTAAACAGAAAGTATGTCCATTTCAATCATTATTTTGGTTTTTAAGATTACAAAATAATGCACGGCATTTGTAGAAAGTCTAATGATAAGAAACATACAGATGTAGAAAACAAACTTATGGTTACCAAGGGAGAAGTACAGGAGCATAAATTGGGAGATTGGGATTGACATATACACACTACTATATAGACATAGATATATAATGGGATATACATCTCATATATATATATATATATATATATATATATACACACACACACATATATAGCTATCTATATAACATAGATAACTAATGAAAACCTAGTGTATAGCACAGGGAACTCTACTCAGTACTCTGTAATGACCTATATGGGAAGAGAATCTAGAAAAGAGTAGATATAGAAGGATATATAACTGAGTCACTTTGCTGAATAACAGAAACTAACACAACATTGTAAATCAACTATACTCCAATAAAAAGTAATTTGAAAAAAGAAAGAAACATATATTCTAACTCAGAAAGCCTCCCTCAATG
>SJYW01041470.1:35910-50461 GCA_006410735.1 Raphicerus campestris
CTAATTAGTAGTAGAACTATTTCTAGAACCTAGGTCTTTATGCACCTTGTTTATCGCAGTGCGTTTTCTCCTGATTGGTTATTTATCTGTCAGGTCATTTCTGGTACTTTATGCTGAGAGGACCCTGACAAGATTATTCTATATTTAGGCTATTGGCATGTGTTGCTCTCTATACAAACACATCTTTAGAGTCTCTCATAAATGAGGATTTGCTTCTGTTCCACCAGCAGAACGAATAAAAGGAGGGAGAGGGAGAGATAGCATTCAAGTTTGGGGACTGTTGAATATAAGCATCTCAGTGTGTCCGTGCACTCGTGCGTGCGTGCGTGTGTATGTGTGTGTGTGTGTGCAAATGTGTGTAAGACAGAGGGGGAGACTCTTAAGAGACTGCATCATAACACATTACAGCCTATAATAGATGATGAGGTGCCGTATGTCTCACAAAATGTGAATTACCCAGATGTCACAGGTCAATCAAAATCAGGGTGGCTGAAATGTGTGTTGAAGTATAGGAGATTAAAATATTATGCCTAGCACTGTATAATACATCATGGAAAAAATCCTTCTAAGTATAAATTAGCTTTACTGCTTGAGTATAAAATCTTCCTTTTGGTTATTTATGAAGCTTCATTTTGAAGATTGCCTTCACTGACTAACAAGCAAATCAGAACTTGTCATGTGCAAATCTTGTGAAGACTGCAAGGCCAATCTATAATTAGCCTCAAAGGAGTGTGACCAAATTGTGTAAAAGAAAAAAAAAAAGAAAGAAAGAAAAACACTATGAAAAGGAAATCAGAGGACCCAAAGAGGTCAGGGTGTGGTCAAACCATGGGAATCCTTTAACTTCACATTTTTCCTGACATGGTTATGTTCAAAGTCGCTAGAGAAAGTAAAATTATGAAACAAAGATTCCTATTCTGCTATTCAAAGGGCTGCTATTGTTCCTAGATCAAAGAATCTGGTGATGAAGAGAAGTTTATACTGCTCTGAGTATGAAAAATATTCAAATTGGGAACAACAAAAAAAAAAGCTGGCAGCAGGAACAAATAAGAGTGAGGAGGAGAAAGGTCTAGAACAGTGGCTTTGCCCCATAAAGAGGGCTTCATGAATACCTGCTGAGTGGGTGAGTGAGTCAGTGAGGCCACAACTCTGTTCCCTTAGCGGTGTCATCCACCCCACCCTTCATCAAGAGACCTTTGTTCTCTCTCTTCCCCTAATTGTCTTTCTACTTTAAAAATTTGAAGCAAGATTGTAGTGCTACACTTTACCCTTTGGCTAATCATGTATAGAGTGCCCTGAAGTCATTTTTTCATTTCCTGCAAGGCACATACCACCCTTTCCACCACAGAGAGTCTGGCTTATGAGGTCAGATGGTTCTCACAGATGACACGTAGGAGAAAATTCCCAACTAATTGCTCTTATTTAAACACTCCCCCGTGTCAGTCTCCAAAGATGGGATCCTGGTCTCCATAGGGACCGTGACATAAGTAGGGTCTGTCAAGGCTGTAGTTAATGAACCCTGTTGAGATCATCGCCTGGCTGGGTGGGGTATGAGCAGACCCTGGGTGTGAAGGCTTCAAGGGGGAAAACCCAGGAAGTGGTCAGATGACTCAGTGGTGGCACTTTGTTGAGTCAGGCCAGAGAAATGATACTGTGATGTTTTAATGTGCAATGGAAGACACCAAGTTTCAAAAGAGGTTTTTTTTTTTTAATGTCTATTGTTCACGAGGTCCTGGGACCCCTCCCTTCTCTTTTCTATCTTTTCATCATTTAATGGTAGAATTTGTGACTTCAGACTGGATGATACATTCCAACCAGTGTGTCCATAAGAAATTAACAAAGAAAGAAAGAAATGAGCTGCTCGGTGAAACTGAAAGGATCCTCACTCTACCTTCATTATCTATAAATGTGTAATTAGTTTAAAAATATTTATTGAGCACCTAGAATGTGTCAGGAATTCTGCTGCTTATTCGTTCACATTGAGGCAATCTGCAACCCATATTCTCCTGAAGATGTTTTCAGGGAGTTATCATATGGCCTTTAAAATTATCAGCTCTCTGAGAAGCATCATTAAACAAATATTTTAATCTTGACACTTGAGTGAAGTTAGTTTCTGTGTAATTCATATAGAGAAAAGGAAAGGTGATGGAGAACAAGAAATAAGTCCTTATTAATAGAGCATTTTGAGTGTCTCCCAGAATTGAATAGGCAATAAGTAAAGACCTGATAGAGCTGTGGTGATGGGAATCATATCTATGATACATTCACTCATCTGGATGTTAAATGGCTAAAATAAAGAGAGCCTAACCACAGAGCCAATTTTCCCAACATCTGTACTACTTCTTGGTATGAATATATACCTTTTTGTGGTCCTTGTGTCCAGTAAATCTTTCTAGATGATAAAATACTAAAAAAATTTTTTTTCTACTTTAGTAAAAGAATGGTTTCAATGAAGACACACTAGCTCAGAAGGTCTAAATCATCTTGGTTCTAATAATTGTTCCTAGGAAAACAAATATTCTTGGAGTGATTTTCTTACTCATTTACTAGATAGAATAATGGCCCTTAGAAATATTTGCATCTTAAGCCCCCAAACCTGTGAACACTTAAACTTACATGACAAAAGGAAATTTACAGATGGAATTAAGTTAATGATCTTGAGATGGGGAGACTGTCCTGAATTATCCAGGCAGATCTAATGAAATCTCAAGGGTCCTGATAAGAGGGACACTAGGATCAGAGTCTGGAAAAGGAGATGGGATGAGAGGATCAGAGGCTGGAGGAAGAAGATGTACTTTGAAGATAGAGGATGGGGTCATGAGCCAAGGAGAGCAAGAGGCCTTGAGAAACTGAGACAACAGATCAGACTCTTTTTTAACCTGACCATCAGAATTGTGAGATGATAAATTTGTGCTGTTTTAAGCCACTGCGTTTACAGCAATTTATTACAAAAGCAATGGGAAATTTGTATTAGTATGTTCCATAGCAGAAGCTGGATAATTGATATCGTTTAATCTCATTCAGGCTTCCCAGATGGCTCAGTGGTAAGGAATCCGTCTGCCAATGCAGGAGACATAGGTTTGATTCCTGAGTCAGGAGGATCCCCTGGAGAAGGAAATAGCAACCCACTTCAGTATTCTTGTCTGGGAAATTCCATGGACAGAGGAGCCTGGCAGTCTACAGTCCATGGGGTTGCAAAAGAGTCAGACATGACTTAGTGACTAAATAACAACAACATTTTCATTCATTTGTCAAATATTGCTATGCTGTCTGCCATATGTCTGCTAATTCTCTGGGAAGTGAGGATATAGGACTAAGCTGCTAACTGCTAAGTTGCTTCAGTCATGTCTGACTCTGTACGACCCCATAGACGGCAGCCTACCAGGCTCCTCCTTCCCTGGGATTCTCCAGGCAAGAATGCTGGAGTGGGTTGCCTTCTCCAATGCATGAAAGTGAAAAGTGAAAGTGGGGACTTCCCTGGTGGTCCAGTGGCTAAGAGACTGTGCTTCCAATGCAGGGAGCCTGGGTTCAATCCCTGGTTAGGGAACTAGATCCCACCTGCCACAACTGAGAGTTCACATGTCGTAAATAAAGATCCTGCATGCTGCAATGAAGATCAAAGGCTCTGATGTCACAACTAAGAGCTGGCGCAGCCAAATAAATAAATACTTTTTAAAAAAAAAAAGTGAAAGTGAAGTCACTCAGTTGTCGTGTCCAACTCTTTGCGACCCCATGGACTGCAGCCTACCATGCTCCTCCATCCATGGGAGTTTCCAGGCAAGAGTACTGGAATGGGTTGCCTTTGCCTTCTCCGACGACTAAGCTAAACGGACACAATTTCTGTTCCACTAAGTTTACAGTCTAGATGGGGACAGGATTATGCTCATTTACAGAAGTGAAAATATGGATTTCTCTAATACAAACATTAAAGCTGTTGTTTGTGTGGGAAAAAGAAACAACTGGATAACATTTTTTTCACTTTTTAACAAATTGGTGTCCCTTGGTGACTCATTGCATTTTAATGTCATAATTAAGTTGTATTATAATTGTGACTGTGGGTGCCTGCTTGCCCAACTCTGCTTTCTCTAAAATCTAGGGCCAGAGGCCTACTGTACAGCATGTAGCACTCTGCTCCATGTTATGCAGCGGTCTGAATGGGAGTGGGGTTTAGGGGAGAATGGATACATGTATGTGTATGACTGGGTCCCTTCACTGTTCACCTTAAATTATCACAAAGTTATTTGTTAATTGGCTATAGTCCCACACAAAATAAAAAGTTGAAAAAAATCTAGGGTTAGAGAGATAAATTAAGTATCTTAAAGTCTTATGATTCTTTACTTAATTCTCCTGAAGCTATCTGTATGCAAAAGATACCTTAACTAATAGTCGACTAAGTAAATCTTGAGCACTCAAGGCTTTTGTGATAAAGGAGTATGAGACATCAAAATTAAAAGAAAGCATGTTATGATGGATGGAAAGCATTTCTGTACTTGCAAATGTTCGTAAAGTTTCAGGGCCTCTCACTTAAACAGCTTACATCCAAGGCTCTGAGAGAAGCTCTAGAAAAGTGTACCCATGGCCACCAGTCTTTGTAAAGTTTGAAAAAATTAGATATTAACCAAAGATATTTTGGATAAGGCAGCTCTTTCCACTCCAGTTCTCAGTCCTGCCTATTTGTGTGCTCAGTCACGCCCAGCCCTTTTACAGCCCCATGGACTGTAACCTGGCAGGCCCCTCTGTCCATGGGATTTCCCAGGCAAGGATACTGGAGTGGGTTGCCATTTCCTCCTCCAGGGAAATTTTCCTGACCTAGATTTCAATTCTGCATCTTCTGCAACTCCTGTATTGGCAGGTGGATTCACAGTGAGCCACCTGGGAAGCCCATTCTTGGTTTTACTTTCACCCACTCAGATGGTGTTGATGTGGTCATGGGGATTTTTTGGATCTAGCTCAGGTGACTCTGGGTAGTAGATGCATGTTTTTGATTCCATGGGATCTGTCAGTGTGGTTCAAGGAACATCCATGGGTAACTGACTTCCCGCCATTCATCCCAGCGAAGTATTGGATTCCAGGTTTCCTCCCTCCCACTGTGTTGACCCTCCTGGTGGTGTGCCCTGAAGATACAAGGTCAGAGGTTTTATTTGATATGAACATATCCCTCAACATATTCTTTGGGCTTCCCTGGTGGCTCAGACAGTAAAGAATCTGACTGCAATGTAGGAAATGTGGGTTCAGTTCCTGGGTCGGTAAGATCCCCTGGAGAAAGGAATGGCTACCCACTCCAGTATTCTTGCCTGAGAAATCTCATGGATGGAGGAGCCTGGCAGGCTACAGTCTATGGGGCCACAAAGAGTTGGACACGACTGAGTGAGTAACACATACACATATATACATATTCCTCAACACTGATCATAGGCTGTATGTGGAAAAGAAAGGACAGCCAAGGTTTGAAATGTATGGAATCCAAGGGAGGTAGGAGAGGGCCTCAGGATGGGGAACACATGTACATCCATGGCTGATTCGTGTCCTCATTCATCACAGAGAAAGCAGGGTTGTGTGATCTAATGGAGTGAGGCTGGGCCAAGTGTGTCCCTGAGTGGAGCTGGTACTTTTCCTGTTCAGTGCACGTTTGGACTTGACCGAAGAAAATGGGGTGGAGTTCAGGATTGAAGGTCAGGAGAAGATACTCTGAATGAGCAAATCTTCGTTTGAGAATTTTGAATGAGTTCCCAGAATCTTTCTATGTCTTAGTTTCCTTATCCATAAACTGTTGTGTTTAAGAGCATAAGTTCTAAAGTCAGAACACCTAGGGTCAAAGCAGTCATTTTGCCACTGACAGCGTGACTGTGGAGAAAGACACATTTTTGTTAAGCTCTGGCTCCATCATCCATAAGCAAAATAAGGAAATAGTAATCTTACCTCAGGGAAGCCTTGGTCCGCTGCACTCAGTGGAGTTGCAAAGAGTCAAACATGACTGAGCAACTGGAAAACAACAGCAACAATCTTATCTCAGAGGCTTTTGCAAGGATCAGATGGCATAGTGACTGTAAAAAGCGCAGCACAAGCCTGAGCAACAGTAAGTGCTCCATTAATAAATGTATAATAATATTGTCAAATAATAATTATAAACAAAGATCAGTTTTCTACATAAAGAAGCTCACAACTATTATCTGATGTCTTTCTCACACAGAGAAATGATAGAAGGGAGAAATAATTAAATAGCATTAAAAAAAGGAATAAGACTAGAATTAAATTGTACCATAAGTATCATAGGTTCATATATGTGGAGGTTAATTGTCTGCAAAAGTGCTCATCTGTTGTTGCAGGTCACAGGACTTGGCCAGTGTGTGTCTGTCCGTGTGTGTCTGTCTGTGTGTGTGTATCTGTTGGGGAACAAGTGGACTGCAGACAGGGAAGGGCCAGCAGCTGGCCTGCTGGGGATGTCAGGCCCACTTCTGTTGCCAGACTCCTGCTGCCCCACCATGTGGGCATCTGTTCAGATGTCTAGGACCCTATCTTCCAGGCACCTATTATTTGAGGAAGTTGCCTTGTACTCTGTGATGTGCTGAGTCCCAAGGCAGGTGCAAGCCCCTGGCCCCATCTTCTCTTCTCAACCAAAGCTGGTTCAGAAACCTCCACGTACTATCCCATCCATCGACCCTGAAGATGCTCCGATATTCTCAGAGATGTGGGCAAAATTATGCTCACCCCAACCTACCCCTGGTGTTAAGAAGAAAATGAGTAGAACGAAAGAGATTTATGGTGTGGGCAAACAGAGGAATCTCTAAGGGTGAGATTTTCTACTCTTCCTGGGAAAAAGAATACAAGCGGACACTTTACCTCGTAAATCTAACAATCGCTGTTTCTTCACTACGGTTACTACTTTTGAAAACTTAGGTCTCTTGAAATGCAAAACAGAATTTTGAACTAAAAACAGAAGAGCGCTGTTGATACTGTTATAGATGTGCCGCGTGCATAGCGACTACCCACCTTCATACAGTCGCCTCATTTAAACCTCACAGTCATCTCCCAATTAGGAACTGCAGGCCGTGTCCACTGTTTATATATCAGGAAACTAGTGCCATAAGGTTAAAGTAGTGGCCTGAGGTTGCCCGATGGAGGCCTGTCACCTTGCCTTCCCACAGATAACACCGAGACTCAGATGAGTGAGGACAGAATCTGGACACAGCTTTTATGTGTGTGAAATTATGTGAACATTCATGAAGTAGTAACTTCTTTCCTCTTCTGATCTTTCTCCCTTTCCCTCTAGTGGTCAGAGCAGAGAAGAAACCGCAGGGCCCTAGATCAGAAGGGCTCCATGAGGGGACAGAAAACGTCTTCTGATCGTCCTAGAGCCCCGTGCCTAGGAGTATGTGGATGGATGTCAGGATATTCAGTTCAGTTCAGTTGGCACTCAGTCGCGTGCAGTTCTTTGCAACCCCATGGACTGCAGCAGGCCAGGCTTCCCTGTCCATCACCATATCAGGATATCAGGATATTAGGTCAGCTGGTGAAGAAAACACAGTGGCAGAAAGATTTCCCTTCTAGACTTTGGAAGGGTTTTTTTTTGGGGGGGGTGGTGGAGGCGGTGGATTGTAGGGAGGAAACACAGAGGGGACAAGTTAGCCCTGAGGGGAGAGTGGCTGAGAATGTGTAAAAAGGCAGAGCCAGGGAGAGATAACATGAAAGTGGGTAGGGAATTAGCATTCAGGCATATGGGACAAAGGGTGGCCCAGCCAGGCTTCTCTGGCCTTAGCAAGCCAAGGAAGCAGCAGCAAATTCCTGTCCCTCAAAGGTGTCACCCAGCCAGCAGGGGAGCCACAGGCCTGAAGGTGTCTCAAGGACCAGGGGTTGACAGTCTCCCCGTGGGTGTCTGTGTGGAGCAGACTCCACCCTCCACAGGGCCTTGGACTTCATCCTGACCTTTGTAAGCCCCTGCCACAACTTCAGGAAGGAAGGGTCCCATTATTCAGCCATTGAAAGGAACAAAATTGGGTCACTGTAGAGACCAAGAGTCTCTACAATGGAGAGATGGACCCAGAGTCTGTTATACAAAGTGAAGTAAGTCAGAAAGGGAAAAACAAATACAGTATGTTAACGAATATAGGTGGAATCTTGAAAAATGGTACAGATAAATCTATTTATGGGGCAGGAAGAGAGATGCAGATGTAGGAAAGGATGTGTGGGCACAGGGGCGGGAGGAGAGTGGGATGAAGGGAGACTGGGGTTGATGTATGTGCACTGCCATGTGTGGAAAGACAGCTAGTGGGAAGCCGCTGTATAGCACAGGAAGTTCAGCTTGGTGCTCTGTGAAGACCTGGAAGGGTGGGATCGGAGGGTGTGGAGGAGGAAGGTCCAAGAGGGAGGGGTATGTGTATACATAGAGCTGATTCACTGCATGGTATGGCAGAAACTAACCCAGCATTGTAAAGCGACTACACCCACCCCATCAAAAAAAAAAGCCCACAAGGTCCTATTATATAGCACAAGGACCTATATTCAATGTCTTGTGATAAACCAGAATGGAAAAGAATATGAGAAAGNTCTGTATTCATACACACACACATGCACACAAACAGTGCCATCTTAAATTTAAATTTCATGGAATAAGACTGTATTTTTTTCTCATGTAACATACCCTGGAGATCTCTCCCTGCCAGTATATAGAGTTCTAACTTCATTCTTTTTTATCTTTACATCACTTTTTTATTCAACAATATATCATGGAAATATTTATACATCATTATGTGTAGGTTTTCCTGCATTCTTTCAAACTACATTTTTTCTTCTAATGGATATTTTAGGTTGTTTCCAGTTTTCTCCTATTAACCTAGGCTGAAATAAATATCTTTGTGTGTAGAGAAGAGAATTACCCTAGCAGAAATGTTTGAGATATGAAATTGGTGTATGCTTTTTTTCCAATTATTTTCTTTTTTTTAATTTATTTATTTTTTAATTGAAGGATAATTGCTTTACAGAATTGTTGTTTTCTGTCTAACCTCAACATGAATCAGCCATAGACATAAATATATCCCATNCACTCATGGACTTCCCTGTAGCTCAAATGGTAAAGAACCTGCCTGTGATGCAGGAGACCAGGGTTCGATCACTGGGTTGGGCAGTTCCTCTGGAGAAGGGAATGGCAATCGCCTCCAGTGTTCTTGACTGGAGAATTCCATGGATAGAGAAGCCTGGCGGGCTACAGTCCATGGGGTCGCAAAAAGTCGGACACAACTGAGCTACTGACACACACAAGTGATCCCACTAGGGGATTAGCAGTAGAAAAGATATGGGAGACACCTTTAAGTTAATGATTATTCAAAAAAAGCAGGTTAGTTTAACCACAAAACCAAGCAGGCTTGCTTAGCAACAAAACCATGACACAGAAACACAGGAGGTACCTCTAAACAATAAAATGATGGTTAAAACGATGGTGACATGAGCCCCACGTCCTACCCAGTGAGCTCAGTAAGTTAGGACACACTCCCTGCACACATTAAAAAACAATCATTTGCGGCCCTAGCCTGATCATGTAGGTAGGTGCAAGAAATCTTCCCTGCCCAACCCAGAGGAGAAGCTGATGATGGAAGCATGACATTCAAAAAGTCAAATTCATCTATTCAAGAAATTCATCTATTCAACAAAGTCAAAGAAATTGTCCCCCCTCCGTTTTCCTGATTATAGAACTGTAGCCCAGTAAGTTCTCAGCCTGATACCTTTTCTCCTGCCTACCTGTAGGCCTCTCAAGCATCCTGTTCTAATAAATTGCTTTCTATCTATCACTTTGCGTCTTGCCAAATTTTTTCTGTGCTGAGACATAGAGGACCAAGGGCTTTTCAGAGTCCCCTCAAATGCCACCCAATGGTTTCACCCCCCTCTGAACTCTTGCAGGCTGGCTACGTGACCTGGAGTCCATCACCCAACTTTCCTGTGCCCTGGCCTGTAAGCCAGAAGGGTTAATTTTGAATTTATGTTGGATCTGTTTCTATGACCTTTACCCTCATCTTGCCACTTTTGTCACTGCAAGCATACATAATGGCAGGGAGATAACCTAAGCTACTCACCTGTGAAGGACTGTTAGGGAGTGAAACTAACAAATTCCCCTGCCTGAAGCTTTCCATTCTAGGGGATATTGGCAAGGACTAAATAGTCTTTTTACTTTGTTTCCTCACCCCTCCATTTCTGATCCATAAAAATCCTGGCAACCAAGCCCCAACAAGATGGTTATTTTGAGGCACTAGCCTACCATCTTCTCAGTCAACTGACTCCCGTATAAAGTCTCTTCTTAGTCCCAAGGCCTCGTCTCAGAATCACTGACTTTCCGTGCAGTAAGCAGAGCGAGCTTGGACTTGGTAACAGCCCGTTCTCACTCCCCAGTGAGTCAGCCCCTCATTTGATGGGTTCTGTCTCTGAGTTAGGAGGGCTCTTCTGGCCAACTCCCTCTCCTCATCCAGGCTGAGGGGCCCCCTCTTCCATGCATTTGGGACACCTCCCTGCCTGTCTCTATCACCTGCACATGTGTACTTTCTAACTGTGTCTCATTGCCTCCCCCAAAAGCTCTGAGCCATGCAGAGCCCCCTACAGTAACACATGTCCTTGGGTGACGCCTGCCAACATGAAACCAACACACACACCTGTCCTATTCATCCTCACACAGAACAGCTCCTCACCGCCTCCGGAACACACNGTTCCCCCCGCCATGCAGAGCCCCCTACAGTAGCACATGTCCTTGGGTGACGCCTGCCAACATGAAACCAACACACACACCTGTCCTATTCATCCTCACACAGAACAGCTCCTCACCGCCTCCGGAACACACCATTCCCCCCTAAGCGCTGAAAAGGCATTCAAGACTCTCCCCTACATCTACTCCTCCAGGTTTAAACCACCCGCCTGACTCTTCTCACAGCCAAATAAAGAACAAATGTGCAGTTCCTCACATTGTAACCCAGCAGGACCCTATGAAGCTTGCCTGAAACAGGCCTTCCCCCATATCCTCTGCTGTAGCTCCCATCTGAAGGACCCAGACAACAGTATTGGATGCAAATTTTCTGAGCTGTTTTGCATTTGTGGAAATCCCCACCAAATAGAAGATGTTAAGTACCTAACCACAGTGAGCACACAGCCCCAGGCCTCCTGAAACCTAAAGAATGATCTCGCTAACCTCTGTGACAGGACCCTGTGACTTCACCATTAGCCCATCAGAGAACTGTGCTCAAACGATCATCCTGGGACCCCTCTCCCCACCAGCCCTTATAGATAGCCAATGGAAACTCAAGTTGGGGCTCCGCAGTAACCTAGAGGGGTGGGAAAGGCTGGGAGGTGGGAGGGATATGCAAGAGGGAGGGGACATATGTACACCTTTGGTTAATTCATGTTGAAGTGTTAGTTAGAATAGGAAAAGGGAGTCCAGAAGGGTGGTGGCTACAAGACAAAGAAGGGGAAAGTCCAGGAAAACAGAACAAAGGAAGGTTGGAGGATCGGAGTGAGAACCTCAGGTAAAACAAACAGCCCTCCTGGCTAGCCCAGTTTACACAGGGTAGGCTCAGGGGGAGGAGAAAAAACACATAAAAAGAGGAGCCGAAACTGGTCTGGCTTCTCTTCACATCTTTAGGGTTGGCCCACCCTCATGACTCAAGGATATAGTTTCCTTTGCTTTCTAAATAAAACTGAGCTGTAACATGGAGCTATAAAGGAGGAAACAGTCAGAACAGGCTCTGTCTTGAAAGCAGGACTCCATCTTGGGCCAGACTGTGGACTTTGACCTATATGCCCAGTATCTATGGAAACGACATACCAGCTGGAAAACCAGGCCCCCAGAAGGAAGAGCCCCAGGGCTCATACCTAGACTCTCCTTTGCCTAAAAGAATACCCTAGTTATCTGTGTAACAGAATAAAATCATACATTCTATTATGCTTATTGGAATATGACCACAGGCCTATTGATAATTGTCCACTGTTAACTACCTAGGCTTCAGTTCAGTTCAGTTCAGTTCAGTTCAGTCGCTCAGTCATGTCCGACTATCTGCGACCCCATGAATCGCAGCATGCTAGGCCTCCCTGTCCATCACCAACTCCCAGAGTTCACTCAGACTCACGTCCATCGACTCAGTGATGCCATCCAGCCATCTCATCCTCGGTCGTCCCCTTCTCCTCCTGCCCCCAATCCCTCCCAGCATCAAAGTCTTTTCCAATGAGTCAACTCTTTGCATGAGGTGGCCAAAGTACTGGAGTTTCAGCTTAAGCATCAGTCCTCCCAAAGAAATCCCAGGGTTGATCTCCTTCAGAATGGACTAGTTGGATCTCCTTGCAGTCCAAGGGACTCTCAAGAGTCTTCTCCAACACCACAGTTCAAAAACATCAATTCTTCGGCGCTCAGCCTTCTTCACAGTCCAACTCTCACATTCATACATGACTACTGGAAAAACCATAGCCTTGACTAGACAGACCTTAGTCAGCAAAGTAATGTCTCTGCTTTTGAATATGCTATCTAGGTTGGTCATAACTTTTCTTCCAAGGACTAAGTGTCTTTCAATTTCATGGCTGCAGTCACCATCTGCAGTGATTTTGGAGCGCCCAAAAATAAAGTCTGACACTATTTCCACTGTTTCTCCATCTATTTCCCATGGAGTGATGGGACCAGAGGCCATTATCTTCATTTTCTGAATGTTGAGCTTTAAGCCAACTTTTTCACTCTCCTCTTTCACTTTCATCAAGAGGCTTTTTAGTTCCTCTTCACTTTCTGCCATAAGGGTGGTGTCATCTGCATATCTGAGGTTATCGATATTTCTCCCAGCAATCTTGACTCCAGCTTGTGCATCTTCCAGCCCAGCGTTTCTCATGATATACTCTGCATATAAGTTAAATAAGCAGGTGACAATATACAGCCTAGGCTTAAGGCATATGAATCACAGGTTAACTTTGATTATATCTTTCTTTTCAATTGTTCAGACTAGTTTCAGGGAATTTGGGGAGGCGGGTTTGGGCACGTACACTTAGATTATATAAGGTTTTCACAAAAACTGGTCGGGGTCCTTGGCTAACAGGAAATTCTGCCTTGGGTTCTCTGGTGTAAATGTTGTAATAAACTGCACTCCACTATCTGCATTGTCTTTCTGAGTGAGTTTGTTTCCCGGAACGCGTGGCTACAACAGTGACTCTGGTCCCTCCGAGGGCAATAACACCAGTCCGTCCGTCATGTCAATGACACAGAACCAAAGAAATTACAAACTCCCTCAACAGATGCATGACAGAAATCAAGTCAATACTGTAAAGCAACCATCAACCAATTAAATATAAATAAATATAATTATATATATTAAAAGAAAATTTTTGCCAAAACCCTTCCAGCTGCTGGAACCTTTTCAGGGCATGAGCCTCCTTATCTCCTTGCAGGGCCCTGCAGTAAACACTTCTCTGCTCCAGACTCCAACATGCCAGTGTGTCTGGCCTCACCATGCATCCAGCAAACAGACTTGAGTTAATCACACAGCCAAGTTTGTCCCAGATACATGTTGGCTAAGCAGCTCTCCTGTGCACCTTGGGCACTCCTGAGTGTCCCACTTAACCCTCAGTAAACTCTAAATGCAATCTTGTCCTGACTCCCAGTTCTTCCTTTAGCACCCTATAATCTGATATTCCTTCTCATGCCGCCCATGAAACTCCACCCTCACTCATTTCACTGGTAACCTAGTAAATGATGACCAAAAGTTATTCACTGATTATTATCTCTTATTTCTTCCCAACATATGTAGCATTTCTATGTCTCTGGATCTTTGTACACAGAGAAGATATTCAATAAACACGGCTCAGCGTTTGTTAACTTCTCCGACTTCTCCAGGCCCCCTGCCAGCTCTGAGTCCACCAGCTTCCCGAGCTGGGCCACGCCCACATGCCAAAGCCCAGGCCAGAATCCGAACAGCCAAACACAGCCCAGTTCTCACCTCTCTGCTCCACACTGCAGGCCACAGGGGACAGTATCTGGTTCCCTCCCCGCACGGACCCAGCATCTGCCTCCCCCGTGTTCTCTTCTCCAAGGGTCCCAGCCTCGATCTGAGTTTATGAAACGCTTGGGGAACTTTTTAATTGTTGGTGCCAGGGCACTCTGTCAACCCAGCAATTCTGACTTGATAATCCAAGCTGCAGCCATGGGCATCGCAAATGTTAAACGTCCCCGGGGGATGCAGTTGCCCCGAATCTAGGTATCGGGGTCCACGACACAGAACTGACAGCTCCCAAATATGGCAGCCTGGGAAGAAAAAAAATAGGAACACACACGCCCCCAGGGCGTGCAGAGGCCCCCGGGCGCCCCACCCCCGCGTGGGCGCGGCCGTCCCGCCCTTGGCCTTAGTCTCCAGGCGGCGCCAGGGATAAACCCCGAACCTCACCGGGCTAAAGCCAGAGACGTGGTGCCTGTGGCTGAACAGGCTGGCTTCTCTCCGGCAGCTGTCCCGGGTGAGTACCGAGGGGACGGGGACGTGCGAGGTCAGCCCGCGGCGTTAAGGTTAATGGGGGTGGGGGCGCTGAGCGTGCGCGTGTGGGGAGACCCGGC